>QEPC01010648.1:872926-960625 GCA_003113815.1 Sphenodon punctatus | reverse complement strand
CCCCAATCTCACCCCCTGCCAGTCTTCCCCAACCCCATACCTCACCCCCCCACCAGCCCTGACCTCACCCCCGACCTCACCCCTCGCCAGCCCCAGCAAGCCCCAACCTCACCCCCCGCCAGCCCCGACCTCACCCCCCAACAGCCCGATCTGTCATTCTGAGGGGGAGAGTCAGTGCTTTTTATAATAGAGGAGGTCAAGACCATCATGTGGTCTATTATTTGAATAGGGTGAGCATGCAGAACCCAGTTGTGAGAATGTTGGGAGTCATCTCGAAGAACCTTTGTTACAAGGCTACAACCTTCTGATCAGCACATGGGGAGGAGTTGTTTGTAAACAAACAGCTTTATCTCCCAGCCCGATTGGGTGCCGCTGCTGCTACTGCATCAGCACTACTACGAGGGAGAGGCAGGAGAGGGATGGCATAAAAGTTCACAGTTATTAATTAGCTGCATCTCTTCCTGATGCTGTGTGTTAAGGAAAGCTAAGTGACTGTACTTTTAAAAATCATGTAACTTTCCTAGGGGTGGGGGGCTGGGGCCACTCGGGGAGGAGAAGCAGGAGAATGACTGCCCCTCCGGGTCTCCTCCTCTTACCCCGCCACACCGAGCTGTGGAGCAACTTTGCAGAGGAGCATCAGCAAAGTCTGTGTGACAGAGCTAGCCAGCCAGGTAATTGAAAATCGGGGGAAAACAGCAGGCACAGCGCCGGCTGGGCACAGACTGGCTCCACACCAATCCCACCCCACCCCCCAACCTGTAATCCTCCCGGGGCAGGCGGCTGCTGCTGCCCTTGCCAGGAATTCCAGTTCCTACCTTCTGGGTGCTGCTGCACCCTGTGTGCACCCTGGAAAGAAAGAGTGCCCTAAGAAAAGATCATGTTCTCCTCTTGCAAAAACCTGGGCAGCTATTCTGCAAAGAACCACCTTTCTTTTGAAGGATACGTGAAAGATACCTGGCTTCTGAAAGATACGTGATTGTAAAAAGTAGATTTTAAACCCTACTACTGAAACGCACGTATCTTTCAGAAGCTACCTCCGTCACACACACTTTACACTCCAGTCAGTTTCATGTCCGTTACACAATGCCCCGCTTCCTGGCTCCGCTCCTCTGCCCTCTCCGGGAGCCGGGGAATTGCGGTGCTGTGTAACGGACACGAAACTGACTGGAGTATAAAGTGTGTGTGACGGAGCTGCCTTCTCATAAAGTTGCGTGATTTTTAAAAGTTGAGTCACGTACCTTTCAGGTCAGCAGCTGCTCAACTGAGCATGTGCACGGCTGCAGAACCGAGCTGTGTTTCTTGCCCTCAAGTGCGCATGCATGAGCCTGCAGAACCGATTTTCTATTTAACAACAACTCAGTTTTGGCTGCACCGATTACTATCATATTTCAGAAGCAGTTGTTATTGATCTCATGCTGCAAGCCTGTAAAGTGTGGGGGCTCAACTCATCTAGGGGGAGGAGATATTGATGATTCAAAATCATGAGGACGCTGTGAATTTTGACCACAACCAATTAACGTTTAAAACAGACATAACATTTTATTGTCCCAATGGATCTTCTTCAAACTTTGTGCATATGATAGTCCTCACAACTTATAGCCATGGATACATTTTCAGCAATGTAGCTCAAGGGATTTCCTCAAAATTGGGGCTTCAGCAGTCCCCTGTTTATAATGGAGAATGGCTGTGCAATTAAGTTTCAGGCAGCTGCCGCTGCCTGAAAATAATTCATAAAATAGCCAATAAGAAAATGAAATAATCTAAGGAAAGAAAATGCTTCTTTTCAGGAGGACAACGACAAAGGAAGCTAGGAAATTAACAGGGAATAACAAACACGGACATATATTATGCAGGTCTACAGAGTGAAGAAACAAGATAAAAAACACACACAGGTAAATAAATTATCTTTGTTTTATTGTATTTCAGCAACCACTTATACTACATCTCTGGCATTTGGGCAAAGGAATAGCTCAGCTCTAAATGCTTATTTTACATTAAACTATGAAGTACAGAATCCATGGCAGGCAGCAAATAATTGGTGGAACTGATGAAAAAAAGTTCACATCTAAGGGCGCTTTTAAATGAGCAGCGCAAAAGCCGTCTCACTACCTGCCATCTCACTACCGTGATGGCAGCTCCCTGATGCGAATTTGAGGGGGAAGGATTGCAGGGCCTGTCTGATGCACGAAAGACATGACTGCAAACCGCGTGAAGCATTTAGACAAACCGGAAGGACACGGCAGCAAACTGCCTGAAGCATTTAGACAAGAACAAAGTAAGGCAGCTGATTAAAGGATCAGCTGCGTTTTTTGTCTCGTCTAAAAATGCCCTAAGACCACATTCACACCTTTGGCAGGGGCCAGTCCTGCACAGAATTTGGGTCCGAGAGAGAACCCGGAAGCCAAAATATGCATAGGGTTTGGTCGGTGTAAAAGCCTTTACCAGCAAACACCCACAAAAGTACAGAGCTGGATTTCTCTACTCTGTATCTTGTGGGTGTTTGCCAAGAAAGCTGTGCAGGGGTGTCTTTTACACCGGCCAAACACCGCACATATTTTGGCTCCCGGAGCCAAAGTCTGCATGGAATCAGCCACCACTGAAGATGTGACAGTGGTCTAAGTCATGCTATCTGCTCTTTATCATGACAGACTCTTCAGAATCAGTTGCCCTAGAATGAATGTTAGAAAGGTGGGATGGGTAGGCCCTAATTCCACTTGGTCAATTACTCCCAGTTCTGTCTCTTCTTCCCCCTTCCTCCTCATCTGCCTCTGACACCACTTCCCTCAATTGCTGGCTGTAGCCGGAGGATCTTCCCATCCTCTGCCTAGCTCCCTCCCTGATATCCTTATGCCTCTGCTAGTGCTGCTAGTTCCGTGCCATTCCACTTAGCAGCAAGGACTGCACACTAGGGTTTCAGCCAGAACCCCAAGCATCTGAAGGGAGAAAAGGTTACTATATTCTGAAAACTTCAAAGTGGTGTGACCCATGCTTTGTTCCCAATTACTTCAATTTGCATAAACATGTATAAAATAGCATACATCAAGGTAATTTTTAATTGGATTTCTATCCCACTCTTCCCTGAAGACTGAGGGCAACTTACTATACACACACACACAACATAAATACAAAAAGAAAAACCAATATTATATAAAATTCCAATCCTATTCCTGCCTGCTAAAGACTTGGCCTAATAAATAGGCCAGACATAAATTGTCTCCAGAAAATGCTCAGATATATAGGACCCAAGGAGTTTAGAAATTTATAGGACAAAACCAACACCCTGAATTGTGCCCGGAATGTTATGGTAGGGATGGGCGAACGCGGTTCGGATGTTCGGACCAAATTTGGTCTGTTCGAATGTCTGAACTGAACGTCCAAACCGAACTCTCAAACGATCAAACAGTTCGGTCATGTTCGGATGAGTTTGGGGGCAGGAAAAATGTCTTTCCAGGGCCGAAAATTATGTTTTGGTTTCAATTTCGTTTCGGTTTCGCTATTTTTGAAGGTTCGGCCAAGTTCGGCCAAACCGAACTCGGCTTAACCGAACCATCAAACCCGAACTTGGGTTTTGAACCGAACATCCGAACCGCATTCTGTTCACCCATCCCTATGTTATGGTAAGTCACTCTGGAGCACCACTGTAATGTGCACATTACTGCATATTTAAATTAGCCCACAATATAAGCCTAGACTGAGAATTAATTTTTTTTAAAAGCAAACAAGAAATAGGTTGATCTCACACACACTCTCTCACAGTCACTCATAATGTGCGTGTGTGTATATTTTACACACACACACACACACACACACACACACACACACACACACCACACACACACACACACAGTAGTGTCATACTGGTCCAGACCAACAGTCCATCAAGCCCAGCAAGTCTCTGACAGTGGCCAATCATGGTTGCTTGGAAGAAGTACCCAACAGATCACAATGGGGCGATCCATTCCCTGTTGTTCACTCCCAACTTCTGACAGTAAGAAGTTACATTCCCCAAACCTATTTGGCTATAAGAACGTAAGTAAATTCCTATTTGATCCCATCCCCTAATTGCTAAGATGACCAGGTCTCAGACCAGCATCTGTGCAGTTTCCAGGCAGTGGCCAGCCCTACAGTGCCATTCTATTGCACTGAGCAAGACAGAATTTGAACCTTAGTCTTCTAGGTCCAAGTCTAACCTAGTCCACTAGACCACACACACTCCCATTTTAAACAACACACATGGCATCTCTCTCATAGGGGGAAGACTTGAACCTATGACCTTCCAATCTCCTTCTCAAAGCTCTACCATCTGAGCCCCTTCCCCCCCCCACACACACGGCAGGGCTCGGGCATGTGATGGGGCAGAAAGCATATCACACTGCCTAGAAGTGGGACATTTCAATGGTCCCACCTGGCCTCCAGGGCAGCCCCAGGTATGACTGTCCCTCCTAGAGAGGGATTCCTCGACACTCTTGCAAGTAATCTCCCCTCCTGGAAAATTCTTTTCCCTCTTGGCTCCCTCTTTATGAAACATGCATTTGAAGTTCACAAGAGCACTGGTACTTTAGCTAAATCCAATCTGGGGGCCCTACAGACTCTTCATAAACCAACAAAAAATTATTTATTTATTTATTTCTATAATTTTATACCCCACACCTCCTGAAAAAACAATTTGGGCAGGCTTTAGAGTTAAATGCCTGTGCTTTAGAGTTAAAATGCCAAAGACTAACACATTTATTTTAACATGAATAAAACAGTAATTTATTTCTGGTTAGCTCCTACTGGTTTCTCTCTTTCTTTCGTCTTTTCTTTTCTTTTTTTTTAACTGTAGAAGGGCATAAGAGAATTCAGCAGGGAGGTTTTACTGAAACACCACATCAATATTAGGGCTGACCGACTAGTACTTCTGAGTACTCGGGCCGAATACCGAAGTTCCAAATAATCTGCCCGAGTACTTGGCGGCCCCTCAGCACTGTTTCCGAAGTTTTGGAATGCAGACTCAGAATTCCGGACCTTGGAAAACTTCAGAAAGTTGTTGCAAAGTTCTTGAACCCACAGCCAAAGCACTACCCAGAAACGCAGGCTAGCAAGAGTGGGACAATTGCTCCAGAAGACAACCCCACAAAAGTGCAACTGCTTGCAGAAATCCAAAAAAACCCCAACAACAGTAGGGTGCCCACAGCATGCCACACCATCAGCAGTGAGTGCACCCACTTTAATCATTATGCCAACCAAGCAGTGACCAAAAATTCAGGATAGCAAGCGACATTAGCTCAAGAAGAATACAACAGCCCTGCAAAACAGTCTGCAACTTCATGGAGAAAAAAATCCCACCAAAAGTCAGCAAGCCCAGACCCCCAGTCACAAAATTAAGAAACCAGACATTCACACCCCTGGCCAGAGGCACCCTTTTGGCATAGCACTGTGGCACTGGTAACTTGAACAGACCAGGCAAGGGGATGTGGACCCAGGCAGAGAGATCTCTCTGGCCTCATGGTGCCAACAAGTTCCTACCAAGCAGCAGGCAGAACTAGAAGCAATGTGGCACCCAATTATTATTATTATTATTTTAAAAACTGCATGGCAATGGCATGGTAAAAGGTAATTGTAAACCCCATCTCCCAGCATTGGCCCTATGGACAGGTCAAACCATATCGTGCCAGGACAGGACAGGCACCCCTCCCTGCCAGCTAATTACTTACAGATCCAGCATCACTGTAGCACACAGCCAAATTCACCAAAGAGAATTGACAAAATGGCTGCAGCCACTTTTATTTTGCCCTGCCAGCCAATCAAAAGCTTGCCATCTGGCTTTGCCAGCCTATCAAAACTTGCCATCTGGCTTGGCATCACTAAACTGTCCTCTCCCATACCCCCTCCTACCAAATATGGCACTAAGTTTCAATTCCAGAAGAAGCTCAACTGTCCATCAACACCCCCGGTTTCCAAAGTTTTCTGAATAACAGCCTTGATCCTCAGAACTTTGCAATTCGGACTTTCCAAACTGAATACTGTAACATTCACCGAATTCTGAAGTTTTCTGAAGACTTCGTTTCAGCTCTAATCAATATCAATCTCAACCTGAGATTCATCTCTTTTGGAAGAGCCACTTGAAGTGTTGCTTCAGTCTAGTGTTTCAGGTTCCTGTCCCAAGGTTACAGACAGACAGAGACTGGAACTGCTGCTTTGAAATTCCAAGCCTCTCTCTCTCTGCATACTTGGTCACTTCTTCAGTAGCAAAAATGGGTTTCAATTTTCTTTTCTTTTTTTATTTTAACAATTTAATACCCCGCCCAACTCCACCACAGGCAGCTCGAGGTGGCTTACAATAAAATCATATAAGTAAGAACAACATCATCAATTCCCCCCTCTGAACATAAACTTGCACCATATCCTACAAATATTTCAGAGTGTATGGATACTCATGCCATTTCAATTTCATAACAAAAAAAATCCAGAAAAAACAGCACATCTTCACAATCATTCAGTTGTTTGTAGCTTTATAAACAATTTAGAGGAACATTTTTTCAGTTAACATAAGCCTGTATAAAAATAAAGGAGGAACAATGGCAGAGGAACAGCAATCTTCTTGTTAAATGTGGAGTATATGCGTAAAAGGATCTGCTCAAAGTAATTTAGGGAATTTCAGTCCAGTGGAGGTCAAATGTAGGTTTTGGTGGGGTTGCAACCACCCCTTCTTTCGCCGTTTCATGCCCTTTAAATTAAAAACAAAAAACTGATTGCCCTTATGGCTGAGAAAAATTTTCTTTAAACTGTGGACTAAACTGATGTAGTTTAGTAGTACCTGCTGAAATCTACTTTGCCATGGTACCACATTGGGACTCTCAGGAGAAGTCCCAAATAGTTGTCAGAGAATTATGACCCTTATTGCTAAATACAACTGGAAGGGAAATAGCAGGAGGGTCTTCTCATGAGAATGTCTATCTTGATACAAAAAAGGGAAGCAAAAATAATAGTTACTGTGCTCCGATCAAACAGGCAGCAGATCACATAGGCCAAAACTCTCTTACCATAACTCACAGAAACAGAAAGCTGGAAGGAACCTCAAAGATTATCTACCCCAACCACTGCTCTGAAACAGGATACTCTAAAGGATTAGCATCCTTTAGATAAAGATACTTATCCAGCCTATTCTTAAAATCTCCATCAAAGGAGATTCCACAACCTCCCTAGGCAACCTATTCCATTGCCGAAATGTTCCAACAGTTAGGGAGACTTCCTAAGATTTAACTAAAATACACATGCTGAAATTTAAACCCATTCCATCCTGTATAGTTTGTGGCAGTGTAGAACAATAGTTTCCCATAGCTTTTATATTGGTTTTCTCTAGGCTAAGCACTCCCAGTTTCTCCAGCCCTTTCTCACATGACTTGCATTTCAGCCCCTTTATCAACTTCATTGCTTTTCTCTGAATCTTCTCCCAGTTTAACGACATCCTTCTTGAAGTGTGGTGCCTACAACAATGAACACAACAGTCAACATGAAGTCTTGCCAGTGTTGAGTAAATGAGAACTATTTCTTCCCGTGTCATGGATCCCATGCTTCTGTGAAGGCATCTCCAAATGGCATGGGACAACTGCCAGATTGTTCTCAGCAGCATGACTTCCTTATCTGTTGCATTCCCTCCAACAGCACCTTTTTGCCTGGTATAGTAATCAGGTTTGTTATCTTGTACCACCTTCCCAGCATTGTAAGGTTTGTACTAGGTTCAACAGACAAAGGGAGTCTTAACACCTCATTAATCCAGCAGAAGAAAAAAACAGCTGAATTCATGACTGACCCTCTACCATGACTGCTGCTATTTGTTTATTCATTGTTGAGGGGTGATAAAGTGAGAACCCTTTTCTCATTTTATCAAGTTTGGGATAGGCAGGGCTATCAACAAACAGAAAGGTAACACTCAGGAAGGAGGGAGCTGTGTGCCAGGGGTCAAAATGAAAACTAAAAAAGGTTGAGGGGAATTACTGTATTTGTGAGAAATGGTTCTTTAGTGTGCTGAAAGGGACTGCCGCTGCTTCCATTTGTGATCCTCTGAGTGTCTTTAAAACTAAAGACACTCATGACCAGGCTAACTTTCTCCACTTTATGTTTTACTCTCTCTGCCCTCAGCTCTGCCATTTCCCTTGCCAAACACCATTACTTTGCCACCCACATTGTATCTCATTTTCATAATCCCCACTGTCTCTTCTCAACCTTTAACTCCCTTCTCAACCCTCCCCTCCCCCCGTCCCCTCTTCCCTCACTGCACAGGATCGCTCCTTATTTTTCAAGAAGATTGATAAAATCCACTTTGATGTTGCTTCCCACCCCATCCCCCATTTTCTTCCTCCCTTCTCCTCCTGCTCCCTCCCTATCCTCCTTTTCACCAGCTTCCCTTCATGAGATCACCTCCCTGCTTTCTACATTCAACCCCTCTACCTCCCCCCTTGACCGTATCCCTTCTTGTCTCCTGACCTCTATTGCCCCTCTGCTGAACATTGTAAATCTCTTCATCTCTAATTACTCCTTTTCCTCTGCATTCAAGCAAGACACTATCTCTCCTATCCTAAAGAAACCCACCCTTGATCCATCCAACCCCTCTAATTACTGTCCTATCTCTATTCTCCCCTTTGTTCCCAAGCTCTTGGACCATGTTGTCTACACCCATTGACTTGACTTCCTCTCCATCAATGCCTCCCTTGACCCTCTTAAAAATGGCTTCTGTACTCTAAACTCGACTGAGACTACTCTTGCTAAAATCATCAATGACCTTCTTATAACCAAATGCAATGGCTCCATTCTTGTCCTGCTCAACCTACTGTTTTTGACACCATTGACCACACCCTCCTCCTTGACTTGCTTTACTCCCTTTGTTTTCAGGGCTTGGTCCTCATCTAGTTCTCTTTCTACTAGAGCTACCGCTGCGGCAGCATTTACCGGCGGAAAGTGCTCTTCCGCACCAAGCAGCGCAGTTAAGAAGAGAGTGATTTTCGCGCCTTGCACTCGCGGCTTTCCGCGGTTGCTGCCGCGGTATTTTTGCCTCTGTAGATTTCACGCGGTAGCGGCAGGTTTGCCACAGTTTCCCCTTTCCCTGAAGCGCAGCAGCTTTGTGATTCTCACAGCACTGCAGCCAGGGGCATAGCCACCGTGGCGCAGGGGAAGTTGCTGCTTTGTAAACAAAGTTCTTCTTTGAGGGGCTCCTTCCATTCTCACTTGCGTGCCCTTCTCTTACCGGCATATACCAAGCTCACTAGCTTAAAAAAAAAACACACCACATGATGTTCACACACCCCCACCCTATATAAGGTACCTAAATCCAACACAGTTCCTTCCAACCCTAAGCAATTAGGAAGAAAATTTGTGAGAATGTTTGGAGCCACCTCAAAGAACCTTGTTTAAAAGGCAGCAACCTTCTGTTCTCCTTCGAGTGGCTCCTCCCATTCTCACAAACGGGAGAGTACCAAGCCTAGAAAGAGGCGGTGGGGGAATTTTCTAACAAAATGACACTCCATGCAGGTTGGATCTACAGCCTGGGAGGGGGGCATCAGGCAGGGGTCAGCCTGCTCTGGGGGGTCCATTCAGCTGGGAGAGGGCTGGTTGTTCAGTGCTGTCTCTGTTAGAAGGATGGACAGATCCTCCCTCTTTCCTTTGTGATCACCCTATAGAGAGAAATGGGGGTGCAGAGCAGCTACAACGAGGCAGAGAGCCATCCCAGCAAAGGGGAAGAATTTGTCCGTGGCAGCCTAACGCACAAGAGAATTCACAGAAGAGCAGGGACTCCCCCCTCCCCCCCCACAACCCCAGGATCAGCATCAGGAGCCAGGCACTCTCTCACTGCTGCTGGGGAATCCCTGCACTCTAAGCGGGACATAATCAGCAACTAGTGCGCAAGGAGGAATAAAAAAATCCCTCCCTCAAAGCTCAACTCTGAATGCTGCCCTTTTTGTTGTCCCTCCTTGTGCACTAGTCTCTCTCCCGCTTATGTTGGAAGCCTCCCCGAGATGCCGTAAGCATAGGGGGCAGCATATAAATGGAGTTAAATGAATAAAAATAAATAAATTAACTTGTGCATTAGGGTGTCAAGGACAAATTCTTCCCCTTTGTTGGGATCGCTCATTTGTTGGGATATTTCCCTTTGTTGGGATGTCTTCCTGACTCTCTGTACAAGTGAGAATGGAAGAAGCCCCTCGAAGAAGAACTTTATTTACAAGGCAGCAACGTTCGCTGCAAAGGAGGGGACGGGGGGGGGGGCTCTTCCCCCTCCCATGTAGCAGTACTGCGGGACTATGACTGAGTTGTTTAAAAAGGTGGTGCCGGTGGTGCAAGAGAGACTCCTTCAGGACTGGACGCCACATATGCCTGGGGCCGGCCCTGATCTCTGCCAGCCCCCTCCCAGGGCAGGGCACGGGCGCAAATGTGCCCCCTACCCTGTGCCACGGTGGCTACGCCCCTGCAGCGGACTCTGAAGCAGGTAGTCAGAGTCACCCTAACTTCACTCATTCAATGATCTATTATTCAGCATCACGGTGCATCAGGGACTCGCACTCAGTGGCGGAAGGCGGCATAAAACCGCTTGTGTTCACAAACTGCAGACATGCCGCATCTGCAGATAATGGCAGCAAGTAATGCGGAATCATGGAAATTCTGAGGGGAAGTCGGCAGCAAGACACATTAAGTGCTGAGTTCTCGGAATGGAATGGCGGTGCGGTAACAGCTGCTGCTGCTTCAGCCCTACTTTCTATCACTCTAAATGCTCCTTCCAACGTATCTCTTGCTAGTACCTCCTCTTCCTCCTTTCCCTCTCAGTTGGAGTTCCCCAAGGCTCTGTCCTCAGCCTACTTCTATTTTCTCTCTACACTCTGTCCCTGGGCAAACTCATTGAATCTCATGGCTTCCAATATCACCTGTATGCTGACAACACTCAGTTCTACCTTTCCTCCTCTCCTCTCTCCCTCTATCTAATATCGCATCCCAAACTGCCTCTCCAACATCTCTGCTTGGATGTTTCACCATCAACTCAAACTTAATATGTCCAAAACTGAACTCCTCTTCCATCGAAAATTTTCCTTCCCCCCCCCTCTTCCTCTTCAATTTCCAGCCTGTCCCTCAGGAATGTAGCCACGGCTTCATCTTTGACTACTCCTTCTCCTTTAAACCTCAGATCCAATCTGTTCCTAAATCCTCTCATCTCTCCCTGCACAACATCACTAAGATCTGGCCTCCACAACTAGTCCACGCTATGGTCATCTCTCACCTTGGCTACCACAAACCTCCTTTTTACTGGCCTTGCCCACTCAGGGGGTGCGCCTGAAAATCAGGGGTGGCATGAAGTATACCCATTTCTCTGTCAAATGTTGCAAGTTTGCAGCTCCCCCCCCCCTCAATTTTATATTTGTACATTTGGTTTTTCATTCCTATGTGTAATATTTTACATTTCTCTTTATTGGATTTAAATTTGTGTTTTCCAGCCCAGGTTTCTAATTTATCTAAAGTGTTCTGTATTATAACCTGTTCTCCAAAATCTTTGCAGTCCCTCCTAGTTTTGTGTCATCTTCAAATCGGATACATATGACTCTCCATTCCTCCTTCTAAATCATTAATGAATGTGTCAGAGTACTGGACCCAGGACAGATCCCTGAAGGACCCAGTCTGACTTGTTCAATACTAACCATTAATTATTGCTCTTCGAATGCAAAGCTTTCATCCAGTTGTGAATCCAACCAATCGTAGTCCATTCCAACCAACATTTCTCCAGTTTTCTTATGAAAATGTGATGTGGGACTGTGTCATTGCTGAAGTTGGGAAATCTTATTTTTACCCCATTCCCCTGCTGTTGTCTCCATTTTAGCAGCTCTGTCCCTCCCCCCATAACAACTGCTCTGCAACTGCCTTCAGTGGCTGCCAGAGGTCAGTACCTAAGGGCACTGTGCCATTTGGCGGCTGGGTTGGGGATAGGTTTGCATTTGGGATTTGGGTTTGTTTGGGGGTGTGTGGCACTTTGGTCTGCTGCAGTCACTGGTGGATGGAGGTCCCCTTACATTGTAACCATGTAGGAATGATTATTAGTAACCACCATTTTATGTTAAGAATACAGGTACCCCTTATTCACCCTGTATTTAAGGTCCCTTCCATCCACCAGTGATTGCAGCAAACCAGTGGGTTAGGATTTTCTTTTCATAAGTAAGGTATTGTTTTGTTAATTGTTGCAAGCTGCCCTGAGCCAATGCTGGGATAGGGCAGGGTATAAACAACAAACAATAATAATAATAATAATAATAATAATACCCCTTATCCACTAAACTAGCTCAACTGTCAAATAGGCGGTCTTTACACAGATGCCTCCCCCCCTCCCCCAGTTTGGTGTTCGGGCGGGTGTTAGAGGGGGAGCATCCATGTAAATGGCCGGCAGCAGGTGGGCGGATGGGTGTGTGCTCGGTGTTCACCTGTGTGAACATTGAGCAGGATGGGTGCAGGTGAGTGCGTGCTCCCGCACAACACCCACCTCCACCCACGAAGCCCTCCAGAAAACTGGAGAAGGCTCTGTGAGTGGAGATGGGTGCGTGTCCATGTAAACCACAGGCAAACACCCATCCCTCACCCACCTCCATCCGTGTAAAAACGGCAATAGGGAAACTAGATTTCTCTTGGCAAGATATATTCTTAACATAAAAAGCTAGTTACTAATAATCACTCCTACATGCTTACAAATCAGTTGTTTTAGAATTTATTCCAATATGTTCCCTGGTATCTAGGTTATATAACTGGTAACAGAATACCCCACGTCCTCCTCCCTCCCACATTTTTTTTTAAAAATAAGCTCTATACTGTTCTTGAACCCCACCTGTTCTCTAGGGCTGAAATGCTGTACAGCTGCCGCAGCATTTACCGGCAGAAAGTGCTCTTCCACACCAAGCAGCACGGTTAGGAAGGGAGCCTTGCACTCACGGCTTTCTGCAGTTGCTGTTGCGGTATTTTCGCCACTATAGATTTCACACGGAAGCAGCAGGTTTGCCACAGTTTCCCCTTTCCCTTAAGCGTGGCAGCTTTGTGATTCTCACAGCATTGCAGCCAGGGACGTAGTCACCGTGGCACGGGGGGGAGGGGGGAACTTGCTACCTTGTAAACGAAGTTCTTCTTCGAGGGGCTCCTTCCATTCTCACTTGCGTGCCCTTCTCTTACCGGCATATACCAAGCTCACTAGCTTAAAAAAAAAAACACGTGACGTTCACACGCCCCCACCCTATATAAGGTACCTAAACCCAACACAGTTCCTTCCAACCCTAAGCAATTAGGAAGAAAATTCCATGCGGGGTCAGAAGGGTGGGGGCTGATCCCCTGGATCAGCATCATGAGCCAGGCGCACTAGGCTGTGTCCTGCTTAGAGTGCAGGAATCCCCGCCCCCAGCAGCAGCAGTGAGCGAGTGCCTGGCTCCTGATGCTGCTCCAGGGGATTTTGGGGGGTGGGGGTGGGGAGAGGTCCCTGCTCTTCTGTGAATTCTCTTGTGTGGTAGGATGCCAAGAACAAATTCTTCCCCTTTGTTGGGATGGCTCTCTGCCTCATTGTAGCTGCTCTACACCCCCATTTCTCTCTATGGGGAGATCACAAAGAGAAGAGGGAGGATCTGTCCATCCTTCTAACAGAGACAGCACTGAACAACCAACACTCCCCCAGCTGAATGGACACCACCCCCCCAGAGCAGGCTGCCCCCTGCCTGCTACTCCCCTCCCAGGCTGTAGATCCAACCTGCATGGAGTGTTATTTTGTTAGAAAATTCCCCCACCACCTCTTTTTCGGCTTGGTACACTCTCCCATTTGTGAGAATGGAAGGAGCCCCTCGAAGAAGAACTTTGTTTACAAGACAGCAACATTTGCTGCGAAGGAGGGGACAGGGGGGGGACTCTTCCCCCACCTGTGTAGCAGCGCTGCGGGGCTACAACTCTGAAGCAGGTAGTCAGAGTCACCCTCAGTTCATTCATTCAATGATCTATTATTCAACATCACAGTTCGTCAGGCGGAAGGCGGCATAAAACAGCTTGTGTTCACAAACTGCAAACATGCCGCATCTGCAGATGCTGGCAGCAGGTAACGGGGAATTGCAGAAATATCGAGGGGAAGTCGGCGGCAAGACACATTAAGTGCCGCGTTCTCGGAATGGAATGGCGGCGCGGTAACAGCTGCTGCCGCTTGAGCCCTTCTGTTCTCCACAAGTTTGCAATGATAACTGCTAAAGGTGCTGATATTTCTTTGATTAATTCCATGGCCCTGACTATTTAAATTCAAGAAGGCCAGTTAGTCTTTAATGTGCTCTTTAGTTATGCTAATCTGCATCCCCCTCCCCTTCATACATATCAGGTTTTTTCATCTGGTCACAGGTTTTCTTTTTTCTTTTTTTTTTTTTAAATGAAGTCTGGAAGAAAGTACATATTGAACTATTTTGCCTTTATATAGTACGTGAATATCTCACCTCCCCTGTAAAGAGCTTGAGGGGAGGGATGTGTTTGAATTTTGTTTATGGATTGCGAGCTACCCTGAGCCTTGTGGGAAGGACGGAATATAAATTCAAAAAATAAATTAATAATAACAACAACAACAACAACCACCTTGGTGAGACTCTATCCTTTTACACAGACTTAAATGTATTTTCCTTTGCTTCTGAGTGCACCTGAGAGAGCTACATTGGGATGAGATGATCTCTTTGCCTGTACACACGGTACCATATTGGAACCGTGAAGAGGTTTCAAATCTGTGAGCTGTAATCCTAGTACCACATCAGAACCATGAGCAAGGAATGAAAAACAGTAACAAGTCAATAATTGCTTAGGGTCACTCAGTATACCTGGCACAGAGCTGAACTGTGGGCTTTGGAGTGTAGTTTGTGTACTATTTAAATTGGCTTCAGATACCGGGCTGGATACTGTAGTGAAGTGGGAACTAGGGGTGTGCATGTCGTTTTTGTTATTACAATAACGATAATGAAAATTGTTGTTTTCATTATTGTTATTGCAATAATGAAAACAGCAAATAACAATAACAAAAATAGAAATGAAAACGACTTTTGTTTTTTAAATAAAGGGGAAAAACTGAAAAATGTATTTCCAGCAAGACCTTTTATGTTTCTTATTCGATTCTGATGGGAACCTTGGGGAGATTGTACCCCCAACGGAGGGCGCTATTTGTACCAATTATTGAAATGATTAGATAATGGGAGCCGAATTTAGAAGCAATTGAACATTGTGCTTTTAAGAAAAGCTCCATACCTATTCACGGCTACAACTTTTATAACTTCCATCCAATTTGCATGTAACCTCTGATTACCTCTGCATGTAACAGGCTTAACCCTTCTGCACATTTTCAGAAGGATTGGATGAAGGGTCCTGATGGTATAAGACATTAACTTGAAAATACATTTCCAGCTGTAACATTTGTATATTCCATCCTGTGTACAAAACATTTGTCAGGAATGTATCATATACCATCCCTGTCATCTCTGCCAAACTACAGGACAATTTGATAAAAGGACCCAATTTTATAAGCAATCAGAGATGTCCCCTTGAAGACAACTTCAAATAAATAGCAGCACATGCAGTGCCAGTCAGAGGCAGATATCGGGCATGGCAGGGGGAGGGAGGCTGTAGGAGGGAGGATGTGGAGCAACCCAAAAGACTGACAGACACATTCACTGGCCAATTACTGCATGCTTCTAGCTTTACAGAATCAATCGGTAGTGGCTTCGAGGCGGGCATAGGGGGCAGCCCTGAGGCAGGCATAGAAGGGACATAACTGGGACTTTGGGGATAGTATCCCAGGAATCAGGAGACATAGTTTACACCTCCAGGCTGGCCAATTATCATCACAATCGCATCCTGCAGCACTGTGACAGAGGATATACGAGAATCTCTATTGGCTCTTTCCTAAACAGAGGTTTCTGACTTCACAGTAACAAGTGGGGGAGAGATGTTGGGATGGTCACAGCACATAATGATATTTGGTTGACATTTCTGCTGGCAAAATTAGCATCACAAATAGATCTTATACCACAGTGACACGTAAGAGAATCCCTGGCATAGGCTCCTTCTCTGCATATGCTGTGCAGGCATATACAATTGGAACCCTTTATCACATCTTTCTGATATTTGTCAGAGATTTTTATTTATTTTTTATTTTATTTAAAAAATTTATACCCCACCCCTCCTGCCACAGGCAGCCCGGGGTGGCTAACAACATTGATAAAATATACACTATATATAAAATCTTATAAAACAGAATAAAACAAAGTAGAACATCAATAACAATAGCCATAAAAAGAAAAAGTAACCCCATCCAAACCAATATCTCCCCCACCTCCCAACCCTTACCCATCTCCCTCGCCAAGCGCCTGATGAAACAGCCAGGTCTTACAGTTCCTACGAAAGACTGGGACGTTTGGGGCCAGCAGACCCCTGCCGGGAGGGAGTTCCAAAGGCACGGCGCGGCTGCCGAGAACACCCTATCCTGTGCGCCCCCCAGAAAACCCGGAGTACCTTCAACAAGGCGCCCCCAGATGACTGCACGGGCCGGTCTAGAACCCGGGGAGTGAGGCGATCTCGCAGGTATCATGGAAGTGTGATATACAGGAGAGATGATCATAAAAGTGTGATATACAGCCCTGCCAAAGTTCACGTACACTGGTTGGACTACAAAGATGTTACAGTCAGACATACATTTATAAGTTAATTGCTTATACCACCAGGACCCTTTATCCAATTCTTCTGAACATTGGCAGAGATAGTAAATATGGGAAGGGGTATAAACTTTCCAAGTTTCATCTACATTAAATGTGAGGCAAAGAAGTTACACCAAAGAATGTATATGAAGAGTTTTGCAAAATAAAATAGTTCAACTGCTTATAAAATTGGATCCCTTTATCCAATCATTTTAGAATTTGGTACACATAATGTCTTCCATTGGAGGTATAATCTCTCCGAGTTACAGCCAACTATAGTGAAAAACAAAATGTTACATCCGGAAATGTGTTTTCCGTTGCCACGTTTGTCAATGGAAAACATACTTGTCAATGGAAAATACCTCATGTGCATCACGACCTCCTGGCTCTCTCTCTTCCCTTCTCTCTGAATTCAAGTTCTGGCTCACTTTCTTCCTCTCCAACGATACCCCCACTCTCCTCCTTGGTGACTTCAATATTCATGTTGGTGTCCCTTCCCAGCCCTCCATCTCTCGCTTCCTCTCACTAGCCTCCTCCTTCAACCTCGACCTTTGGACCAACCCCCAACCCCACCCCACCCCACGCTAACGACCATTCTCTTGACATCATCTTCTCTTGGAACTGCTCTGTCTGATCTCTCCTTCGATCCTCATCTCATCTATCACTACTTCCTTGCCTCTTTCAATGTCTCCCACTGCCCCCCTCCTCTTCCATGTCTCCACGCCCCTTCCGTGACCTGCAGGCCATCAGCCCCCTAGACTTTGCTTCTTTTCTCTCCCCCCTTTTCCTCTCAGTCGTCTCCTCCTGCTTTCTGTGCTTTCTCTGCTTTCAATGCTTCTCTCTCCTCCACCCTTAAATCCCTTGCCCTTTTCTCCTCCTGCCCCATCTGCTCCCACAACTCCTGTCCTTGGTTCACCTCCAGTATCCGCCAACTCCACTCCTGCACCTCTGTTGCTGAATACCTCTGGCACAAATCCCACTCTCATGAGGACTTCCTTTACTTCAAATTCTCTCTCTCCTCCCTTACTTCTGCTATCTCCCTTGCCAGACAGTATTACTATGCCTCCCGCAATGAGTCCTGTTCTCGGGACCCTCGCTACCTGTTCTTCACCTTTGACTCCCTCCTCAAGCCCCCCTGCCCTCCTCCTACCTCTTCCCTTTCTGCTCAGGATCTTGCTTCCTTCTTCACCTCCAAGATAGACAAGATCCGCCTCGACATTGCTTCCCACTCCTCTCTTCTTCCTACACCCTCCCCTCTCCCTCCTCCCCATCCTTCTCTCCTGTCCTGCGAGTTCATGGCAACCATGGGCCTGTCCCAAGTAGTCATGGGCCTGACGCACGGTGGGGGGCATACCTTGGACCTGATATTTTGTACCAGCCTTGAGGCGGGTGGATCCATTAGTGGGGGAGGTGTCAGCAGTGTCCTTGTCATGGATGGATCATTACCTTCTACAGGCCAGTTTCTGGTACATGTCTGTCCCCAGAGAGGTGTGGAACCAGTTCAGTTGGTTCACCCATGGAGATTTATGGAACCAGAGAGTTTCTGGAATGCTCTGGGGGAGTTAGCCCCTGACCTTGACGGTCGTTTGCTCAATAAACTTGTTGCTTTTTGGAATACCTTGTTGACCAAGGCCATCGACCGGACGTCTCCTTGACACCGCAGGCCTCCTTGGTTTATAGAGGATTTACGGTTGTTGAAGTGGGAAGGGAAGCAATTGGAATGATGGTTTCGTCGATCATGTACTGAAGCCAACAGATTGCGACATAGAGCCAGTTTAAGAGTCTATGCTGTGGCAACGCGGGCAACAAAAAAGGAAGTTTTTGCTACCCTCATAGCGTCTGCAAAGTCTCAACCAGCTGAGCTGTTCTGGATGGTGAAGGGGTTGGTCAGTCTGGCCTCCCTCCGCATGGAATTGGAATTTTCCAGTGCCCGCTGTGACATGTTTGTGGATTATTTTGTGGACAAAATCGCTTGTATTCACCATAACTTTGATGCTGCGTTTATTGCAATGGGAGAACCAGAGGGTGTGGAAGCCCTGTCTGGTCCAGCTTTGTGGGATCAGTTTCAGTCACCCACTGATGCAGAGAACGTTCTTGGGGCTGTTAGAGCCACTACTTGCAAACTGGACCGTTCCAATCCTGGCTGGTTAAGGCCAGCCGGGAGACGTTGGGGCCATTGGTGGCTGGGGTGGTCAATGCCTCCCTGTGTGAGGGCAGAGTGCCGGGCTGCCTCAGAGGTAGTGATACAGTCTCTGCTCAAAAAAGCATCGCTTAACATTTACTCCCTCACCAGCTATCCATCGGTCTCTAACGTTCCCTTTTTAGGGAAGGTTACTGAATGGGTTGTGGCTCAGCAGTTACGAGCGCATCTAGACTGCATTGGTTTTCTGACTTTCATTCGGGTTATGGTACTGAGACTGTGCTTGTGGCTTTAGTAGATGACATTTGCTGTGAAATGGACCAGGTTTAGTCATCTCTTCAGGTTCTATTAGATCAGTCTGCGGCTTTTGATACCGTTGACCACGAGATGTTGGTGACTCACTTGTGGACCAAGACGGGATGGGCAGGACTGTTCATGAATGGTTCTGTTCCTTCCTGGCCAGGAGAACTCAGTGGGTGGTATTGGGGGACTGTTCTTCATCCCTCCATGACCTCTCCTGTGAAGTCCTGCAAGGTTCTATTTTGTCCCCCTCCTGTTCAATGTGTATATGCAGCTGCTGGACGAGGTTGTGAGAAGGTTTGGTGTTCGCTGTCATCGATATGCTGATGACACCCAACTCAACCTCTCATTTTCATCTGACCCAGGGCCTGGCAGTCTCGGTGCTTACTAGGTGTTTGGCAGCTTTGGGGGATTGGATGAGGGTGAGCTCTCTGAAGCTGAATCCCGACAAGACAGAGATGATGCTGTTGGGTAGGGGCGAGGGAGTGGAGGCCCCACTATTGATGGGATGTGTCCCTCAAGTTCATAGTCTGGGAGTGCTCCTCGATTCCCAGCTCTGCCTGGATGTCCAGGTGGAAACTGTGGTGAGGAGTGAGTGTCGCCAGTTACATCTGGTGAGGTGGCTTCGGCTGTATGTCTCAGACTCTGATCTGGTCACCATCATCCATGCTTTCATTACCTTAAGGCTGGACTATTGCAACACGCTCTACATGGGCTTGGAGACTGCAGCTGGTGCAGAATAAAGTGGCTCATCTCCTTATGGGGATGGGCCACTGGTAGCACACAACACCAGTGCTCTGTTCTCTGCACTAGCTGCCTTCTGGGCCTGATTCAAGGTGTTGGTGCTGACCTATAAAGCCCTATACGGTCTGGGCCTGTCCTACCTCTGAGACCGCCTCACTTCCCAGGCTCTGCATCGGCTCCTGCCATCATCAGGAGCACCCTTCTCAAAGATCCCTGGGTTTTCCGTGCGTGCGTGCGTGCGTGCGTGCGTGCGTCACTATGGAGAGGGCGTTCTCATTGGCCACACCAAGGCTGTGGAACTCCCTTCTGGCGGAGGCCTGGATGGCCCCAGACCTCTCCTCTTTTCGACGGCAATGTAAAATTTGGCTATTCTGCCTGGAGTTTGGCGAGGGAGATGGGGACGGGTGGGGGGTTGTGGGTTGAGGAGGGGTTGTAGTTTTTGTTGTTGTTGTTGTTGTTTTTGTATGCTGTACCTTGGATTTTATTTTGATATTTATTATTGTTATTTTATATTTTTATCTTATAATGTGCGATATGTTAGCTGCCTTGACCTGCTTTAGCAGAGGGGGTGGGATATAAATGATTAAATAAATAAATCTGAAATGAAAGTGTTGCAAAAGATAGTCCCCCTTTATCCTCCCCACCACTGCATTTGTATCGAGGGTGGTCTCCGACTTATTATTAGTCAGGTTAGTGGATACGTGGAGATTCAAAAGTATTTACTCTAGGAGGTTTGTTCCCTTTAGGGCTGTCAGTTATCAAGTCTGCTAAAAAAAATTAAAGAGGGGGTGGGTGTCTCAGTTATGTTTTCAGTCCTAACAGTTAGTGCATCCTGTAGAAGTGAATCCTCTGATAGAGTTCCCTGGTACAGTTGATCTCCCCAAGCCTCATTTGGCTGCAACTGTGGAAAAATCAGGTGTAGCTCCTTTGTCATCTGGGAAGCAACAGGGATAGTCTGTGCCAGAGGCTCCTGACAGCTCCATGCTGGGAACAGTCTCCCGCTCAGTACCGAGCAGCTTGCCTTGCCCTTTGCAGGAGCTACCGTCCCATTCCATGTCGGGTGTGTGCACCGGGGGGCTGTTGGCAAGGATTTGTGGCGAGGAGTGCCTCCTGCCCTGTGCGAGGCATTCTGCCTTGGTCCATGTCGTGGGGTTTGTCCTTCTCCATGTCAAGTGCTGCCTCTGGCTTATGAATCCAGTGGGGTTTAGATACTGACTCTTTAGATAGCTTCCACTTGTATTTTGCTTGACTTTTTGACAGGCAGCAATTGGATCCTCATCAGATTTCATATGCCCCACTCTGGTAGCATTTGGGAATAGGTGCTCCTCCAATTGCACCTCCCAGCGCAGTCTTAGAGGTTCCTGCATCCGAGGCATTTTAGTGGGAAGTCTTGCAGCGATGGCTGCCATATTGGTTCCTCTAAAGGTTGCTGTAGTTGGAGATAGCGCTCTTTTGTATATGTAAACCGCAAGTCTGCCAGCTCTATCTTTTTTAGGTCTTGAAGTAAAAGACTGACCAATCTGACATGTTGAGGAATTATGCTCCTCTCCTAAACAAATGAGTCAATGCTTGTCTGTATTAGACATCAGGTTGTGGCCGCCCTCACATCTCTTTAATCCAAGTATGCACTTCAACGCTGCTAAATAATGATATATTCCAACTTATCTGTACTTATAACTGTTAACTAAGATTATGGGAAAGGTAACCTTCTACCATTTGCGACGGAATAGAAAATGGATACGCTGACAATTCCATTGTGCTCTCAATTCAGTAAGGGAAAAAAATGGAGGGAAGGAGGGCAGAGTGGCATGCTTTTATAGAGGTCATCAAGCACATGGCCTCGGAAGTGCGCATGTGCTGCTCCTCAGGATACTACTTAAAGATTCCTGAAACCCTCTGCAAGTGGAGGAACACCCATTAGTGTGGCTCCACAAGGGTACAATCCAAGAACTGCTGCTAAGAACTGAGAAACACAAAAGACAGATGTGTATATATGCATGAAAACTATACTAGGGAGGGCACCAGTATTTCAAATACAAACTGTAAAGAAATATAAAGGTAGTCTGTGCAAAACTGCCAACATGAAAAGGGCAGCTGTGGGAGAAGAGACTCGGTGGGGTGGGTGTTAGCATTTCCAAACAGCAGAAAACACAGCAGATGCTACATTTGCTTACAGTTAGTGTTTTAAATGCCAGCATATTCCCTAGTATTGTCTTCATGTTTATATGCCTGTTTTGCATTGCTCAGTCTTCAGTTCTTTGTTTTTAGCATACTGGTAAGAACCCATTCTTATTTTTTCCCCTCACACTCCTTGCTAATTAAAACTCATTGCATATCCTTTGCTTTTACAGTTTTAGTCTGGACATGTTTGTGCCATTATTTAATAATCATCGTTAGTGATACATCTTTCATTTTATTTCCCATATGCGTCTCCTTTGGCTTCAATTCATCAAAAATCTAAAATAAAAAAATATAATCTAAATCAAATCAATAAATAAAGAGCACAACCCTCAAATTACTCTGGAGTAGTCCCATTGATTTCAAAAGGGACTACTTGTGAGCAAGGGATTTCAGGATTACAGCTACAGCCACAATTCTGAAACATGCTAAAGTAGTCCAAACACAACAATATGAACAAAGTGGTAGGATGATATTTCATGTGTGGTAGTGAAAACCCTATAGAAAACGAAGGGCCAAAACAAGAGTTGTAAAGTATGTAGTAGCCATTACAAGAGGATAGTCTACTATTCACTCTAGCAAAAGGATCATCTACCACTGCCTCTTCATTACTAGGAGAAAATTTTCAGAAGCCATGACTAAATATAGTCTATAAGAAAAACTGAAAAGAAGGTGTCCAGTTTTGTACTCTAGAGATCAAGAGTGTCTAAAGATCACGAAATGAGATGAAAGGATAAGAGAAATGAATCTATGGGTGCAAGAGAAGACAAGAGTGACAGAAGTAATAAGAAAGATCAAGAAATATGCCCATTGTAAAAAACAGCCCCATAGCTTGATAACAGTCTCAATAGAAAAGGAGATTAAGAAATAAAAGTAGAACTAAGGTATTCAAATGAATTCTGGAAAAGATTTCTAATGGGACTTACTTTCTCAGGAAGCTTTAGAAGTTGGATGACTAGGAAACACAATCCTTGGAACCAAGACTGGATTGTTCAGATGGGTGGAGGGAGACAAATATCTAGCCAAACGTTTCTTAGATAAAGCAATGAGAAGCAACCCAATGAAGGGTTGTTCAAAATACTGCTGTTTGAAAACATGATTTTGCACGAACAGTTTGACAGGGAAACATAAAAAAAATTCAATTTGTCAGGAAAAAATGTCAAGACACTTAATTTAATCTGAAAGTTTCACTTTCATTCACACACCAGATTTTGTTCCTGTTCCACAAGGCTTTTTCTCCCATTCACAACAAAAAGAATTCAAATGTCAAAAACACTAAAATGTCCTCTGGAGGGATGGACCTTCCTATACACTCTACTATCGCTACCCTTCTGCAAACACTTTCTTTTATGGTTCTGTTCAATGGCCTCAAACTCTAGTTTCTTAGTTAAAACCAAAAGCGGGTGCCCCTGGGCATACAGGCATTTGCTACCTTTCTCCTCCAGACACAGTTTAAACTAACTATGGGTAATTTCAGATGTAACGATACCATGGTCAACCACAGTGAATTCCCTGTGGTAACTGTTGGTCCCGTTACGTCTAAAGGATTCCCGTCAGATGTTCACCCCAGTGAATCACAGGTGGGAATCAAAATGACCACGATTCCGGACCTCAGGCTGCCCAGAGGTCCAGAATGGGGTGGGATCGGATCCCAACCATGATCGCATTGGCCATGATCTGGGATGGGCTGAAGGTAATGTCTGTTACCTTCAGCCCAGCTGGATCATGGTCCCAACCACGGGATGGGATCGGGCGCAGTGGCCGGATTGGCTGCTGTGCCCGCCTGTCTCCCAGAGGGTGGGCAGCCGGGGAAGCACTGGGAGGTGGAGCCGTGCAGCCACACGTCACGCCACGCAGTCCCGCCTCCTCCCTGATCCCCGGTGAGAATCAGGCCGGCACATCTAAAGGACAGCCAGCCTGATTTCTGACCAGGATCTGAAACAGATCCCAGTCCGTGGTTCAGTGTGGTGGGCCTGGAGGCCCGGCATGTCTGAAATTACCCTATAAAAGCAGTCTTAAAACAGTAAGCAAACTCATAAAACTGGCCTCCAGTTAAGATTAAATGAAGGAGGAGGATTCAGGCCAAACAGAAAACAACACTGGAGAACAATATTCCAGCCACTATTAACAATGGGCATTTTTACGCACACCTTAAGTTACAGATTTTTCAATCTTCTGGGTTTACAAGTCCACAAGTAAGTTCCGGATGCATTTTTCACACACACACTGCCCTGAGGCAGTTCCTGGATGCATTCTTCACACAAACACTGACCTGAGGCAGTCTAAAGCAGCTGCAGCTGTAAACGTGACAGGCTGCCATGGAAACCAAGTGACCACAGCTGCCTGGAGCAAAGCAGTTTATCAGGAGAACTTTTTATAAACAAAAGTTCTGGGAGACGTTCTACGCAGAAGTTCAAAGAGCCGCAGGTTTAAGATCTGGGTGAGTGATTTAGACACACAGAAAGTTCAGGATGTTACAGCAAACATGCAGGAGAAATCTGTGTGTAAAAACATCCAGTATAGAGGTGAGCATGGCAGCTGTAGGAGGAACCAGATGGGAGACTGTGCTGCTCAAAATTAAAAGAGAATTTAATACAGAAATGGCTCAAGATAAGACTTCAGCCAAAATGACCTGTTAAGGCATCTGTGAACAAGATACGTGGCAAGATAGATGCCCTGCAATCCAGAGTGCAGAATGCTGAAGCTAGAATCTCTGAACTGGAAGATCAGCAAGGCGGAAGGGAAAGGGAATGTCTCCTGACGAAAAAGAGAACAGAGCTTCTATGTGAGAAAGTTGAGGACTTCGAGAACAGAAACTGGAGGGCTAACTTGCATTTTGGGGGTTTTAAAGAAGGGGTGGAGAGAGACACCACCATAAAATCCATTCAAAACTTCATACAGAAGGAGCTACATCTGTTTTCCTCCAATGACCCCCCCCCAGAGATGGAGCGAGCCCTAAAGAAGCCGAGGCCACAGTCAGAGAAAAATACCATCACCACCCCACCACCAGAGACATCATAGGGTGTTTTCAGACGTTACGGGGCCGCTTGGCCCCGTACCGAAAACAAGCAAATCATCCCCCGCCGGGATGACCCCGTCACGCCATATCAGACGTGCCAGGGGATCCTGGCAGGAAATCTGGGAGGGGGCAGGGCTGCACGATGCAACGTGCGGCCGCACAGCCCCGCCCCCTCCACGCTCCCCGTCGTCCACCCTCTGGGGAGACGGGCGGGCAGTGGGGCCAATGCGGCCGCAGCGTCTGGCCGAATTCGCCACGGCCCGGGATCCCGCCGGTGATCCCGGGCTGTGGCGCCCGACCAGATGTGATTTTTTTTTGGTCTCCACTGGGGATCACTTTCGCCACGATTCCCGGGAAATTCCCACGGCTAGCCCGGGAAGCGTGGTTGAAAATGACCCCGTGTGGGTATTGACCGTGGCGAACATCTGGCGGCCACCAAACAGATGTTTGAGGCACAGTGACCACAGGTGGGTATTCACCGTGGTTCACTGTAATCTCGTAACGTCTGAAAGTACCCATAGTGAAGTTCCTTAAATTCCAGCAAAAGGAAGAATTTCTGAGAGAAGCCAGAAAACTCAGCAAAATATCCTATGATATCCATGATGATTTCCCCAGATTTAAGTGCTGAGACACAAAGAAGGCAAAGGGAGTGGGATCCCCTTAAAGAGAACCTGAAAGTATCTGTGTGGTATCCTACATGACTGTCCTTTGTATTTCAGGGAACACGAAGATTCTTTAACAATAAAAATGACTTGCATGGTCTTCATAAAGAAAAATCCAAGTATTTTCACCTTGCAGAATCCACATCAAGAGGACGATAAAAGCAGTGTCAGCAGAAGTCCTAGCCAAGAACACTAGAGCAAACTATTTCCTGAGCAAAGAGTGAGCTTATAAGGTCTGAGTGTTTTGTTTCCTTAATATAAACAGTTATAGTACTAGCTGCTTGAAAAGCAAACCTATTAGCATTTTGGATAACGTATGGGTCTGGAGGAGCAGGGTGGGAGGGTTATTGTAGTGTGCACCCTTAAATACACACGTCACCGGTGGGAGGTCCCCCGTGTGTTAAACTAAGTGTTGATACAAGTTATTAGACTTTTTTCTACCAAAAAAAGTTGTTTCAATGGTGGGTACATATGGGTTCAGGGAGGGGAGGGATTGTGGAAAGAAAATGTATTTTGAATTATGGATAGCACTTGTATTTGCTGTGATGAAATGTAGGTTCAAGCTCTGTTTTGGCAAGCAAAATCATTGTAATGGTATGTATCAGTCAGAATAGGACTGAGAAACTTAGAGGTAATAAATGGAAAGTGATAATATACAATACTACCGTAAAGAATGGATCTAACCACACTTAAGGGGGTTTCTTTAAAATATCAAAGGGATGAACATTGCCCCAGAAAAGGAAACAAATAATAAGTTGGCTAAACGATCAGACTGTAGACATAGTGATGTTACAAGAGACACACATTAAATAAAGATACCAACAGATTCAAGGCCAAATGGATTGATGATTATTTCTTCTCCTGTACTCCACCAAAAACGAAAGGTATAATGATAGGAATCAACAAAAGAATACAATTCGAGTTAGTGGCAGAATACAAATAAAAGAAGGGCAGATTTCTTATGGTGAAAGGACAGACTGAGGAACAGGTGATCACTCTTGTGATATATATGCACCTAATCGGGGTCACGTGAAATTTATTAAGGTGAAATTTTCTAAAATCTTGCAAGGAACTACAGGAAGTCTAGTCATAGCAATAAGCAGGACACAGAAGCCACGGCCATAAAACTATATATATATTTTTTTAATGAGACTGAGATTATATATCTATGGAGGACTTAGTTTCAACCCAACTTGGAGAGACTTTACCTTCTTTCCCAGTCCTCACAATTCCTACTCAAGAATATATTATGTTCTTACCGATAAAACCTATGTACACAAATTTCTTAACTGCAATATCGATCCAATCAGTATGTCAGATCACGTGCCTCTGATATAAACAGTTATGCTTGGATCAGCTGGCAATAACAGAAAAGGTTGAAATATGAATAGATTTGTAATGAAAAAACCAATTATGAAACCAAAAAGTGGTGATGTTATTTTGAATTATATTAAAGAGAATGATACACCAGAGATCTCACCCTTAATATTCTGGGATGTGTCCAAGGCTGTTATTAGAGGTAAATTTACTGAATTAACTAACTTTATTAATAAAAAAGCATCTAAACAACTGAAAGACTTGTATTTACAGCTCAAAAAGACAAAAGAACTCCACAAATCCACCCAAAACAAGGCCACTTTATTGGAGCTATCCAAGGTTAGAGGTCAGATAGCTAATATTGAAATAGAAATGACAGAAAAGCAGATTAGTACATCTAAGAGATAAGAGAATCTAAGAGAATCTAAGAGAATCCCCCAGCAGGCATTGCAGCGCCCAGAATCCCCCAGCAGGCATTGCAGCGCCCAGAATCCCACAGCAGGCATTGCAGCGCCCAGAATCCCCCAGCAGGCATTGCAGAGCCCAGAAAGCCCCTCCAGGTGAGCAGGGCCCCACCCCATAGCCACAAGCCAAAGGTGCACGCCCGCCCCCAGCAGGCGGCGCCCGAAGGGCGGCGACAAAAGGGCGCTGGCCGTTTTGTGGCCGTTGTGAGGCCGGAGTGAGGACCTATGATGCCTCCCTATACCTCCCTCACCTCCTCGCCCTCTATCACCTCCCTCCTTCTAGCCTTTCTCACGCACCCCCTCCTTCTCCCTCTTCCATCACCAGCGGCCTTTCTCCAGCCAACCTACCCCTTATTCTCACCCACGCCCATCCCCCCTCCCCACCCTCATCCCCCCTTACCCATTCCCCCTAGGCCCAAACCCGCGACACCCAGGTGTTCCACAGACCATTGT
The DNA here is from genome assembly GCA_003113815.1 of Sphenodon punctatus. Classification (NCBI taxonomy): domain Eukaryota; kingdom Metazoa; phylum Chordata; class Lepidosauria; order Sphenodontia; family Sphenodontidae; genus Sphenodon; species Sphenodon punctatus. The sequence continues at coordinate 932,651 of QEPC01010648.1, read as the reverse complement.
GGCCAATACGAGGCCAGTGCACGACTCACACCCCGCAAACCCGGCCGTTCCCCATCCCCCAACCTCATCCGCATCCCCTGCCTTCCCAAACACCAATTGCCTTTTTCCTGCTCCCTCTGGAACTGCCGCTCGTCCGTGGCTAAAGCTCCCTTCATCCACGATCTCTTCCTCTCTCGCCCCTTTCAACTCCTGGCTCTTACGGAAACCTGGATCACGCCCTCCAACTCTGTTACCCCGGCTGCTCTATCCTCCGGGGGCCTGTCGTTCTCTCACCGCCCCCGCCCTGAGGGCCTGGGTGGTGGTGTGGGCTTGCTCCTTGCTAAGCACTGCCAATTCAAAACCCTCTCCCCTCCCCCCTCCTCCTCCTTCCCTTCCTTTGAGGCCCACTCTGTGCGCTTATACTCCCCTCTACACCTTCGGGTTGCTGTCATCTACCGCCCCCCGGGTTCCCTCTCCTCTTTCCTCCCGGACTTTGAATCCTGGCTCACCTTCTTCCTCTCCGATGATATCCCCACTCTTATCCTTGGTGATTTCAACATTCACGTTGACACGCCCTCCGCCCCCTCTGTTTCCCGCTTTCTCTCTCTCGCTTCCTCCTTTAATCTCCGACTCTGGACCGACTCCCCCACTCATACTGACGGCCATTCCCTCGACCTCGTCTTCACTCGAAACTGTTCTCTAACTGACCTCTCCTTTGACCCCTTCCCTAGTTCTGATCACTTCCTCGGCTCCTTCAGCCTTTCCCACCGACCCCCCTCCGCCTCCCCCTCTATGCGCCCCTTCCGCAATATGCAGGCCCTTACTCCCTCGGAGTTTGCCGCACATCTTTCCCCCCTTCTCCCCCCCGTTTTCGCCTCCTCCTCCCCTGACTCTGCTGTCTCTGCTCTCAACGCTTCTCTCTCCTCGACCCTTGACTCTCTTGCCCCCCCCTCTGCTCGCCCCGTCCGCCCCCTCGACCCCCGCCCCTGGCTTACCCCTGCCATCCGCTACCTCCGCTCCTGCGCCCGGGCTGCCGAACGCCTCTGGCGCAAATCCCGCTCCCTCCCTGACTTCCTCCATTACAAATTCTCCCTCTCCTCCCTCTCCTCGGCTATCTCCCTAGCTAGGCATCGCTATTATGCCTCTAGGATCGAATCTTTCTCCCGCGACCCTCGCCGCCTTTTCTCTACTTTCGACTCCCTTCTCAAACCCCCCTGCCCTCCTCCGCCCTCTTCCCTTGCTGCTCAGGATCTTGCATCGTTCTTCACCTCCAAGATTGACAAGATCCGTCGGGATATTGCCCCCCGCCCCCCTCCCTCCTCGCATCCTTCCCTCCTGCCTCTCTCCAGGAAATCTCTGCTCTTCTCTCTTCATCCAACCCCTCCACCTGCCCCCTTGACCCGATCCCCTCCCGCCTCCTGACCTCTATTGCTCCCACTGTCGCTCCCCCCCTTCTGCATGTCATCAATCTCTCCCTTTCCACAGGCTCCTTCCCCTCTGCCTTCAAACATGCCACTGTCTCCCCCATCCTCAAAAAGCCTACCCTGGACCCTTTCGATCCCTCTAGTTACCGGCCAGTCTCCCTCCTTCCCTTTGCTTCGAAGCTCCTGGAACGTGTCGTCTACTCCCGCTGCCTGAACCTCCTCTCTGCCAACTCCTCCCTGGACCCTCTCCAGTCCGGCTTCCGCCCCCTCCACTCTACTGAAACTGCCCTGGCCAAGATCACCAATGATCTACTTGTCGCTAAATCGAAGCGCCACTACTCCGTTCTTGTCCTCCTTGACCTCTCTGCTGCCTTTGACACTGTCGACCACTCGCTCCTCTTGGACTCGCTTTACTCTTTGGGCTTCCGTGGCTCTGTCTTTGACTGGTTCTCCTCCTACCTCTCTGACCGCTCCTTTAATGTCTCCCTCCCCGAGTCGACCTCCCCCTCCCTTCCCCTCTCGGTTGGGGTTCCCCAAGGTTCTGTCCTTGGCCCTCTCCTCTTCTCTATCTACACCCTGTCCCTTGGCGAAATTATTGCCTCCCACGGATTCCAATACCATCTCTATGCTGATGACACCCAACTCTATCTCTCTACCCCCTCTCTCTCCTCCTCTATCCGCTCACGCCTCGTCGACTGCCTCTCTGATATCTCCGCCTGGATGTCCCGACGCCAACTCAAACTGAACATGGCCAAGACTGAACTCCTCATTTTTCCTCCATCCCCCTCCTCTCCCTCTGACCTGACCGTCTGCATTGATGGGGTCACCATCCGTCCTGTTCTCCGTGCCCGCAGCTTGGGCTTCATTTTTGACACGCACCTCTCCTTTAAACCTTACATTGACTCTGTGGCCAAATCCTGCCGATTCGCTCTCCTCAACATTGCCCGCATACGCCCCTTTCTATCTATCTCCTCGGCCAAAATCCTTGTTCATGCCATGGTTATCTCTCGCCTCGACTACTGCAACCTCCTCCTTGCTGGCCTCCCTCGCTCCCACCTGTCCCCCCTTGTTGCGATCCAAAACTCTGCCGCCAAGATCATTCACTCTGCCCGTCGCTTCGACCATGTAACGCCTCTCCTCCTCTCCCTTCACTGGCTCCCCCTTCCTGAACGTATCCTGTTCAAACTCCTGGTTTTCACGTTCAAATCGCTCCATGACCAAGCTCCCCCTTACCTCTCGGACCTAATCGCCCTACGCACTCCTGCGCGCGCTCTCCGCTCTTCCTCTGTCCCCTCCCTCGCTCTCCCTCGTTTCTCCTGCTCGCCCAACCGCCTTCGTCCCTTCTCCCTCGCTGCCCCGCATGCCTGGAACTCCCTCCCTGCCGACATCCGCCTTGCCTCCTCCCTCCGCTCCTTCAAATCCCTCCTCAAGACCCACCTTTTCCATGCTGCCTTTCCCAATGCCCTCTAGTCTTTCCCCTTGCTCTTACTGTCAGCCCTCCTCTGCTGACTGCTGCTACCGACCACCTTGTAACCAAGCCAAGTACACGCACCTGAGACTTCGCATCCGCCTGAATGTTTGTTTGTCTTCTCCCATGTCTCTCCCGCTGTCCCCTCTCCTTGTCTCCCCCTCCTTGTCTTTTAGATTGTAAGCCACAGGTAGGGACCGCATCTGATTGTATGTTCTGTACAGCGCCAGGTTGCAACTGGCGCTTTATAAATGTTTAATAATAATAATAATAATAATAATTATGAAAAGAGTAATAAAGCAGATAAAGCCCTAGCAGGACTCCTACAAAACTAAAAACAGAAAGAAATAGTTGCCACGGTCAAGAATAAATAAGGCAAGAATGTAACACAAGAAGATAAAATAAAAATCAGAATTTATGGATTATTAAAAAGCTTTGTATTCCTCCCAATCCCCAAATTTGTCTGAAACTAAGGAATTCCTTGAAAAAATAGATCTTCTCTGTTTGAATTCTGATCAAGGGTCAGAGCTAAATAAAAAACAACAACAACAACAGATGAAGAGGTTCTGGATCCCTTCCAAAAAATAAAGTTTCTGGCCCAGATGGTTACCCTGGAGAAGGAGTTAGCACCTATTCTGTGTAAGTGTTAGGAATAGGAGGGATAGGGAGAGGTACCAGGCTCACAATCAGGGGGTCCGTCGACTCTCTCTCCCCCACTCTGATCCCAGAAGGACCCACATGAAGACGAAAGGGACCTCAGGATCTTGTCAGGGTGGAGAGGATGGGGTCAGGGTGGAGAGGATGGGACTACCTGGGAAAGGAGAAGGGAGAGAGAGAGAGAAACACTCTTGCCCAGTACTCATGTACACTCAGATCCTGTTATCTAGGGATACCGAGAAGGGAATGTGAGTGTACAAGATCTCAGGACCAGGGGTGAAGGGCTCACTGTGAAGGAAAGAGAAGAGGGAGGAAAGGGGGCGCAACACACACCTCTTTCACGTGTAATGGAGGTGCAAGGATCTGAGAGAGGGGGTACCCATGCAAATGCACACACACACACACACACAGTCACTCCAAGCACAAACACACACCAAAGAAATCACACTACACACACTCTCACTCGATACCAAGAAGTAGTTAGCACAAAGAACATGGTATAGAGCCAGTCTCTCAAAATGATTATCGGCAGGGAGTAGAAACCCCACTGGTACTTTTATCCATATCCCCATGGCCTACCCCTGTTGCCGATGTTTCTGGACGCCCGGGGCCCACCCCTGCGCTCATCATGGCGGCTCCTAGGCCCCGCAGGCTCCCAGGCCCCACGTCAGAGCCAAGCCCCTCCAGCCACGCGCTATGGCACAGCTGGGCTCCCGGTTGTCCAACAAGCTGAGGAGCATGCAACGTGGCTTCCCCCAGGTCCTGTGGCACAGCTGGGGCCCTGGTTGTCCAGCAACCGAAGACATGCATGGCGGGGCCGCTCGCCTGACCAGGGTCCTGACAGTAAGGTTTATCATCATATATTGGAATCCGAAGAGCTACCCAAAACCTTCTACGATGCAATTATAACTCTTTGTCACAAAGAAGGTAAAACTGAAGGAGGATAAGGGAATTATAGAAAGATATCCCTTCTGAATGTGGATTTCAAAATATTATCTAAAACATTAGCTAGCAGACTTAAATGGGTCATTAGCTCTTTAATTAATTCTGATCAAGCTGTGTTTATCCCTGACAGGTTCAGGCTAGACAACATTAGAAGAGTCGTAAATATAATTCACCACTCCAAGGACAACAAAGACCAATACCTGATTGTATCATTAGATGCAGAAAAGGCCTTTGATCAAACTGAATGGCCTTTCTTATTTGAAACTTTAAGTAAAATGGGGTTCAAAGGGAATTTAATCACCTGGCTATCTGCAATCTATAAACAGCCCAAATCACAGATTCTAACTTAATAGTCTCACAGCGCCCTTTTTGCTAAAAAGCGGAACCTGCAGGGTTGGCCTTCTCTTCCCCCCCCCCCCCCTTATTATTTGACTTAGCCCTGGAACCTTTAGCCCAAAGTATTAGAGAACACAAGGATATCAGAGGAATTAATTTGGGGAGTCATGAGCACAAAGTTGTATGATATGGAGAGGATATGCTCCTATATTATCAGTCATGCAGGCCGATACTTTTGTTGTCAAAAACATGGATACTTTGGGGAGTCTATTGGGATTTAAAATTAACCATAACAAATCATCAGCCCTGTCCATTGGTAGAGAGAATGAGAATGAGACCCCCCTGGAAAATATAATTCTGTTCAAAGTTCATAAGACAGGAATAAAATATCTAGAAACCAAAATCACAAAAAAGTAAGTTTTTATAATACAGCAAACTTTGTGCCGCTTGTTAAACAAACTAAGAGGAACTTATTCTCATGGCAGAATCTTATAATAAGCTGGTTGGGTAGGATTAATACAGTAAAGATGACAATTCTTCCTAAAAAATTGTACATAATATCTGCCACAAAATTACTCTCCACATTTTTCAACAACTCCAAAAAGTAGGCAACTTTGTATGGCAAAATAAAAAAACTAGAACTACTAAAAGACTTATGCTAAAAGATAAAAGAGGAGGAAGTTTTTCTCTTCCCAATGTTTTGAGATACCACTGGGTGGCTTCACTTAGAGGCATAGCAATATGGTGTAATTCCTCACTGGATAGCTCGTGGGCCAATATGGACAAGTATTATTTTTTTTCAAGTCTCAAGAATGAGTGTAATGGTTTTGGAGGAAGGGAAGTTGGACAATATTAAATTGGAAGAGCACCCTTTTACAGGTAATGGATTTTTTGTTCTGGACTAAAATTAGAGCTATGTATGATATCCCTAGGGATCTTTCATCATATACCCTCATCAAGAATCAAAAACTCGTAAATAACAATATAGCTAATCATTCAATATCAAAATTAGAACAGAAGAAAATAAGGTCTACGTCTCAGTTACTTTGAAATGGGTAGTTCATTTCCTTTTGATCATTGAAGTTAATGTTGGACAATGAGTGCGATTACTTACAATAACAATACCTGCAATTGAGAAGCTTCTCCACACAACCATGTTAGAAACAACATTTTATCTGGGCTATGCTAAAGACTGAAAGGTTTCTCTCTAACTATGTAAGAAACAACACTTTATCAAGACTCCACTACAGACTGAAAGGTCTCTCTTTAACCTTACTTCACCTAACGGCATTTTAGCTAATATATATAAATCAAAAACATTGGAGAAATCTTTAAAAGTCCTACATATTAAAAACTGGAAAAGAGACCTTAATATGGCATGCGCGTATATATATATATATATATATATATATATATATATATATACATACACACACACACACACACACACACACACACTTCTGCGGATATTCCCCAATGACAGACCTCTCTGCACTCATCTCATCAGCACTCTGTATTACCCAGAGCACAGAAACAAACAACAAAACAGGATTGTCTTGGCCAGGCTTGAGTCAAAGATATTTCTACAGAAAATTTCTATTTTGATTATCTGTAGAACTCTCAAAGTAAATGGAAATGAGGGGAAATATACAATAAATTTTGAGGCCAGTTCAACATGAAGACTTTAAATTTTTAGGCCAGTTCAACATGAAGACTTTAATTAGAGATCTAACACTGCTGTAAGACTTCTGCACCTTATGTTGTGCATCAGAACAAATAAGTCTATTTGGGGCTCTCTCCATCTGGCAAATATCCATTGCACTACCATGTCATTGTAAAGTTTTGTTGATCTTTTGTCCTCTCCTACTAGATGAATAGCAACAGGAAAGAAGTATTGTAGAGACCATGTTCAGAGCAAACAGGACTCTCTGCCAAGATATTAAAGTGTGCTCCTCCCTGCTTGTTCCTGCCCCATGTTGCTGTGGTAATCTGGAAGATGCAGTCTTGAACTGTATGCAGGAAGGATCAGAGAGCCTATCAACTTACTGAAAAAGAACAATGTAAAGTTTTCTCTCCCTCCTTATCTATAGACCATGTGTTATCAATTGACTTCAATGTGCATCACTGCCCCATGTGCAAGTCATCGGTTGAGAGAGGAATGGTTAGGTTGGGTGGGTCGGTCAAACAAAATTCCTTTGAGTACACTGTCTGCTCCAGTCTACCTCTGCAGAATCTAAAACAAAAACAGAGGTATATTTGCTCTTTCAGGTCTATGTTAAGATGATAGACAATGCTATCCAGGTCTAGAATGGATGAAATCAAAGTTGTGCATACAGAGTCAATGCAGCACCCAATGCTAGAAGCCTCACATGATTCCAACAAATTCCCATTCTTTATGCAGGATGTGACTGGAGTTTGTTTTACATGAACAATCCTGTGAAACCTCTTTGTGAGCATGAAATCCTTGATGCCAAATCCTGGGGTGGAGGTTTCTAGGGAATTTTTATACACTCCTGTTTTTATATGAACAATGTGAAATTTGATGTGAACAATGTGAATTGTTTATGTTCTAACTCACCCTGAGTCTTATGGAAAAGGCAGGGTAGAAGTTTAAATTAAATAAATAGTTGAGTCTATTGGTTGGGAGGAGTTTGTGCCTTGTGGAAGAAAAGGATATTTAAATTTGGAGGTTTGGGAGTGGGGTATGATGCCATTACCCCCCCTGTGAGAGGGGAGAGTAAGGGCAGGGATGTTGGTGGAGGGTTGTGCCATGCCACACATACCCCGTAAGAGGGGGGGTATGGACATAGGAAAAGGGGGACATATGGGTCTGAGAGGAAGGGGGAAATGGTGGGGTGGGTGGACTGGATTGAAACCGGTGGAGGGAGTGTTCTAGCCCTCATATGAGAGGAGGGGTATGGTCATGGGGGAAGTGGGTGGGAGGGAGTGCCATGGCCCCCTTTTGAGGGGACGTACAGGCACAGGGGATAGGATTTATTTATTTTATTTATTTATTTATATTTATTGGCTGCCCCCTCATGCCTACTGCATCTCAGGGCAGCTCACAACAGTTAAAACAACAATAAAATACAAAAAAGCAACAATATGAATAATTAAAACTACTCCCCCCCCCCCAAACATTCCCCTCCCTACCCTACCCTCCCACCCTCCCCTCCGAAGGCCTGGGTGAACAGCCAGGTCTTGCAGGCTTGGCGAAAAGCCATCANGCTTCCTCCGGGGGGAAGTTCCAAAGCCGCGGCCCAGACACCGAGAATGTCCTCTCCATCGTGGCCCCCCATTTAACATGGGGGACCTCCAGGAAGGCACCCTCGGCAGACCGCAGGGGTTGCCCTGGGGCGTGGAAGGCAAGGCGGTCCCCAAGGTATGAGGGGTCCAGACCGTATAGGGCTTTATAGACCAACACCATCACCTTGAATTTGGCTCGATACGCTATAGGCAGCCAGTGCAGAGTGCGGAGCACAGATGTAACGTGCTCCCATTGCCATGTCCCCGTAAGGAGATGGGTCGCTGCATTCTGCACCAGCTGTAGCCTCTGAATCAGAACCAAGGGAAGCCCCACGTAGAGTGCGTTGCAGTAATCTAGCCTCGAGGTGATGAAGGTGTGAATAAGAGTGGCCAAGTCGGGCCTGGAGATGTATGGGCTCAGCCTCCGCACCAGATACAGCTGGCAAAAGGCGGCTTTAGCCACCGCTTCCACCTGCCGATCCAGATGGAGGCCCGGATCCAAAACCACCCCCAGACTCTGAACCTGCGGGGCTATGGGAGGGCAGACCCCCCCACCAGAGGGGTCGGCACCTCCCTCGCCCTACCCACCACCATCCCCTCCGTCTTATCAGGATTGAGCTTCAGTCTGCTCTGCCGCATCCAATCCACCACAGCCTCCAGACATTGGGACAGCAACAAGACAGCAGGACCTGGGTCAGTCAAAAACGAGAGGAACAGCTGAGTATCATCGGTATATTGGTGACATCGCACCCCAAACCCTCTCACGATCTCCCCCAGGGGCTGCATATATACATTAAACAAAAGCGGAGACAGACTCGAACCCTGCGGAACGCCGCAGGTCAAGGCCCGGGAGCTCAATGTTTCAACTCCCAGCACCACCTGCTGGCTTCTCCCCAAGAGGAATGAGCGGAACCACCCAAGGACAGTCCCGCCCAGACCCCCCCGGTCTCGTAGCTGTCTCAACAGCAGCCCATGGTCCACGGTATCAAAAGCGGCCAAGAGATCTAGCAGGATCAAGAATGTAGAACATCCTGCATCCATCTCCCAGCGGAGATCATCCACCAAAGCCACCATCGCCGTCTCAGTACCATAGCCGGGGTGGAACCCAGATTGAAAAGGGTCAAGGAAACTGATATGGTCCAGATGCGCCTGGAGCTGCAGAGTCCATCGCCTGCAGGTCTGCCTCTGGAGATGCTGGGGTCAGGGGTCCCTCTCTGGCCACCTCCTCCCTGAAGGGCCTCCTCATTTTGGAGGAGAAGAACTGTTCATCAGGAGCCAAGGAGGGGAGTTTTTCTGGGGCAGAGAAGAGAGAGGGGCAGCTATTGGCATCGTGTTGGGCATGGGGAGGTATGGTTGGTGGGAGGATAGGCAACTGGGGCTTTCAGGAGAGACGCTTCATGTCTATTTCCATGTCACTCCCCCGCCTCCCATCTCAGGATATTTGTGAGTTAAGGACCATAGGGCCCCTGATCGGATGCTGATGCTGCTTAATGCGAGGTTGGTGGCAAATAAAACATCAGCCGTCCATGATTTGATTCAGCCGTCGACCTCATATGCATTACGGAAACCTGGTTGGATGAGGCATCTGGGAAAAGTAGTCCCAGGTGGTGCCAGACAGGTACTCAGTGCAGCATCAGCCAAGGCTTGTGGGACAGGGGTTGAGGGGGCAGAGTGGCTGTGGTCTGTAAGGACATCTTGGCCTTTCGGAGGTATTTGGTGCCTAGCTCGTCTGACAGAGTGTGTCCACATTGTGCTGGTTTGGCTGGGGATCTTGGTGTACTGACCACCACGTTGCACAGTTGTGATTCCCTAACCGCTCTAGCTGAGTTGGTCTCAGAGGTGGTGTTGAGATCACCTAAGCTCATTGTTCTGGGTGATTTCAACATACACAGTGAGGCCAGCTTTTTAGAGGCAGAGCATGACAACCATGGATCTTTCCCAAATAATATCAGGTATGACACATGAGGTGAAATATACATTGGATTTGATGGTTTGCACTAGCCTGGAGACAGCCATTCTGATTATCAGGAATTTTTAATTTTAAAAAAAAATTTCTTAGCATTTTTATGCCGCCCCCTCACGCCCACGGCATCTCGGGGCAGCTAACAATACGATAAAACAATAAAATACATTAAAAACCAACATCACTTAAAAAAAATAATTAAAAATCCAACCCTAACCTTACCCTCCAATTCCCCCAGATTGTTTTGTTATAACACCATTGTTGTGGTCTGATCATTACCTCCTGAAGACCCAGATGCAGTCCTCCTATGCCCTCATCAGGGTGGTGGACCAATCAGGTTGGTCTGCCCCCAGAGACTAGGTAGGTCTGCCCACGGAGATTAATGGATACAAATGGTTTTCAGAACTCTCTGGGGGATGGTATTGATATTTTGGTATTGATTTATAAGGCCCTTCACAGTCTGGGCCCCTTGTACCTCAGGAACTGCCTTGCCCTCCGCGCCCTAGAGCGGCTCCTTCGGTCCACCGGGGGTGCCTTCCTGGAGATCCCCCGTGTTAGGCGGGGGGCTACAATGGAGAGGGCATTCTCGGTGGCCGCGCCCCTGACCCCAAGCCTTTTGACATTCCGGTGAATTTGTAAAACCTAGCTGTTTGCCCAGGCCTTTGGGGAGGGAGGGTGGGGGGGTTTATCCCCCTCCACCCTTATTTATTGTATTAATTAATTTATATGTTCCTTTGCCCTGTTTTAATTGTTGCAATTTTATGAACATTTAAAAATGTTTTATACTTTTTTCTTTGAGAGTGTTAGCCGTCCTGAGCTGTTTCAGGAGGGGTGGGGTAAAAATATGATTAAATTAAATAAATAAATAAATAAACGTACCCATTGACCTTAATGGCTACTCTGTTGATGACCTGGTCACCTTGCGGAATGACATCTTGACCATGGCCATTGACATCGTTGCACCCAGGCATCTGCTCCCACCACTTTGTCAGTACAGGTCTCCCTTGTATGAGGACCTGAGGTAGCTGAAGCGAGAGAGTATGCGGTTAGAGTTCAGGCAATGCTTGACTCATGCTGAAGCTGACTGCAGCATAGATCGTTTTTGAGGACCTATGTCGTGGCTGTGAAGCTGGTGAAGAAAGCTTTCTTCTCTGCTATCACAGCACCTGCAAAGCCTCGTCCAGCTGAGCTATTGCAGGTGGTGAGGGGCCTGGTTAACCTAGCCTACGCATTTACTGGAGGTGGTGTAAAACATTTTTATTTGGAAAGCCATTTGGCAGGCAGGGATAGGCATTGGTTGGGGTTTGAGGTAGGGTTTTGGGGGGGGGGGAGTTTTGAGGGGAGTGTGGGTGTTTTTATTGTTTGACTTTTAAAATTATTATTATTTATTATTGTTGTTGTTTTATGAACTGTGAGCTGCCCTGAGCCTCTATGGGAAGGGCGGCATATAAATTTGAATTATTACAGAATCTACGCATGTAGGAAGTCTGCTCCTCAGCTGATGTCATGTCTATGCGACGTGTTGAGTTTAGTTGATGTTTACACCAAGCTGATGAAGGAGAATGCTGAGCACAAGTTCTCTGGACATGGGTCTTCAACATACCTTGGACTCTGTTTCTATTAGCCAGTCATTGAATTATAGAAATATGTGGATTAGGGCTGAAATGAGAAGCATTTAACTTCTCACGAGAAATACCAAGAATCTAAGAACCAGCATTTGTCCTGGTACAAATTCCCAGTATTTTTCAGGATAAAAATATTTTTTTTAAAGAAGAACTGTGCATTCACAAAATGGTCACTGCACCATTCTACACATGTGAACTCCTTTCCTAAAGTGATGGCAACAGCACTGCCACCATTTTAGAAAAGGGCAGCCAATCTGCACATGCGCAAAACGGCCACCGCAGATCTAAAGACCAGCTACCCTTTTCCAAAATGGCAGTGACGCGGCTGCCACTATTGGAAAATGGCTTTGCAGTCACTGAATGGTTGGGCAGCCATTTTGTGCATACACAGTGATTTATTTATTTATTTTTAAAAATCTTTTTCATTGAGAATTAAATCGAGACACTGCCAGTTCTCAGTTCATTCTCAGTTCCCACAACAAACTGAGAATTGGCATTCTCAAAAAGACTGAAAAACCTCCAATAACTAACTTTCAGTCCTAACATGGATCCTTTCTCTCTGAAGCTTCACTCCTACCGCCACTGTTAAAAACAGGAGGAGCAGCTGAAAGAGCAAAGGGGAGTACTGCACACTAGTGATGACAGCTATCTAGAATGAAGTGTAAATATTTCTGGTCCACAAGGAAATGAAAGTTTCTCCACTGGAATAGGCCATGGAATCTCTGGCACCAGCCTGTGCCTACTTCCTTCTGTTAAACAGGAATGTTTCCCCTTTTGTCTTCTTTCTTTTTGGAGACTTATGCTTCTAATCCTTTCCTTTCCCAGCTCCCATGCTGACCTTGGAGCCACGAGCCAGAGCACATGACACCAGGTTTGGTCACTTTGAGCACCCCCGGTAGCATCACAGGGAGGGTTGCAGTGAAGTATTGGAGGGCCCTGTTGCCAGCCTCTGGATGATGTTCTTTGCTGTAGGGATGGGCGCATGCGGTTCGGAAGTTTGGAGTTCGGCCTGAACTCGGCCTGTTCGGACGACCGAATCTGAACCCGAATCCGAACACGAACTGGCCGAACAGAACTCAATTCCGAATGTCGAAATGACCGAACAGTTCAGTCAGTTCGGATCGCGTTCGGGTGAGTGCGGGTGGCAAAAAAAGGTTCACTGGAAGGTCGAACGTGACAGGGAGGGGTAGTACTAGTCACTGAGGAGCAGACTTCCAGGCACCAGGGGTGGAGAGGCTTGCAAGAAATGAAACTATCTGCCTCCCCCCTTCCCAACACCTTCTGAGCTAGTCACTGTTCCTGAACAGCAGGCGTTGAGTAGGATTATTAGATTGCTTTAAGTTTCATTTCAGTTTTGTACTGAAATGAAACTTAAACCTTAAACTGAAACCTTGTGTTGTTTGTGATTCCCCCCATCCCATAGATAGATAGATAGATAGATAGATAGATAGATAGATAGATAGATAGATAGATAGATAGGTCGGTCGGTCGGTCGGTAGAAGGAATTAGCTTAGTGATAGAGATAGCGTTAATGATTTAGTTTTAGGGTTTGTAGGAGTAGGCCTGTATACTTGTTAGATAATCCATTTAGTTCATAGCATTTAGAATAGTTAATAGCAGTTAGATTTAGTGTAGATATATATATATATAATATTAGATTAAAAAAATTAAATTAAAAAACCCCATATAAAAACAAAAAAAAAACAAATAAAAAACAAAAATAAACCATATAAAACCAAATAAAAAACCAAAAAACCATATAAAACACAACAAAAACACCCATAACAAAACTGCCGAACCGAACGGACGAACTGAACGCAGCCGAACTGAACAGCCGAACCGCGATCTGTTTGCCCATCCCTACTTTGCTGGCAACAGCTGAAGCTTCATACTGCAGTCCTTTAGTGCCAGAGGTCAGTGTCAGTAAAGACCTCATGGGCTTTGAACATGTTTCAGTTGTGTCTTCCAAGCTGTAGTCCATCAACGTTGCCACTGCAGGGCTCTGACTGCCTTACTATGCTTCTGGTTGGGATGCTGGAGTGGACTCTCTGCTTCCCTGATTTGCCATCTTCCAATATTCAAGACTGCCAGGAAATCACATGGAACAACTTCCAAAGCTTGCTTGCTTGCTGACCCTGCCTTCTTCCAACCAGCCCTTGGCCAGTCAGTTTTCTGGTCCTTGCTTTCATCTATCCGCCTTTGTCCAAAGTTCCTTGGACTGAGATCCCAGCACTGACTTCCTGGCTTACTTCTGGACTATGTATTCTGGACAGTCCTTCGGCTTGGCCTTTTAGCTCTGAGTCTCAGGCCCACATTCTGACATTGCACTCTGGTTGCCCTTTAGTTTGTTGCTTGGTACTATAGTTGTCCCAATTCTGCCAAGACTGCCCATACCCCAATGCTTTATGCCGGCACAAACCTCATAGCCCACTTTAGAATGGGTTTCCCACAGACAAGGCAAGTATTTTTTCCATGGTTCTCTGTAGTGCAATAAAAACAAGGCATGAAGCAGGTCTTTTGAAGCCTCCTTTCTTAGCTGACTTCACCATTATTATTTTTAAAGGGAGATAATGGAGTGTGAGGGGTGACCCCAATAATGTGATTAAATAACCATGTGCAAGACTGCTACGCATTATTCAGTATAACTAAGAATGAGTTATATTACTCTAATTAGGAAAACAGTGATTGATTGATTGATTGATTGATTGATTGATTGATTGGATTGTTTTTTAAGGCTCTGCAGCAGGCAGTCCCTATTAGGTCTTATGATATGACTGAAGAAAAATGAAGAGGCTGGAGTGGAGTGGTTCCCCTCCCCCAATCCTAAGTGCTAAACAAGCTTTATGCCAAGAGGGCAGCAATATAGGATCATGGAAAAAGAAAATGCTGCACTTTCAGGACTTGTGCTTAGTCACATAGCACAGTGGTTCCCAAACTATGGTTCACTGACCACTATGTTAAGTGGTACCTGGAACCATTTACAGCAAACTTTGCTTCCAGTCTCTCAGCCATCTCCAAGGAAGGTGGGGAACCAGACCCCAGGCAGCAGTAATCCTCCAGGCTCTCTATCACAGAGATGGCTGGCATAGCAGTGTGGACTGAAACCATTCATCTCACGCAGCTGCAACCATTCCACAAAGAGCATGTATCTGGCCATGGCTATTTTAAGTAGGTGCACGATTGCTCACAAGAAGTTGCGGCTTGATGGCGGTTTGCTGATCCCAAAAATTGGTAACCACTCTTTTAGAGGATAGTGATATTCATCTGCATGCTCAAAGCAACATTAAGTCGATGTGTTAAAAGTCAAAACAAGACAGATATGACGTCAGCTGAGGAGCATGTACTGTGCCCAGGGTGCATTCTCCTGTGGCTGCTGCTATGGGAAATACGAGGATAGCTCGGTGCAGGGAGGCGAGAGGATGGGTCAGAGATTAAGACACAGAAACTTTTGAGATACCATCATGCCTTTCAACAGGACTGAGGGATGTTTTCTTCTTAAGCGCCCCCTATAGTAAGTAAACTATTGGACAATCAAAAATGTCAAATCCAGAGTATTAAGGGCAAATTAAAGTATAGAATGGTTCTGTGCAGAAAGGAGAACCCTGCCGAAAGGGATTAAGCAGCAGCAGCAGATGTTGCTGTTCCAGTCGTCTTGTTCAGCTCTCAAATGTTTTTATCTCTGAATATTTCTCCCAAAATAAGAGCAATGCATTCTCAGTTCCCAGCATGAGCAGCAGGACTCCATTCCATTAAGATTCCACTCCTTTTTATTTTGGGGATTCAAAGTACCACCTCACACTATGCCCAGACTTCTCTGTGTCTGTCATACCCTATAAGAAGACTTATAGAATTTTAAGATGTATCAGTCATGTTTCTTGTCCCTTTCTGCCTCTTTCATCAATATCTCACATTCACTGCTTTGAAAAAGTCAAATGTGGGTCAAGGAAAAAACAGTGTTAGCATATTTATTTATTGCAAAACGTTTACCCTGCCCCTCCTGTTCCAGGCAGCTCGGTGCGGCTTACAACACGAAATAAACATAAAAAACTAAAAACAACACAATTTAAAATACATTAAAAGGGAAGGCACTGAACAATAAACCCTCCCCCCCACACACCCCATTTCCCTCAACAAACGTCTGGCGGAACAGCCAGGTCTTACTCATATGCCGGAAGGAAGGGAGGTCCGAGCCATCAAGGCCTCCACCAGAAGGAAATTCCACAGCCTAGGTGCAACCACCGAAAATGCCCTCTCCATAGTGGCTTCCCAGGTCACACGGATGACCACAAGAAGGGAGCTCCCAGCAGACCGCAGGGGTCACTCCAGAGAAGTGAGCCGATCCCCCAAGTAAGTGAGACTGAGATGGTGTTAGGCTTTATAGGTCAGCACCAACACCTTGAATCGGACCCAAAAGACTATAGGCAGCCAGTGCAGAGCCCAGAGCACTGGTGTAATGTGCTCATGGCAGCCTGACCCCATAAGGAGATGGGCCGCCACATTCTGCACTAGCTGCAGTCTCCAAACTGTCACCATGGGTAGCCCAACGTAGAGTGCATTACAATAGTTCAATCTCGAGGTAAAAAAAGCATGGATGATAGTAGCCAGGTCGCTATCTGAAATATACGACCAAAGCTGATGTACCAGATGTAATTGGTGAAATGCACTCCTCGCCACCACCACCTCCTGGAGATCCATGCGGAGCTGCGGGTCAAGGAGCATGCCCAGACTGCGAATCTGGGGAACAAGTGGAGGGTGAATCCCATCGATGATGGGCGCCACCACATCCACTGCCTTACCCACCATCACCACCTCCATCTTATCGGGATTCAGCTTCAGTCGGCTCACCCTCATCCAGTCCTCCACAGCCACCAAACACCGGGTAAGCACTGAAACTGCCGGGTCTGGATCAGAAGAAAAAGAAAGGTAGAGCTGGGTGTCATCAGCATATTGATGACACCACACCCCATACCGTCTCACGACCTCACCAAGCGGCTGCATATACACGTTGAACAGGAGAGGGGACAGAATGGAACCTTGCAGAACACCACACATGAGGTCTCAAGGAAATGAAAATCAATCCCCAATGAGTTCTTCTGGCTAGGAAAGAGCAGAACCATTCAAGAATGATCCCGCCCGCCCCGTCACAGTCCCGCAAGCGAGTCACCAACAACATCTAGCGATCAGTGGTATCAAAAGCAGCTGACCAATCTAACAGAATTAGCAGGGTCGAATGTCCCCGATCTAATTCACAGCGGAGGTCATCAACCAAAGCCACAAGCGCAGTCTCAGTGCCATGATCTGGACAAAAGCCAGACTGCGAGGGATCCAGATAACTGATGCGGTCTAGATGCCCCTGCAGCTGCTGAGTCACTACCCTCTCAATAACCTTGATTTGTTTCAGTTCATTTACAGTATAGAACTTGAAGTTCCAGTTACAGCATAAAACTTTTCTTATTTTGTGCAGTCTGGTTCTGTGGAAAGAGCAATTTCCCTGTCAGAAGGTTGCCTTGTGCTGAATGATCTTTAAAGGTTATGCAGGATACTCGATCGATAGCACTTACTGGCACTTGTAACAGTCACTTTGTCAAACAGTACCTTAGCTTTCAAAATACCATCCCATTGTCATAGATAAAAGTTTTCTGTGGATCAATAGCCATTTGGAATAATTCTCTTATAATGAATCAAAATAACTATTACATTTCTGGCTTTGACACAGTAGCTAGTGCTACTAGCTATAATTTGGCATAGCTCACTGAAAACAAAAGTAATAATTCTTTCAGACATAACCACAGCTTACAAAATAGCTTGTAAAATTATGTGTCTTGTAACAAGGTATTAAATGACAATCAATACTGCTGTCTATATGTCTCTGTGGTTTTTGTAAGCTTGACCTCAAGAGGCAAGATTAGCCTGCTCTTGTTGAGCATGGAAGTGCTTTGCCTTAACCTCACTATACCGAAATTTACAAATATATAAAACAAACACAACGATGTTCCTGTTTCTGTGAGATTTTGTGAGATTTAATTAAGAGGTTGCATATAAAAACAGTTTTAAATCCCCCCAAGTTAATTGTGCTTTGAAAGAAGGAAGTTTTAGACATATTTCAAATGTTCCCATGTACCAATGTACATGGTCAGTAAAAGACTATAAATTTGATACAATGCTCTCACCTTAACCATCACCAATATAAAATTCACAGGAAAAAGGCTTCATTACACACATTGTATAATCCCTGTTAGTACAATCTAGAGCAGAACTAATATAACAGCAACTTTACATCCCTTCAGAACCTGTCCAACTTTGCCTTGCTTCACTATCTATTTTGTCAGATGGTAAATACCATCAAACTTAAGAGTTTAAGCTTAGCTATGCAAATTCCATTTTACACCTAATTCTACAGTGAAATCTATACTTTACCACTCACAGAGGAATCTTTTTTTCATGAGCCAAGATAACTTAGGCAGAAAAATCGATGTATTAAATAAGCATGGATATTAGCCAGGGCTACCACTAAGACAGAGATCAACATGTAGATTGTGATTCGTTAAGGCTTAGGAAATTTCTGTTGTGGATAGCTGGTACAGCTACAAGATCAATGCTGAGGATGTTGCATCTTCTGTCACTATGGTCTTAAGTAGGTTTTCTTGAAGTGTAGAACTCATTCCTTGGAAGACATGAACAGGGGAGGAAAGCTGTGCTGGATAAATATTCTCTTTGTCTTTCTGTTTGCAAGGGGGGGAAAAAATCTGGCTTCCAAAGTTCAGAGACACTAGAGCACCAAGAAGTGGACATTAGGAATTTATCTCTGTCAGTTTAAGCCCAAGACAGAAATATGACAACCACAAAAATGCTTTCTGAGGGCACTTGAACAAACACTTTGCAAGTCCATGGAGAATAATATGCGGTTTCAAATTTTTGTGGACTTCAGCAAAGTAATTTCTAGGTCTTTAATCTTTTTAATGGATTGACCTTATATTGTACTCAACATTTTGAAAAAGTTTTAGACTGTGCTAGAAAAGAACACAGAGTTAGAGAGGCCTTTATAAAAATGCTAACTTCATTTACAAATGAAAAAGCCCACATGCCTTATAAGACACTGTGTAGTGAATACAATATTAATTCTTGCCATAAAGTGAATGATCACTCTGGTAAAGGCAAGAGAGCCAAGAAAAAGCTTATACAACCTATGAAGATTTCTAAGCACTTTACAATAGATTAGACGGACTTTAAGACATACTGAAGTAAAACCATCATAAAAGTCAATATGAAACCATGGAATGTACTCCGAATGCCATGACAAAGACCTTCTGAAATAAAAGGCTTAATGTCATAGCATTCTACAAATCAAGGGGTGGTGGCCTACAGCTTTTATTTTTAAAAATTAAACCCTTCTGGTTGCTGTAAGCCCCAATTTTTACAAATCCCAATACCCTTGCTCAGATAGGGAGTTGGCCTGCTACTGTTTAAATTGAAGAAAAACTCCCAAAGACTGCAGTATGTATTTGATCAGGCCCATAACACAGGGGCAGAAACTCAGCAAGGCATATAGTCCCCTGACAACATCAGCAAATCAAGTTTAACATCAACCCGCCCCGGTCTCCTTACGGGGGTGGGTCGCAGGGAGCACATGACACCAGTGCTCCAGGCTCTGCAGTGGCTGCCTATAAAGCACCGGGCCAGGTTCAAGGTGCTGGTTTTAACCTTTAAAGCCCTTCACAGCCTGGGCCCTACTTATCTGCGGGACCGCCTCACTCCCCATGTGCCTGTGCGACCCTTGAGATCGTCCATGGGAGCCTTTTTGGAGGTTCCCCGGGCGAGGCGGGTGGCCTCGCCCGTGTTAGATCTTTTTTGGTGGCTGCCCCTGTGCTGTGGAATTCGCTCCTGGAGGAGGCTTGGTTGGCTCCCACTCTCCTGCTGTTTCGGTGTGTACGTAAGACCTGGCTGTTCCATCAGGCTTTTGGCGAGGGGCAGGGGTGGGTTTCCCCACATTGTATTGTATTTTTAAAATTGTTTTTAAAAAAATGTATTGAGTGTTGTTCACCGCCTCAGACTGCCCTTTGGGCAGGAGGGGCGGGATATAAGTTTTAAATAAATAAATAAACAAATCAAGGCACAAACAGGGTAAAAACAGAAGTAACAGCAAGGCAGCAGCCCAGCCCAGCCCGGGGAAGAAAAACTTGGTGAACACAGTCTGGACCAGGGTGCCAAACAGACATGCCCGTGGCCGGGGTGGCCAGGGAGCACGTCAAACGTGCGTCCGGTCACCCCCTCCACACTGCACCCAGCGCCTTGCCCCCTGCCATGATGGGCAGCCATGGCAGCGAATGATGGCCAGCTGTGGTGGCCAGCTCATGGAAGACTGGAGCACACATAATAACCTGCTTTGGCCCAGTCAGGCAGGCCTTCATCCAAGCTGTGACCTCAAAGGTCAGAGTTCAGGCTAGCTGCTGACACAGCCTGGGATAATCCCAGGCCAACATCTGGAGGCACCTGCACAAAAGTGCTGGTGAGAAACAAACAAAAACAAACAAGGAAGCATCCAAACTGCAAGGTCACGGGTTCAAACCTGATAACAGGAAGCTTTTACCCACTCCACTGTGATGTGGATTGTGCCATGTATCATTGAGTCCAAAAGATAGAGTTCAAAATGGTAATGACATTTACAGAAAAAAGCCCTCAGTACAGATCTAATTCAGATCCTTCCTTGCTTTGGATATGTCTTATATCCTCTACAACTTTCAATCACACTTACTGTTACAGTACAGCCCCCCCCCCTGCACCATTATCATCAATAATTATTTATATAGCACCAACAATGTGCCTGGCATGGAAAAAATATGAATTAGAAACTAGGGATCGGAATATCGGAATTGGATCAATAGGATTGGCGCTGGACTCCAAAGCCCAAGGGGGAAAAGTCAGGTAAGTTAACCCCCCTCCCCCAATCTTCCCCACCCAGCCACCTATGCCTCTCAGCACCCCTGCCTGGTGCCGCATGCCTCCCCTTAGCTTCTGTCTGGTCACCCGCCCCAATGCTACTGTGGCTGGCGTGAGGGCAGGGGTTCAGGGGAGGTGGGTGCTGAACAGGGGTCCTGAGAGTCAACTCTACCCCCAAGTTTGTTTATTTATGTGATGTATTTAAAAATTTCTATCCTGCTCCCTCCAGCCTTACAGCAGTTCGGGAAAACTCACAAAACATTTAAAAACAATACATTAAAAATACATAGAAGGGTAACTAAAACAATAAAAAGAACAGCAAAGAGAGGTAAAACCACTGGCAAAACCTCCATCCTCATTCCCTCCGTCCCCCAAAGGCCTGGACTAACAGACAGGTCTTACAGGTCTGACAAAAGGCCAACAGGCTGGGAGCCAGGGGGACTTCTTCTGGGAGGGAGTTCCACAGCTGCAGTGCGGCCACCAAGAACGCCCTCTCCATCATGGCCCCCCAGTTCACCCGGGGGATCTCCAGGAATGCGCCCCTGGTAGACTACAGAGGCCGCCCCACAGTCCAGGGAGTGAGGCGGTCTCTAAGATAGGAGGCACCCAGACCGTGTAAGGCATTAAAGGTCAAAACCAGCACCTTGAATCGGGCCTGGAATGCTAGAGGCAGCGCAGTCAGTGCAGAGCCCAGAGTACTGGTGTAATGTGCTCCCTATGGCCCGTCCTCATCAGGAGATGGGCCGCTGAGTTCTGCACCAGCTGCAGCCTCTAAGTCGTCACCAAGGGCAGCCCCAGGTAGAGCGCATTGCAGTAATCCAGTCCTGAGGTGATGAATGCATGGATGAGGGTGGGCAGGTCAGAGCTTGAAACATATGGCTGGATCCTCCGTACAAGATGTAATTGGCGGAAGGTGCCCTTTACCACTGTCTCCACCTGACAATCCAGGCAGATGCCAGGGTCCAACAGGACCCCCCAACTCCGCACCTGCGGGGCCAGTGGGGGGATGACTCCCCTCCACAAAGGGAGTCATCACCTCTGCTGCCCTACCCACCAACATCACCTCCGTCTTATCAGGATTCAGCTTCTGTCTGTTCTGCCTCATCCAGTCACTCACGGCTAGCAAGCACTGGGAAAGCACCGAGACTGCAGGGCCTGAGTTCGTTGAAAAAGTGAGATAAAGCTGGGTGTCATCAGCGTACTGGTGGCAACGCATACCAAACTGTCTCACGACCTCACCCAGAAGTTGCATATAGATATTAAATAAAAGTGGACACAAAATTGAACCTTGCGGTATGCCGCAAACAAGATCCTGGGGGCCAGATGTTTCTTCCCCCAGCACCACCCGCTGGCTTCTTCCTGAGAGGAATGAACGGAGCCATCCTAAGACAGTCCCATCCACCACCACCACCACCCTAAGGTGCGCAACCGTCTCAAAAGCAACCTATGGTCCACCATATCAAATGCTGCCAAGAGAGCTAATAGGACCAAGAGTGTTGAATGTTCTAAATCCATCTCCTGGCAGAGGCCGTCTACCAAAGCCACCAACATAGTCTTGGTGCCATATCCTGGATGAAAACCTGATTGAAACGGATCCAGAAAACTGATGTTATCCATATGGCCCTGGAGCTGCTGGGCCACCACCCATTCAATAACCTTCCCTAAAAAGGGAAGGTTAGAAACTAGGTGGTAGCTGGCGAGGGAATCAACGTCCAATGATGTTTTTTTGAGCAGGGGCCGCACCACTGCCTCCATGAAGCAGTCCGGCACCCTGCCCTCCCAGAGGGAGGCATTGATCACTCTCAACAGCACTGGTCCCAAAGTCTCCCTGGAAGTTACACAGTGGAAGCAGACCCTGAATGATAGAACAGTAGAAGGAGAATCAGTGAGCAGTCTATGGGTGTTTTTAGACAAGCACCCACCCATCATGCATGTTGCAGGGCTGCATAGGGCACCAATGTGGCCTTGCAACATGCATGATGGGTGGGAAGGCACTTGTGTAAAAACACCCACAATGGGTGAAGAGAGGGTTTTAGGAGAGATGTGAAGATCAAAATGGATTCGGGGACGGGTGGGGGAGAGTGTGTGTGTTTATGTTTGTGTTTTCAGGGAGAGAGTTTCAGGTCCAGACAGCAGCATGGGAACAGGGACAGAGATGGTTGAAGGCAGCAGGAGTCTCTGAAGCAAGCAAGGGTGGTAGCAGAGGAAGGGCAACATTCCTGGGTGGGGAAATAGCAGGAAATGAGGGTAGGAAGATTGGAATGAGCATGGCCGTGAAGAGTCTTGAAGGTGGAGACAAGGAGTTTGTCCAGGATGTGAAGTGGGAGAGGGAGCAGAACCTTGCTAATCCAAACAAAAACCATGTCCCTTTAAGTGTCCACATAAAGGGGCATGGAGAGGCTTCCACAGTATATGGCCATCCAACATATCCACATTAATAATTGATTTCCCACAACACAGATTAAGTGATATGAGAATTAGGCAAACCTAAGTTCCCCTAGTAACCCCCACTAACTACTGTTCATGGCTCTGGCCTATTGCCAGCAAAACACTGGTTCCCAAATGTTTTGCCTGGGTGACCTCACTTTTTGAGACTTTAGTATAATCCCATAACCCCAGATAGCCATAAACCTACGCAAGTTATATCAAATATCATTTGGGATCATCCCATGTGTGGATGATGTGACTCGGACTCCTCTAGAATTTTGAAGAAGGTTCCACTCTTAGAACTCTCCTCCCCAAGCTACTGCTCTTGTGACCAGAACATCACTTTCCCCACACTAAACACAATAAGCTTCTCTAAGAACATTGGTTTAAACCAAACTAGCGTTTTCCAGAAGAGACATTCCCTGTCCCCCACTCACTCCACTCAACTTTTTTTTTAAGCAGACTGAGAGACACTATGTTTTAGATGAAGAACAATTAGCATTGGCTTCTTGCCAATAAACACCAAGATTTGAGGTTAAGCAGCTGTAAATCTGCATTAATCGTTTCAGGAATTCAGCTATTTACAGAAGGTTTTACAGAGCAAACAAATAAAGCGGTTGGGGGGAGGAGAGGAGGGCAGCTAACCTTACCTTCACATTGTTTCCCTTCTCCTTTGTAACCTGGCTTACAGATGCATCTGTAGGATTTGGGTGTATTCTGACAAATTGCATCAATGTGGCAATCGTCTGTCCCTTCTGCACATTCATCAACATCTGTAACCACAGAACATATACAAGAGAGAAATAAGAGGAGATCCCAAGAGTGTTCACAAAGCTAAAGGGACCAGAAGCCTTTAGCTATTCTGACTGGGTATCAGTATGGGTAAGGCTGGATTGTATTTAATTCACAATTACGAAACAGAGTTATAACTCTCTCCTGAAATAATGTGTAAACAAAGCCTTTTTTTTTTTTCTCCTTAAAGTTGGAAGGCTCATAAGTCCTTCACACCCTTATGGCTCAAAAATGAAATCATGTGTATGATTAGAAGTTTTATAATGATAGCCTTACAAATCTACATTGTCTAACTGTACAAACGAATGTCACCCATCTCTCTCTCAGGTAAACTAAACAAGAAATCATATGCTCTGTAAAGATGACCTATTTATTTTCATGTTGACTCAAAACAGATCTGCTCAAATGACAGAGAGACAGGATTAGACAAAATGCTCTTGTTGGGCAGTGAGAAAAAATAATTTGGTCAAGCATTAATTCCTTTATTAAGGGGTAAAATAACAAGTTAGAAGATCACAGATAACTGGACAACTTACTCTGAAAGAAAACCTACCCTAGAACAAAGTATACTGCTGTGTGTATTCACCACCAGGATCATATACTACCTGAATTAAGTGCAGGGAGGGACCCATGTTCACAGAGTGCCATTTCCCCCATTGCTATCCATGGGAAAAACACAATGCGCATGGGTCCCTGATTAAGTGTCGGTGACTCGGAAGATGTCTCTACTTAAAGATTTTAACGATGAGTGGACTCTTCAAAAAAGCTACCTCAATGCTAAAACATCATTCTCTCTTTCAGGGGCACAACAAGGGTACACATGGGAGGGATGAGGGGGCAACCCTTCCCTCCCCCTCCAGTCATGCCATCAACTCCTCCCTGGAACACAAGTCCCTGCAGCCTTCTAAGTGCTATTTGCTTCCCAGAGAAGGTGGTTTGTATCACAAGGAAAGGGACAGGGAGTATGAGGCAGGAGCAGGAGACCTATGGTTCACACCCTCTGTCCCTTCCATCATGGCACACACCCTACCCCTGCAAACAGCACCTGGAAGTGTGCTGGGAAGGGAGGGATGGGGAATGGGTGTTCTCAGGAGTTGGAGGGCATGGCTAAGAGGAGATGGAAGGGCAGACAGCTAGGGCCTCTGGGATCCTCCTCCCCCTCTGTGCCTCTGTTCTCCTTCAATTCCAAGAAGAATGGATTTTTGCTAGTGTTGAAAATATCAATGAAATAAGCCTGTAAAGAAAAATCAAACCCTTTCATTGATGGGAATGTATGAACATTTAAATCCCAACAAAGCCTTCCCATTCCTCCATCTCCTGTAGTTTAAAAGCCTAGTCTGGAAGTGACCATCAGAGAAAAGGCAGGGAAGTTGCAAGGGGGAGGGATACGACTGACCCTTTGGAAGAATGTCTGTGGGAGACAGACCCTCCAATGCCTCGGTGCTAGTGGAAGAAAGTGTCCCAGGGCTATTGATTGCTGGCTTAATGTCAATAAGGAAAGTCCGCCTGGCTGAGAATACCCTTTAAATGGATTTCCTCACAATTTAATGTGATAGGCACATCTGGGGCTCCTTAGCTAGACACACACATGCAGTCTTTTGACCAAGACCAATAACTGTTAGCCATATTATAAAACAGTAATAAGCTAGGATTAAATAAAGCTAGGATTTATATTCATAAATTAAGAGGGGGTAGGAGGAGAAGAAAAAGTGTTAAATGGTGAAAGAATCTAATGACATCCATGTGCAGTTTGTTTCATGCCAATTAGATTAACAGATCCTTAGAAAAGGTGCAGTAAAGTGAAAACAGTTTTATTGTTAGCTTGAAATCCTAACGCTAATTGTTTCAGAAATGCTCACTCAGCCATCTCCAGTGATAAAACAAGGATCCTTCAAAGTTACCGAGGACTGGAGGGGCTATTTGGAATGAATGGAATAATCAAATCTTGTGGAAATGCACACATCAGAGAACTTTGTAAAGAGAGGGAAGAAAGCAAAGAATTGCTTTCAGGGTACCCCTTCACCTTCCTTGAGGAGTCTAAGCTAGCAAGTTGGGGGATCCCCTTTTTCAATATTGAACATTTTGTCTTTTTGAGATAAGCAGAGCTGCTGTAATCTGGTCCCTTCTTTCTTTTCCTTTGGTTTATTTTAGCTGCTGCTAAGACAGTTCAGATCTAGCTGTGATTTACGTGAATTCGCTTAGGGGGGTCTGAGGACTTTGCTCAGATCAGACACAGATTCAGTCAAGCAAAAAGAAGGAGGGAGAAAAGAGGGTGGTTTTTTGTTGTTGTTTTAATGCCTTGCTCATACTTTTGAATCATTAAACTGGCACCCATCTCTCATCAAGATCAGCAAAAGTGACAGCTGGGTTTTTTATGATGCCATCAAAAATTCAAAATGCATTGAGCCAAAGGTGACATTTCACAGCAACCAGAGGATGCCTGCGAGTCAGGCATGAATGCCAATGAGTCGAATGAACAGAGCAAAAACAAATGCAAACCTTTGCTCTGCTTCAGATCTCAAGCTGCATCTCTTGGGCTCAAAAATCTTGGACCCTAGTATTTTCCTTCATTTATTTGAACTCTATGCATCTGGGGATTGTTGGGGGTGTTTGGAGGGTTTAATATCCCAGCACTGAGTAAAACTGTAAGGGCTCTAGGCATCTGTAAATGACAGAATAGCCCCACTATCCTATAGCAGATTTTATAGGAGAGAAAAACTTTGGAGGTCCAAAACAAACAGAGGAGAATACCCATTTTTTGATTTAATAACCACAGACTCTAGCTATGGTTAGAGATCAATTTATACAAAATAATCAGGATTTCCAGCACCTACAGAAAGTTAAGTCTCCTTTTTAAACAAAGTCTCTGGCTTTAAGAGTATCAGACAAAGCAAAAGCACATCAGAAATCCTCTCTGCACGACAACCTTTCCAGCAAAACTAAGACAGAGACACACACACACCCTAAACCTCGATACCTTGAGAGAAAGTGGGGAAATGCAGCCCCATCATCAGGAATTTGCTTCCCACAATCAGAGTCTAAAGAAAAAGGAGGAGGGGAGAAAAATCTCTCTCTCTCTCTCTTACCTGGAACCCCATTGCCTCCTGCAAACCTGCCAGTATATAAGAGAGCGAAAACCAAAAAAAAGTGCCATGAAAAACAAACAGTCCCCATGATAATGATATGAATCAATGCAGTTGGTGTGTTTCTTTGATAAGAGACGCGCTTGGGACTGGCAGAAGGGAGCCAGAGAAACTGACGCGCTGACAGCATCCCGCTGATTCGCAGAGGGACCAGGAGGGTGGGCGGGACAGACAGGGAGGAATGCCAATCGCTCATCCGGCTCTGAAGAAGAGGGGAGGGTGTGGAGGAAAGGGTAAAGGGAGGGGCTGCTAGTTGAGGGAATTGAACTCTAGTCTTTACAGTTTCTCTTAGGAGAGATTTATTTTATTTTAAAAAATATATATATATATCCCCCTTCTTTAACACTGTCTCTCCCCCCCCCCTTTTTTTTTTCCCTGCAGGGAGAGAGCCTCAGAAGAGATGATTTGCGAGAAGTAACTTTTAAATGTCAGTTACTCAATGGACAGGGTTGTTATTCCTCAATATTCAAGGGTCCGATCTTGTCCCCTTTTCATTTAAGATCTGGAGGAGGTCGGGGAAAGGAAGCCTTTTCTTTGTAAAGAACTAACCCTAACCCCACGTTTTTCCTTTCTCACCCTTAAAAAAACAAAACAACTTTCCATCTCCCATCTGCTGCTTCCTACACCCGGTTTCACAGGTACAGCTGAGGTCTTTAATGAGCCTTAAATGTGCTTACAGCTACTCAGCCCCTGTTCTCCCTCTCAGAGTTTCAGTGACTGCCTGATTTGCAAAGAAATGGCTCCTCTCAAGCTAAAGGCAGGCGGCTTTGAAGACAGACAGTCCAGCAAACCCAACAGCCGATCTCCTTGACAACCAATAAGAGGGATTTTTTTCCCCCCTTCCTGGGCTCAGACTAAAAGAAAACTTTTTTTGTCCCCTTTGCCTTCCCCATGCTCATCTAACTCTTAGGTCTGCCTTTTCCACTTGCTTCAGGTAATTACCATTAATACCAGCCACTAGATTTCCATAAAGCTTCAACAGAATTCCAGGGCCGCAGTACAAAAAGGCAGAGAGGAAATTTGTCTTGATAGCTTTAGTTGACCACAATGGCTAGAGTTTCCTTACTGCTGTTTCACAAGCGAAGTCCAAACTACAGTAACTCCTAAACTGGTCATGAATGTAACTCTGTTTCAGAAAGTGAAACTTCCTAAACTGTCACTTGTCTGGGAAATCAGGTCAGAACTATAGCTCCTGTCTCAGATCATCTAAACATTGTAGACTCTGAATACTTGTTCCGTATTCTGTATTTCTCTCTCTTCATGTTTTCCTGTCAAAAGAAGGAATCTGACAACCCCAGTCACCCACAAGTGTTACTGGGTACATTTACTTATCACATTGGCACCAATCCCACCCCTCCTTTCAACAAATCTTTTGCTGTCAAAATGTCTTGCCCTTGAACACTGCTTTATTTTGAAAGGGGAAAATTGAAATATTAAATTTTATGAACACTTTTAAAGCTATATACCTTGCTCAGCCTGGTTTTACACCAGTTTCTTTGCTGAAATACTTGCTACTGTAGCATTGTTACAATTTGCCATTTGAAATCACCATGGAAAAATGTTTCTTGGGTGTAGGTGAAACTAACTTTTTATGTGTAGAATACATATCCCAAATCAAAGTCCTCTCCAAAAATATTAGCTTAATATACTTACCCAAAAGAGTAACAACATCCAATATTTTAAAGCTCTTGTGAAGTCTTAAGAGTGAAGTCCAGGGAAAGCCATCTCTTACCAAACAAACAGTACTGTGTATCTTGGATTTTGGCTTTGTTTCTTTACCAGTATCTCTTATATACCTTATATACCTACCACAAAGTACTTGTGAGTTCATTGCTGAAGTCTTTGCCTGTATATACCAGTCATGCTTCTGTACAGGTCCCAAGAGGGACCACCTGGTACCTTAGAGCTCCACCTAGTGAATTTTATTATGTGCTGTAGCAGAAGTGTTTCAATGTTATTAATATAATATCCTCTTGTGCACTGTACAAAAATTGTAGGACCTCTCTAGGAAAGGTAAGGGAGGAGGATCAAAGGGAGAGAGGGGGATACATTCATGAATTTGAGAAGTCATGAGTGCATGTGCTTAATTGAGTTAACAGAGGCCCTGAGTGAAAGATGGAAAAAGGACACATCAATTACAAGTCTATGGGGATAAAGAGCTAGGGGAAGTTTGATGGAATAGGCAATTTTTCAGGAAGGATTTGAAGGTTGAGAGGGAAGTAACAGAGCGAATGCATCCAGGGAGAGAGTTCCAGGCATAGGGGGCAGCAAGGGAGAAAAGGCAAATATGTTTTGAGAAAAGGGAAGTCCTGGACGGGCAAGGGTGGTGGCAGAGCATGCTCCTGGGAAGGAATGTGGTGGGAAATAAGTGTGGAGTGATAGGAGGAGCAAGGCCATGAAAACCCTTGAAGATAAAGACAAGTAACTTATGCTGAATGCATTTGGGTAGAGGGCGTCAGTGGAAGGAGAAGGGGCTGAACATGGTCAAAGAGATGGGCGAGGAGAGCCACCTTGGAAATAGATTGTTGAACAGAGGTGAGAGGTGAGAAAGAAGCTTGCAGTAGTCAAGGAGAGAGATGACTAGAGCATGGAATAGGACTTTGGCAGTGGAGGCAGCAAGGAAGGACTGGATTTTAGGTTCTGGATATGAACTTGCTGTCATTACACTGGAAAATCCTATATTATTAAGTGGGACTGAAGGAGGAGTTTGGCCTGAGTGAAGATAGCAGGGCTGGTCAACATCGATTGTCAAGTCACAGCCTCGTTTTTTTTAATACACTGTACTTGCATTATTTAGGCCAGTTGTTTCCAAATGCTGGGCCAAGAACAGAGCACTATCATCCCTCAAAATTCCCCACAGACTACCCTGCGGACTTGCCGGCTTTGGTTGCCGCCGGCACGGTTGTCATGCCTGTGAGGATAGAAGACCCACATTACAGTTAGCTGCCTGCCCTCTTTCTTGGATACGGCTGCAGTGTAAAGGGACTGAAATCCACTTTGCTGCTGCAAGGTCATAGCTATAATTGGGACAGGTGGTGCAGCTGGAGGACCCATGCTTTCTGGTGCAGCTGCATCCCCTGGCATTGGGAGGGGTACTGAAGATGGGGGTGGGATTCGATCTTCTGAACCAGGGTCCATTCATCCTGCTTGGCTGTAGCCATGCGTGGCATGGGAAAGCAAAGCAGGTGTGTATATGTAAGGGGCGGGGGTGGGAGGGGGGACTAAAACTCCCCTAGAGCTCATATTAAACAGTTAGAAATGTAACTGTTTAATATGATTTTGTGAACCAGCTGCAGGCAAATCAGCAGTGTCTCATAGTGGTCTGCAGGCCACAGTTTGGAACCACTGATTTAGATTTTCTGTGTCTATCCCTGTCCGGGGGTGCTTTAGAACAATGGATCCAGTCATGTAAAGACTTGTGCATGTGTTTTATGTTACATATTGAGTAGTAGAATTGATTGCAATGGCACTATAACACAGTGCATAAAGTTGTGTGTAAGTCTTTGTATGACCTAGGACAATTTTCTGTGTTTTGCCCTGAATTCATTTACTGCTTGTAGCATACCAATGGAATGCACTCCCCATAATCACAATGATTCCAATCTGAATTCCACTATACTCAGACCCAAAGAGGGTACAGTAGGAGCATGCATTCCAAAGTTAGTAAGCATGTTTCAGAGGGAATCCCCTGAACTGACTGCAATTGCTCAAGTTCCACTTGGGGAAAAATATTATGTATCAGGGAACCAAGGCCTAAATAACATTTGATAAAATGTTCATAATCACCCATGTGAGTTGGGCATTTGTCACATTTTTTGTTATTTTATTTATTTATTTTAGTACACTTATATGCTGCCCCCTCATGCCTACGGCATCTCGGGGCAACTTCCAACACAACATAAAACAATTTACAACAATATAAAAGTTATTAAAAACAAATTTAAAACACCCCCCCACACACACACACACAAAAATTTAACCCACCCTCCCCGCCTCCGAAGGCCTGGGAGAACAGCCATGTCTTACAGACCTGACAGAAGGCCAACAGACTCGGGGCCAATAATTTTATTGATTATTGTTTTTATAAACACTACCAATCCAATAACAAATTGCATCAAAGAAAATAATTTAGAGTTTATACATGCTCATGATCTCAGATATTATACACTGAATGGGGTTATAAATATATCTGTACATTACTAAGTTCTACTGAAACTGTAATGATCCTCAATCCTAAATAAACCAAATACACTAAAACAAGGATTTCAGTTATAAAGCAAAACACATAGGTAGGTAAAAAGGGAAGTGGAAGATTAAGGAAAGAGAGAAGAAATTGGGAAGGGGAGGGAAAAGGTTATGGGCAAGAAAAAGTTAGCTGGAGGGCTGGCATTTTCCAGGCAATCTCAGGGGTGTGTGTATATTTATTTATCCAATGTGTTTAGAAATGAGGTCTAAATCTCCAGTTCATCAGCCCATTCTCCAAGGCAGTAAATTATTCTCTCTTTGGCTGCTATCTCTCTGTGTTTTAAAATGAGCAAGGCTTGGGGAGGGGAAGGGTCTGTGGCCACAAAGGCGGCTTTCAGACCTCCCCCACTTCCCGCAGCCAGAATATGTGTTGGGGGGGGAGGTCTGAAAGTGGCTTAAGAAGCACAGCTGTGCAGCAGCCACTCAGGTAGACTGAGTGGGGAGGGATTCTAACAGGCAGCTCCCAGCATGGCTACCTTGGCAGCTGCCTCACACTTCTCTGCCACGGACAATTGGGAAGAAGGAAGCATGTCTTGTTGGCCTTTGAAATTGACACGTCCCAGCCGTGAGTGATGGAGAACCAGGCTCCCCAGTGCTCACATCCAGTTCGTAGGACTTGCAAAGGCCATGTCAAAAGAAGCCACAGTGCTTCTGAGCGGGGGATCTGTCTGCTGGCGTGGGTGGCCACCCCAGTTCATACAGTCAGGGGATGCATGGGACCCTGTTCCACGCACATTTTTAGCTCGCCCCGCATGGCACACTCCAGATTTTTCAGCAGTGCCCTGTGAGTGGCCATGAGTGGCTGCTGCATGGCTCGCAGGAGCACACATCTCCCCGCTCCACCATCAGATGGGCAGTCATATGAGTGTGTACTAGGTGGCCATGTATGGTAGCATCTTGGGGTCTTTTCAGTGAAGACACTCTCCACTCCACCCACCCACTGTACATGTTACAAGGCACCCATAGGGCAACACTGCAGCCCTGCAATATAGGGTGATTTCAGACGATACGGGGCCCGTTGGCCCCGTACCGAAATTACCCCATTCATTCCCCGCCGGGGTCACCCCGTCATGCCGTAACAGACGTGCCGGGGGGATCCCGGCGGGGAATCTGGGAGAGGGAGGGAGCGCGCGGCGCAACGTGCGGCCGCACGGCCCCGCCCCTTCCACGCGCCCGCCCTCCGGGGAGACAGGCGGGCGGCGGGGCCAATGCAGCCACCGCGTCGGGTCGGATTCGCCATGGCCCAGGATCCCGCCGGGGATTCCGGGCCATGGCACCCGGCCAGACGTTACTTTTGTTTGGTCCCCGCTGGGGATCTCTTTGACCACGCATCCCGGGACATTCCCCCCGCTAGCCTGGGAAGCGTGGTTCAAATTGACCCCATGCGGGTATTGACCATGGCGAACATCTGGCGGCCGCCAAACAGACGTTAGAGACACATTGACCACAGGTGGGTATTCACCGTAGTTCACTGTGATCTCGTAACATCTGAAAATACCCATAGTGGGTGAGTGGTGGATGGAGAGTCTCTTGTCTGAAAAGGCCCTGTTTAAAACACCCTCTGATAGGTCAAAGCGCCATCGTTATATTGTAAGAATAATCCTACTCTTCCATTTTTGTACAACTGTGCATTCTTTGTGAATAAATCCTATTTTTAAGAGAGAGACTTAGGCCAGAATTTGTAAAAGACCCTGGAGCAGATTTTTGAGTGCTGAAGCTCAGAAATCAGGGCTAGATTTTGAAAAGGGCTCAGCTCCCACTCAGACACCAAACTAAGGCCACTTTCATACATGCCCCCTCCCCCCCGCCACGCATATTTGGGCTGAGGGGGGTGGAACGCGCAGCCCAAATATGTGCAGGGAGGCCATGTATGAAAGTGGCCTAAGGCTCAGATTTTCAAGGATGCCCAGCTCCCATCAGCCTCTACTGTGGGCATTTTCACACAAGACACTCTCCACCCACTATACATGTTGCAGAGCTGCAGTGTTGCCCTATGGGTGCCCTGTAGCATGTATAGTAGGTGGGCGGTGGGTAGGTAGTGAGTGGAGAGTGTAGGTGAAAACAGACATGACGTTAACCACCTTTTAACCACCCTTGGTGGTCATTTATGCATGTTGCAGGGCTGCATAGGGCACCAATACAGCCCTGCAACATGCATAAATAACCACCAAGGGTGGTTAAAGGGTGGTTAGCGTCATGTCTGTTTTCACCCTGTCTTGCGTGAAAATGTCCTGTGTCAGTTACCAACAGATATTCAGAAAAGCTTGAAATGCAACACATTGGGTAAACTGAAGCCAAGTTAGTTTGTAAATCTGTCTCAACTAGTGGGTGTTAGGTTCTTTGGGCCTGGATTTTTAAAAGAACTACGTCTCACTAAAAATCAATGAGATTTAAGATTATTTTGAAATTTTTACCCTAGATTTTTACAGTAGGGTTCTCATTTTGGAACACATCTTAATAGTAAGATTATCTTGTGAAAAACCACCCTGCTCATGTTAGGCAGACCACCTCCCTGCCAATTTACAGTAACATAGCATGCTTGAGGCAATTACAACAACTGCTTATATGGATCATTAATATTGGGGAAGTACTGTAGCTTTAGCTTTTTCTAATGTGCTTTAGAAACTAGAAAATAAGGGAGAGCAATCCAGTATCGCATGGCTAGATTATGCAGGATCTGCAGGCATTTATACCAAAATAGTTAACATTTTACAGATGTTTTCCATACTCGTCCAATGAAAGAAGTTGGGATGATTTGTGCATCACAAGGGCCCCTTTCAAATGGACACGCCCCCCCCATGTGGGTGAGAGGGGCATCCATTTAAACGTCGCAGTGGGTGCAGGGGGGATGGGTGGGCATCCATGGGAATGTTGCAGCCAATGGGTAGGGGTGTGTGCACACTCACGCGCTCCACCCACCTCCACCCATCACTCATGCACAGAGCAACGGGCGCCAATACCGGTTGCTCCATCCATGGAGATGGGTAGAGGTAGGGGCATGGGAATGCACCCCCATGCACTGTCCACCCATTGCATCACCCACCCATTGCCCCCACACACCAACACCCATTAGAAAAGGACCAAAGTGTCATTTTTTAAACTCCAATGATTTGATACTCTCTTATTACAAGAAACTCAGTGCATATCTAGTTTGAGCTTGCCAGGATTCTTGGTGTATAGTGTGGAGGCAATCCACCCATGTCTTGGGGGAGACCAACTGGTGGGCTAATCTCCAGATGAACGATAGTAAGATCATAGTGTTGAACGTATATATACTTCCAAGGCTAGGGGCCTCATATGGTGAGGCAACTTGGGTAGTGCTCTCTGATTTCTTGGAAACTATAGAGAATGCATACCCAAACACATTTATCTTGCTAATGGGTGACTTTAATGAACGTTGGGGGTCCCTCGGATGAAGCCCTGTTTCAAGCTAGTGGCTTGATATTAGATGAAGAGCAGACTCCCTTGCTAGAAAGAATATAAAGAGACCAGGGGATCAATGGGGCTGGATCTTTCCTAGCCAGAATACTTTATCAATCAAACTTGGCCATATTGAACGGAAGAATGTTAGGGGATTGCCTGTGTGCTTTTAAGTTTTGGTCCACTAGGGGCTATAGCATGATCGATTGTGCTGTCATGTCACAAAATCTAATCCCCCTGCTTAAATCTTTCATGGTTGGATTACAGCCAGATAGCGATCGTTTTCTGATACAACTGACTTTGTCCTATCCTTGCCCTCATGAGGTTATGGGCTCATTGTGAAGGAAATTGATACAGTTGGATGAAGGATTGGTTAGAGTTTCATGGGAACCCAATGTTATCACGGTACTTACATCTTTTTTGACTGGTGGCAAGTTACTCTGGTATATCCGGAAAAAGGGGGGAACATAGTAGATAACTATGAAAAGTTTGCATTACTATTGCTCCCATATCTTGCTAAGGTAGGAACCAAACTTTCTGAAGAGAAGGTCCCTTGGAAATTTGAATGGTATGCTAGAGAGTGCAGATTACAAGAAAGGTTGTTACATAGGCATCTTCGAGCTCTAAAAGACTGCTCAAATAACCAGGAGCTGCTGACAGCTGCTCAAACTTTGAGAGGGAATTATAAGAACCTATGAAGGGGAAAGAAATTGGCATTTTATAAAGCTTCTTGGAGAAAACTGGTTAAAGTGGCAGAAGATTCTAATTCCACCCTATTTTGGAGGTTAACCAGAGAGGCGACTGGAACCTCCCGTTTGGCTTCTTCTAACCTGGTCTCAAAACATAAATGGGAGTCCCATTTTAGCAAGCTTTTTGTTAATATCCACCAAGCAGAAACATTATCTCTTCCTGACAATTTAGGACCCTCCTGGCCACCTGTCCAAGAAATAGAAATATTGGACCTTTTAAGGAATGTTAAGGCCCAGA
This sequence comes from Sphenodon punctatus, assembly GCA_003113815.1. Lineage (NCBI taxonomy): Eukaryota > Metazoa > Chordata > Lepidosauria > Sphenodontia > Sphenodontidae > Sphenodon > Sphenodon punctatus. The sequence goes on along the minus strand of QEPC01010648.1, from coordinate 897,057 downwards.
GGGCACCAGGGGGTGGGATTTTGTCCCACCAGATTTCTTGAAGGTATGTGCAGATTGGTGGACTCCTGTCTTGACAGCACTCTTTACTGAAATAAATAACATAAGTAGGATGCCAGCAGAGTGGACTAGAGCATTTGTGGTCCCTATTTTTAAGAAGGGGGCTTGCTCCGACCCGGCTAACTATAGGCCAATTAGCCTGCTGAGTGTGGTAGGTAAGCTGTATGCTCATTATTTGCTCAGTAGGTTGGAGACTTGGGTAGATTCTGAACAGATTATATGCAATGAACAAATAGGATTTAGGCCAGGGAGGTCTACCCTAGACCACTGTTTTGTTTTGGCACATCTTGCAGAAAAGTATAAAAAACTGCATAGACCAGTCTTTATACAGCGTTTATAGATCTAAAAACAGTGGTAACAGGGGTGTATAATGGTCTCATGCTCTTTAACTTATATCTGAATGATTTGCCTAAGTTACTAAATATCAAGGATCATCAGCTCCCTCATTGGCTATTACTCCTATAGCCAATATTTTTAATGCGGACGACATGGTGTTGTTTCCACCTTGTTGATGGGTTTAAGAAGGCAACTCCAGGCTTTTGCAGGATATTGTAAGGAAAATTTACTGAAGATAAATTATTCCAAAACAAAAGTACTTGTATTCACCCCAAAACAGAGTGTACATAAATAGACTATGGATGAACAAGATTTAGAACAAGTTAAACATTTTCGCTACTTGGGGATGATCTTCCGGGCCTCAGGAGATTGGGCTGTTCATAAACGATCTTCCTTGATTCAGGCCAAAGCTGATATATCAGCAATTACCTGTGTTTTCCATTGCAAAGGAGGGCAACTGATAGTACCAGCTCTGAGGGTTTGGGGAGCAAAATGTTTAGCTGAATTAACTTATGGAGCATCTTTGTGGGCCTTGGGAAACCCTGCTATGAATGACTTGGAAGTTATCCAATCAAAGTTCGTATGAGCCATCTTTATGGTTCCTCATTGTTGCTCAAATCTCCTTTTGAGGGTTGAATGTGGCCTGCCCTTAGTAACCACTCGGATATGGGCATTGGCCCTAGGATATTCGGTTAAACTTTATTTTAATCAAGCTGCCCGTTCTCACCGTTGATATTTGGGGATAAGCATTCTAGTGCCTGGTTAAATAAAGTAGAAAACAAGATCTGCTAGCTTGGCTTTTCAAAGCCTGCCCTTTGGGGTGCAAAGTTGCCCAAAAAATTGCTTATAAAAAGACTGTTTGATGTTGCTCTACATGAAATTTCAGCTATGTTGGCACAGCAAGATTCAGGAAAAGATTACCTTCCTATAAGGAATTTATTGATGTCCCCTATGTCTTATTTGATTGATTGATTGATTAACTTTAATGTTTAGCTATTGCCATTACATAAGACAAATGGATACATAAAAAATAAACATCCAACATAGATCACAAAATATACCGGAAAGGAAAAAATTTAAACAACATATATATAAAAAATCGAAACAAGAATCTCCCCTATAGGGGCTGTTTAGCCCACAAAACATTATATAGAAAAAAAGCCACCCTCCCTGATAACACTTCATCTTGGCCTGCAAGATAAGTTTGCCATGACACAAAATTACCTGAGGTAAGAGAATCAGAAACCAGCCATTTGATCCGTAAGTCACGCCAATGAGGGCAATAGAGAAGAACATGCTCAAGGGAATCAACCAGGCCAGGGGCCGAGCCTGCACACTCGCAGACACACACAGGGGGAGGGAGCCCTAAAAAGCAGCCCTCAGTGACTGCCGTGGGGAATACGTTCATATGAGCCATAGAGAGACATCTACGGACTGAGTGGTGCAACTGGAACTGTAAATAAGGGGATGGAGCCTGACGAGTGTAATAAAGATCCGGGAAGTTTGCGAGGGAGATCTTGCTCCAAAGTAGGGTCATTTCCTCCTGGAAGCTGCTATCCTGGACTCTCTGCTTAACCAACCTTTTGGCAGCAGAGAATCCACAAAGAGCTAGTTCAACCGGGGAAAGACCTATATGGGCAAATTTCCCCCGTACCAGCTTCAGCCAGTGATTATGGGACTCATCTTGAAATGCTCACTGCACAAGTGGAGCGGTCAGCCCGTACTGCAATTTCAACCAATAACACAGGGCCATTGAGCAGATCTGGGCCTCCAAGGGGAGATTCCCACACTCCATTGCTTAGAGTCTGCCCTTTTAGATGGTCACTTTAAAAGAGTCCCTATGTAAAACCACCTTTGCCCATGTCCACTAAGAGAGAGAGAAACTGTTGCTCATGTTATCTTGGAATGCCCGCTGTATTTAGATGCACGTCAGCTTAAAAGCTCCGATTTTTGAGAATTTCAGTGGAAATAAGTACAAAAATATTAAAAATTTATTATTGGATAATAAAGAAGATACTACCTGGGCTGTATCTAAGTTTTTGTGTATAGCTAACAAAATTAGGACGTGATTGAACTAGATAGGGAAACTCTTGTGTGTTAGTTCCCTTTTATTTTATTTTATTTTGTTTTATTTGTTCTGTATATATCTGTTTTTCTTTTGGTGTGTCTTACTTTGTAATGGCCTATTGGCTTCGCAATAAAGTTTAACTGAACTGAAAATCCAACCCAACTTGTTGAGTATACAGAATTGAAATAGACCTTCCAGGAAGGCAAATTGCTTGAAGAGACTGGTTTACAAACAGCATCAATAGTTCCAAGAATGGCTTTCAAGCTTTTTCTCCTCAGAGAATAGTAGAACCAGATCAGAGAATAGTGTAACAATAAATAAACCAGCACAAATTAGGACTGAAATGAGAATGTATTTTTTTCTCATGAGAAACGCACAATATTTAATGCCAAGGACTGAGATCTCACTGAGATTTTGGCCCCAGTAAAAGATCTCGCATGATATCTCATTTTAAAAAAACACACCACCCAAAACTGTGCATGCGCAAAATGGCCATGGGGGCTGTTCTACGCATTATTATTATTATTATTATTAAACATTTATAAAGCGCCAGTAACAACCTGGCGCTGTACAGAACATATAATCAGCTGCGGTCCCTACCTGTGGCTTACAATCTAAAAGACAAGGAGGGGGAGACAAGGAGAGGGGACAGCGGGAGAGACATGGGAGAAGACAAACAAACATTCAGGCGGATGCGAAGTCTCAGGTGCGTGTACTTGGCTTGGTTACAAGGTGGTCGGTAGCAGCAGTCAGCAGAGGAGGGCTGACAGTAAGAGCAAGGGGAAAGACTAGAGGGCATTGGGAAAGGCAGCATGGAAAAGGTGGGTCTTGAGGAGGGATTTGAAGGAGCGGAGGGAGGAGGCGAGGCGGATGTCGGCAGGGAGGGAGTTCCAGGCATGCGGGGCAGCGAGGGAGAAGGGACGAAGGCGGTTGGGCGAGCAGGAGAAGCGAGGGAGAGCGAGGGAGGGGACAGCGGAAGAGCGGAGAGCGCGCGCAGGAGCGCGTAGGGCGATTAGGTCCGAGAGGTAAGGGGGAGCTTGGTCATGGAGCGATTTGAACGTGAAAACCAGGAGTTTGAACAGGATACGTTCAGGAAGGGGGAGCCAGTGAAGGGAGAGGAGGAGAGGCGTCACATGGTCGAAGCGACGGGCAGAGTGAATGACCTTGGCGGCAGAGTTTTGGATCGCCACAAGGGGGGACAGGTGGGAGCGAGGGAGGCCAGCAAGGAGGAGGTTGCAGTAGTCGAGGCGAGAGATAACCATGGCATGAACAAGGATTTTGGCCGAGGAGACAGATAGAAAGGGGCGAATGCGGGCAATGTTGAGGAGAGCGAATCGGCAGGATTTGGCCACAGAGTCAATGTAAGGTTTAAAGGAGAGGTGCGTGTCAAAAATGAAGCCCAAGCTGCGGGCACGGAGAACAGGACGGATGGTGACCCCATCAATGCAGACGGTCAGGTCAGAGGGAGAGGAGGGGGATGGAGGAAAAATGAGGAGTTCAGTCTTGGCCATGTTCAGTTTGAGTTGGCGTCGGGACATCCAGGCGGAGATATCAGAGAGGCAGTCGACGAGGCGTGAGCGGACAGAGGAGGAGAGAGAGGGGGTAGAGAGATAGAGTTGGGTGTCATCAGCATAGAGATGGTATTGGAACCCGTGGGAGGCAATAATTTCACCAAGGGACCGGGTGTAGATAGAGAAGAGGAGAGGGCCAAGGACAGAACCTTGGGGAACCCCAACCGAGAGGGGAAGGGAGGGGGAGGTCGACTCGGGGAGGGAGACATTAAAGGAGCGGTCAGAGAGGTAGGAGGAGAACCAGTCAAAGACAGAGCCACGGAAGCCCAAAGAGTAAAGCGAGTCCAAGAGGAGCGAGTGGTCGACAGTGTCAAAGGCAGCAGAGAGGTCAAGGAGGACAAGAACGGAGTAGTGGCGCTTCGATTTAGCGACAAGTAGATCATTGGTGATCTTGGCCAGGGCAGTTTCAGTAGAGTGGAGGGGGCGGAAGCCGGACTGGAGAGGGTCCAGGGAGGAGTTGGCAGAGAGGAGGTTCAGGCAGCGGGAGTAGACGACACGTTCCAGGAGCTTCGAAGCAAAGGGAAGGAGGGAGACCGGCCGGTAACTAGAGGGATCGAAAGGGTCCAGGGTAGGCTTTTTGAGGATGGGGGAGACAGTGGCATGTTTGAAGGCAGAGGGGAAGGAGCCTGTGGAAAGGGAGAGATTGACGACATGCAGAAGGGGGGGAGCGACAGTGGGAGCAATAGAGGTCAGGAGGCGGGAGGGGATCGGGTCAAGGGGGCAGGTGGAGGGGTTGGATGAAGAGAGAAGAGCAGAGATTTCCTGGAGAGAGGCAGGAGGGAAGGATGCGAGGAGGGAGGGGGGCGGGGGGCGGAGGGAGGCAATATCCCGACGGATCTTGTCAATCTTGGAGGTGAAGAACGATGCAAGATCCTGAGCAGCAAGGGAAGAGGGCGGAGGAGGGCAGGGGGGTTTGAGAAGGGAGTCGAAAGTAGAGAAAAGGCGGCGAGGGTCGCGGGAGAAAGATTCGATCCTAGAGGCATAATAGCGCTGCCTAGCTAGGGAGATAGCCGAGGAGAGGGAGGAGAGGGAGAATTTGTAATGGAGGAAGTCAGGGAGGGAGCGGGATTTGCGCCAGAGGCGTTCGGCAGCCCGGGCGCAGGAGCGGAGGTAGCGGATGGCAGGGGTAAGCCAGGGGCGGGGGTCGAGGGGGCGGACGGGGCGAGCAGAGGGGGGGGCAAGAGAGTCAAGGGTCGAGGAGAGAGAAGCGTTGAGAGCAGAGACAGCAGAGTCAGGGGAGGAGGAGGCGAAAACGGGGGGGAGAAGGGGGGAAAGATGTGCGGCAAACTCCGAGGGAGTAAGGGCCTGCATATTGCGGAAGGGGCGCATAGAGGGGGAGGCGGAGGGGGGTCGGTGGGAAAGGCTGAAGGAGCCGAGGAAGTGATCAGAACTAGGGAAGGGGTCAAAGGAGAGGTCAGTTAGAGAACAGTTTCGAGTGAAGACGAGGTCGAGGGAATGGCCGTCAGTATGAGTGGGGGAGTCGGTCCAGAGTCGGAGATTAAAGGAGGAAGCGAGAGAGAGAAAGCGGGAAACAGAGGGGGCGGAGGGCGTGTCAACGTGAATGTTGAAATCACCAAGGATAAGAGTGGGGATATCATCGGAGAGGAAGAAGGTGAGCCAGGATTCAAAGTCCGGGAGGAAAGAGGAGAGGGAACCCGGGGGGCGGTAGATGACAGCAACCCGAAGGTGTAGAGGGGAGTATAAGCGCACAGAGTGGGCCTCAAAGGAAGGGAAGGAGGAGGAGGGGGGAGGGGAGAGGGTTTTGAATTGGCAGTGCTTAGCAAGGAGCAAGCCCACACCACCACCCAGGCCCTCAGGGCGGGGGCGGTGAGAGAACGACAGGCCCCCGGAGGATAGAGCAGCCGGGGTAACAGAGTTGGAGGGCGTGATCCAGGTTTCCGTAAGAGCCAGGAGTTGAAAGGGGCGAGAGAGGAAGAGATCGTGGATGAAGGGAGCTTTAGCCACGGACGAGCGGCAGTTCCAGAGGGAGCAGGAAAAAGGCAATTGGTGTTTGGGAAGGCAGGGGATGCGGATGAGGTTGGGGGATGGGGAACGGACGGGTTTGGGCCTAGGGGGAATGGGCGTGGGTGAGGATAAGGGGTAGGTTGGCTGGAGAAAGGCTGCTGGTGAAGGGAGAGGGAGAAGGAGGGGGTGCGTGAGAGAGGCTAGAAGGAGGGAGGTGATAGAGGGCGAGGAGGCGAGGGAGGTATAGGGAGGCATCATAGGTATTACCTGTTCAGTATCGGGGGGAGTCCAGGCCTGCAGGTGTCGTGTGCGTGCTGTCAGGGGGGTGGCCCCTCGCTGTCCTCGCTCCGGCCGCACAACGGCCACAAAACGGCCAGCGCCCTTTTGTCGCCGCCCAAGGGCTGCCGCCCGCTGGGCGCGGGCGTGCACCTTTGGCTTGTGGCTATGGGGTGGGGCCCTGCTCACCTGGAGGGGCTTTCTGGGCGCTGCAATGCCTGCTGGGGGCTTCTGGGCGCTGCAATGCCTGCTGGGGGCTTTAAGGGTGTAACCCTTTCCCAAAATGATGCCAACACCATCGTCACCATTTTGGAAAAGGTCAGCTGGGCTGCGCATGCACAGAATGGCTGCCTTTTTCCAAAAATGGTAGCAATGCTGCTGGTGCCATTTTGGAAAAGGCCACACATGCGCAGAATGCCCCCGCTGGCCATTTTGTGCATGCACAGTTTTGGGGGAGTGTTCTATTCTCGTGTTTCTTGATGAGAATGCAGTTGAGAGGCTTCTGGTTCTCAGCTCATTCTCATTTGTCAGAACGAGTCAAGAATCGTGATTCTTGTCGAGAACCATGAAAATCACCAAATCAAGTTTCAGCCCTAGTGCAAATCGCTATGTGGACATGCTAGTTTTGGTTTAAAATAATCAAGAAACTAATCTAAACCAAAATAAAAAAGTCCAGAAGAGGTTTGCAGCAGTTCAACATCCTAAATCAATGCAAAGTTATGTATGGATAAGTTAAGCAATATCCTTCAAAAATGTTCCCATAAATACATTTCTGGGGAGAAGCATATCATCATCTGCATTAACACTGTCCTTCATTTCTTTCTTCTGCATGTTTACATTATTATTTAGTTATAATTTATATCAGAGGTGGGGAATCTCAGGCCCAGGGGCCAAATACAGCCCCCAACTAGTTGTCAAGTAGATGTCAATTCAATTAAACTTATTCCATCTTTTAACCAAAAGCCATCATGAATTGTACAAAAATGCAGATAAAAGAAATATAAATAAATGATAAAACCAAGTAAACAAAACATAAAATCACACTTGCAACTTTCCCCTATGTTGCGCTGCACCTTTTGCAAAAATAGTTACCTTGTAAATATGATCAGGATTGCAATTAGTGAAAAGAAAACACAGTTTCTGGTCCACATTATAGAAACCAAAAGAGGTGAGATCAATTCCGACCACAAGCCCTTATACATACAACACTCGAACAAATAATGGGGAAAATCCTCCACTGCCCCTGATCCCCCAACTAGTTTTTATTTGACCCCTCTCTAGTTCTTGGATCTGGCCCCTAGATCAGGTTTCTACACCAAGCACTGAATACTGAGCTCAGGTTAAGTGAGCAGAAGTGAGGCTAGAGGACATATGCATGATTTGGACCCTCCTCTTCCAGAACGCACCCCTTAAACATACCCAGATTCCCTGTCCCAACTTTTATGAGGCCCTTTGAGCTTATATGAATTTTAAAAGTAGCTCCTCAGAGGGAAAAGGTTCCCCATCCTTGATTTATATAGTACTTTCAGTGCTCTTACAAAAATCATGCCAGGTATTATTATTCCCATTTTAGAAAAGAAGAACTAAAGCTGAGAGATAGTGGGTGTTAACAAACGTGACGGTGGCCCACTGTGACCCACATTGGCCCGCAGACCATCATCTTTTTTGTTATGAGCCATCCAGATTTTTGGCCTGGAGTTTCCCTGGGTGTGATGGTGGCTAGCCCGGACTGTGATTCCGGTGACCTCTGGAGTTACAGTCCAGGCTGGCTGTCAACACACCCGGGGAAAGGCCTGCTTGAGCAAGCTATACTGTGTGGTATCCCACTGTTTCTGGTCCAGGGTTCTGGACCATCATTGGTCATCATGGCCACCCACCATGGGGGAGAGACGGGCCACTGGGTGCAGCATGGGGGCGAAGGTAGCTTGTCGCACATTTGCCCAGTTCCCAGCTTCCTCTCCCTGTACCTCGCCACATGTTTGTTCTGTGGCCCCTCCCCCTCAGAGCTTATGCACTACAAGCGGTGATTATGTACTGGGTCAAGGTGGCTTCTGCCCCCATGGGGGAGGACTCACTCCTTAATATAACTTTGAGGAGCAGTCTAGGGGACTCATGGCTATGGGCCGTAGGGCTCGAAGTCTGGCATCTAGGATTTTCTCCTGAGAGTCTTCTCCCTTTAGGTAGGATGGCTGTGAGAACTTTGTTTAAAAGAAGAGTCTAAGACCAGAGCCTCCAATTAGAGGGGGAGCTCCTGGCCAGTCAGAAAGTGGCCCCAGACTATGTGCCGTATAATCCCCTGGCGCCTGGCTCTCATTATTTATTTACCTGGGAGGATGCACCCGAACGCATAGTGTTCTTTAAAATGAGAATAAATATGATTGCCTCAGCGATACTAGAGGGCCGCTATAGCAAAACTCCGTGGGATCTCCGACTATGCCCCCTGTGCCAACTAGGGGCAGTAGATAATCTGCAGCACATCTTTTTACAGTGCCAGGCCCTTGTGGGCCCCAGATGTAAATACCTGGGGGGGAATCCAGACAGGACAAAGTCCAGTGGTAAGAGTTGTTCAAAGCTTGCTCAGCCCTAATGTCTCAGAACATTCGAGAACTGTTGCAAAATTTGGGCTGCCAATCCAGAGCATACGTCGCCCCTTTTTTCACTGAGAGCGGCAGCACGCACTGCAGCTCATAGGCGTCTGGTGGGGCCCGCTACCTTAGGATCCAGAAGGTAAGGGGGAAGCTCTGCCCGGTGAGGGAGGAGTGGGCGCCCCTAAGAGCATATTTTATATTTATCTTGTTTTTATTTGCCTGGATCTCTTCCTTGGTAGAGTGTATAGGGGGCAGTGTGCACATTTTCTTTATTCGCTGGATGGAATTGTGTTTTAAATTATATGTATGTATTGATATTTACCCTTCGGTGGGCTACTGAAGGGTTTGTGGTTAGGTATTTGGTTAAAGGGTCGTTGGATCGACATCTGTTTGTTAATTTGTTAAAGGCTTTGCCAAATAATAAACACATTATTATTATTATATTGTTCTGTGGCCAGACCCAATTCTGACCAGGAAGCAAGCAGCTTCCCAGTTGAGATCAGTTTGTGATGGCAGCACTCCGCCATCGTGTATGTTAATATCCAATGACTTGCCTATGGACAACCAGTGACTCCATGACTAAGACACTCTTCCAGATAACCATATTACCCTAAATGGCTGACATTTAAAGTCTTGTGCAGCGCCAGTGAAGATGGCATGGTTCAGTTGACAGAGCACTTGAACAACAGTCAGGAGATATGGTTTCTACTTCCAGCACTGTTACTGTGTTGTGCATGACTTTGGACAAGTCACGTTCTCTCTCCAGAGGGAATCCTAATTCCACTGCAGCCAATGGAAGTTTAGGCACTAACTTCAATGGAACCAGGATTGCACACTTGTTTAATTAGAGTATGAGCAATTTAAAGAAGAGACCGTTTCTTATTTTTTGCTCAAAATAACGTTACTTTTGCTTTCTTTTCTCAAAAATATGACTTTTTCATGATGTTTCCCATTTTGTCATTATGAACCAGCCTTACTCATTCTTTACTAGTACTGTATACTTCTATACAGTCTGGACTTAGGAGTGTACTGGAGATATTTAGTGTAGCATCACAAACTCTTGGTTAGGTTATTCCCTTGCAAGGAAATGTACAAAAAAGATTTGCGTATACTTCCCACAAAGTAGCACCTCATATATTTAGTATGTCCCTGTGCTTAGAAAGAGGAATAAATGTGATGTGTTATGTCATTTTTAATGTCAAACACTGTAGCAATGGAAAGATAATATTTATTCAAATAATACTGTGAAGTTATGTTTAGTTTTCTCACTGCATTGTCCCTGTGATCAGGCAGTGTTTGTGGCATGGGGGAGATGGCAAGCAATACAGCTAGTATGGGTAGAAAATTATGCAACTTAGTGCCACTCTCTTGAGGGGGCAGATGCCCCTGTATATGATCTGCTTCTATCCCACTGCCTCTCTTGATTCATATGTCTGAACCACATTGCCATTTACACTCTACCATCACAGTCATCAAGTCCCTCTATGAGGAACTGGGGAATGCTGTTCAGATCCATACCAAGTACTGAAAAGACAAGGATCTCAAAATGTTAATGTGTGGTCCACACTGTAGAACTGAAATGTGTGTGGAGCATCAGGGGAGGATCTATCTGTGCTTTGTCGACCTTAAAATGGCCTTTGACTCCATCTGCAGGGAGCAGCTTTGGGCGAAGCTTGGCTCTCTGTGGATGGAGCCTAGGCTGCTTTTTCTCTTAATTTGTCTCCACCAGGGGAACACACTCCAGGTGAGATATCAGCAGGATGGGGCCCTCTCAGGGAGGGTCCAAGTGGACCATGGAGTTAGACAGGGCTGTTTGCTGGCGTCGGCCCTGTTTAACCTCTTTGTAAATGATCTTCCTTCTTCCTTGCTGGGGGCTGATTCCCATCCACCGTGTATTGGTGAAAGGAAGATCACTTCACTTCTGTATGCAGATGATACAGTCCTTATCTCCCGGACTCTGGTGGGACTGAGAAGAGCCATGCAATCTACCAGCGATTATGCCATAAAAGAGGGTCTCTCTATTAATTACAAAAAGACGAAGATCATGGTTATCAAGCATAGAAAACACAAAGAAACCCATCACTGGCGAATCGGGTCAAATGAAATCCAGCAAGTGGACAAGTTTAAATACCTGGGGATCACCTTTTCTTGCTCGCTAAGTTGGCAGGAACATATGACAGCCGCCAAAAGTCAAGTCTCTCAATTGGTGGGAGTTATTGTTAACTTCTACTTTGGGAAAGGGGGGAAGTTGGTGCTGCCGACATTGAGACTGTTCCAGGCAAAGGTCATAACTCAACTTTTATATGCATTCCCAGTATGGGGCTTGTCATATTGAAACTCTGGAGGCGGTTCAGAATGGCTTCATTCAGTCAGTCTTAGGGGTCCCAAAGGGAACACCACAGATCCTCCTACAGTTGGAATCCGGCTGTGGGCCGCTTAGGTTTATGGCATTACAATGTATTATTAGATACTGGCTAAGGATCAGGTTGCTGTCTGCTGAGGATTCCTCTCTTTTAAGGATATCAGGGGAAAGAGGTCTGTTGACCCCCTGGCTGGAATGGGTGGAAGGGGAAATCAGGAAGTTGGGTTTCTCGTCCACTCACCTGATTTCCAGGGGACTTAAACTGGCAATGCATAGAATGGCTTGCAGATCAGCAGCTGCAGCTGGACTCAGCTCAGAAGCAGTCGCCCAGGATTATGCTCCTCCTGTAGCGCCTCTTGCGGAACACTCATACCTTATAGCCTGGCCAAACTTTTGAATTAGACACGCATTCTCAAGATTGCGCTGCGGGGTCTTCTCTTCTGCTATTCTGGAGGGACGCTATCTTGGCCTACGGTGGGAGGAAAGAGTGTGCCGATTTTGTGATTTGTCGGCACTAGACACAAATAGACATCTGCTCTTTGAGTGTCCCACTTTAGTTCATCTTCGGATTAGGTTAGTAAGGTTACTGTCACCTTTTCAAGAGTTGTTTGAGAGGAATTCAACTGCAAAAGCATACCAACTCTGTTTAGTCGCCAAAGCTTCTCGCCTAACTAAGGCTGTAGCAATGTTTGCCAATTTGGCCTCATACCAGAGGCAGAGGTCGCTTGGGGATCATGCAAATGAGGGGCAGGCTGATAAGGGAATTGGTTAAGGCTACAGTGATTCTGCCCTAGAGTAGTAATATAAGGTAGCTTTGCAGTTTGGAATTTGGGCAGGAAAAGGGGGTTGGGAAATGGTGTGGATGCACGGAGCCTTTTATCCCCTCGGTTTGATTTGTATATGTTTACAGGATACTACCTGGTGATTGTATTACTGAATTGTTTTAATCTTTCAAGCCATATGACTTTGTTCGTACCCTGTGTGGTTGGGGTGCTTATTTTTGTATCTTATTTATTTATTCTATATCTTCTGTAAATATTCTGCTGACTGCCAATAACTGCTGTTATGGCAGTAAAGTTTATTATTCATTCATTCACACTGTAGAACAGTAATACTATTTTGCAGACTGTGGGTCATCTTCTGTCTGCACTTGCAGTGGCCACCTCCCATACCAAAATCCTAAACTGAATCCCCAAATGATGTGGAACTAAAGAACAGCAGAGAGAGAGAGAGAGAAATAGATACCAGCTGAGGCAAGGGGAAAAGAGGTGTAGGCTGCATTGCAGCAAGAGCAGGTTGCATCGTATGAGGATTGAGAGATGGTTATGCTTCATTGGGTATCTTCAGACCGACATGGGACTGGCCACTCCCACAGCTGCTCCTGGGGTGCACCCCCACATCCAACCCCACCTGGGTCTGTTTTAAACAGGCCCAGTGGCTGGCACAGCCCATAAACTGCCTGTGCAGCCCCCCCCCCCCCACACACATACCACAGAGTTGCGGGTGGATCACCTGACACTCTAGGCTGCAACCTGTAACTCTATGGTGTTGCCCAGAACACCCCCCAGCCAAGGTCAAAGCTGCAGTGCTTATCCGCTGAGCAGACAGAGTACCACTCCACCTTCGGTCACTGCCCTGGGTTTGGCCAGCCTGCTTCACTGGTGGTGCTCCTGGATGTTCCAGATCACCACAAATGGGGCCAGTCCGCCTCACCATCTGGCGGCTCACATTTAGATGAACAGGCCACCTGAGGGTGAGGCAGAGCAGAACCAGAGCTGTGGTCTGTCTCTTTACACCCATTGTGTTTGATTCTGTGAAAGCACTAAGCTGGAGAGGTAGAACAGAACATTAGAATAGTCAAAGTAAAAGGAGATGGAGACACGAGAGAAGATTTAATTAGGCAAATTTAAGACACTGGTACAAAGCAAGGCTGGCCTGCCCATTGGACAGAGTGGACACCCTGTTCAAGGCAGTGTCCTTCTGTGTGGGTCCTTGTTGCCACCCCTCAGAAGGTTGGGCCAGATCCCTAGAGCTTCTTCTTCCCCCTGAACTCAGTAGGGAACAGGACGTGCCCATCTATAGGACTTGCTGTGTGGGCAGGGTTACTCCTGCTCCCTGCATAACAGCCGGCCAGTATGAAGAATGAGTGTCCCATGCCTGACTGCACTACAAGCCCCAGTGGCTTGCAGTCTCCTGTTCCCAACTGATCAGTGGGGAGCAGGATTGTCTCTCTACCCACAGTGTGGTAGAATGTGAAATGGGCAGAGTGGGCAGCAAGGTATTTCGCTCAGGGTGAAAAACACGTCAGGCTGTCCCTGGGCATGAAGAACGCCTTTTGTTTTAAAAGGCTACAGTGAAAAACTGATGAGACTAAAACAAGATCTAAATCAGTAGAATCTATACAGTACAGTTGGCTGTGCTTTCAAGAGGGAAATTAATTTGGAGGCAGAGACAGGACAGAAAAGATAGAAATTCAAGAACTGAACCAACACAAGACAGTGAACTTGATCAGGGCCGGCCTTAGAATTGCAGGGCCCTGGGCAAACATAAAATGCGAGGGCCCCTCAGCTCCACGTGCTTTCTACAGCCCACCCACTTCCCCATGGCTCCTCCCACTTTCCTGTGGCCCCTCCCACTTTCCTGTGGCCCTTCCCACTTCCATTTGACAATTAGAGAATTTTAACTTGTCTGTACAATGTGCTCCAAAGAACATATAAATCTGGTTTAGATGAAAGGGAGCCCAGGACACAGATATGATTAAAAGGCAAAGACTCTTATTTAAAACACAGGAGGGCATGCACACAACGGATAGGAACAGATTATCCATGGCCTGAACCCTCCTTCTCTGGAGCATATTCCTATTACACTCCCAACACAGGCGTTCAAACGTAGATCCAGCTGATCAAACATAAATCAAACAACTCCCACACAGTCACAGCACCCCCCATGAAAGCAGGGATGAGGAACTGAACCTCAGGCCCGGAGCAGCCAAACACAGCTCTCAGCAAGACTTTGTCAGTGTCACCCCTTTCCAGTTCTTGATTTAAGGGTCTCAAGCACCAAAGCACTAAAAACCCAGTTAAACATATCAAACATGAAACAACACCCCCACGACCACAGCACCCTCAGCCCCTTCCCAAACCATCCCCCAGATTGCCCCACTCTACTCCCAAAGCCCCACAGACGCATGTAGCAGCACAAATGAGCTCATATCAAGAAAGAGGAGGAAGAGTTATTGGCCGGGTGGCCCTTACCTCAGCTGCTGCTGGGCCTGGGTCTTCTGGGAGCCGGGCTAGAGGCTGACAGGCTTAGGTTGCTAAGCAGGAGGGGACAGCAAAAACGTTCTGCTGGGCCTCTCCTTGGGCAGGAAGGTGGCTCCCTTTCCCCCTTCAGGAGCCATGGGAGAGTGGGGGCAGGCTAGAGGGAGCAACTCCCCCTCGCGCGCACACATTCACCCACACACACACCCTTCTCTCTTACACACCTCTCACACACATTCCTTCTCTCATACACAGTCATTCATTTGCTCTCTCACACACCCCCATTCAAACTCACACGCACACTTTCACCTCTCTGTCTTCACACACACACCCATTCAGGCTCACACACACACACACACACACTTTCACCTTTCTCCCTTCACTCACACACCCATTCAAGCTTACACACACTTTCATCTCTCTCTCTCTCTCACACACACACACACACACACACACACACACACACACCCATTCATACTCACACACCTGCTCTCACCTCTCTCTTTCACACACACACACCCATTCAAGCTTACACTGTCACACATGCTTTCCTCTCTCTCTCTCTCACACACACACATTCAAGCTTACACACATGCTTTCATCTCTCACACACACCCCTCAATCCCCATTCATACTCACACACATGCTCTCACCTCTTTCACACACACACACACCCATTCAAGCTTACACACGCTTTCATCTCTCTCACACACACACCCAATCCCCATACGCACACACATGATGCTCTCACCTCTCTCTCACACACACACACTCACATTCAAACTCTCACACACACTCACGCTCCACTGCCTCCTCCGGTCCCATCCCCCAGCTGCCACACTAAGCAGGAGATCCTCATCCTGGTGCGGGACCCGCCGCCCTTACCACCTACTCTACTCTGCTCTGCTGCTGGCCCACCGCCTGCTCTGCTCTGCCTCCACTCCGACCTCTTCTCCGCACAGCAAGTCAGCAGCAGGTAAGCAAAGCCTGTTCGGCACGCTGTGTGCCCATGGGTCCTCTTTCCCTCCCGGAAGTTGCTTTCATGCAACTTCCAGGAGAGAGAAGGAGGGGCCAGGCAGGCTGCGAGGACAGAGGAGGAGGAGGAAGGTGGGACCGTAGCCATGGGTGGGTGGTCTGTTCAAGGTTGACTTGGGGGTGGGGGGTTGAGGGGCCCCACAGTGCCGATTCTGCCTGCCAGTGCAGTGAGGCGCCACACCAACCCGAGTCCCCCCACAACCAACTTAAAAATAATAATAATTCTACACCCCCCTCTGAACTGCGGGGCCCCCCCAAGCGCGGGGCCCTGGGCGACCACCCCTAGCTGCCCTGCGCTAAGACCGGCCCTGAACTTGATTCTATGCCATGGAAATAATTCACTCACTTTCAGCAGCGAGGAACAATTGTGCAAGTCAAAGGCTGGCAGAAAACCCGTCTCCTAACATGTGGATGGTTTACAATCCAGACAAGAATGAGGAGATTCTTGGGGTTGTTTTTAAGACATGCAGTTTTCCTGGGGAAAACAGCTGTTCTACTTGGGTGATAGAGTCTTCAAAAACCATTTGGTTATTAGATGTCTTAATTGGAAGCATCTTAAACTAGGAAAAGAATATTTACCAGATAATATCTTCTAACAACATATATTAAATAAGGTATGTTTTTTTAAAGTTTCAGGACAACATAAATCAAGAGTAACTTTTAGGCTTCAGAAAACAATTGTAATAGTGATAGGAATTGATGCTTAACACATCTGTTTACTATAGAGAGTAAACAGCAGTGTCCCCTAAATTTGAAAGTAAAGTTGAAATTAAATATCTATTTGTTATTTTTCCTTAAAATGTAGACTGTCATCAGGAGTTTTTTTATTCAATGTAAAGTCTGGTACAGGCACTAGAAATATTTTAACAAAAGTTCGTACTATCAAATAAAATGACAGACTGTACAAAATAGATTACAAAAGCTACTCTATTCCATTTTACAGTATCAGAGAAAGACCATAAAACTTTGCTAAAATTTGGTATGCCGAATTTACTCTGCTTGTCATGCAAAGTCTCCACTATATATTAAATGCTGCTCAAAACAAAATTGTTAGTCTAAAAGAGTTTGAACAAAATAAGCTGCAACACCAATAGTATACTGTAAAACTACATCAAAGCCATATAGGCCCCCAAAAGAACAATGTGCCGACGGTGAAAAGTCCTTAAACTTAATCCAAGTTTGCATCTCTAAAGGTCTCACAATTTCATTAACTTCAATGGGCTAGATCAGGTTTCAAGTGTTAGTGACATTGGTTTTGGCTCCAACTCATCTACACACAGGAGTTCTATGAAAGTCCAGATACTGCTCTATACTTTGATCTTGAACTTCTCTCCTATAGGCTCTTATCTCTGTACATCAAATAAAATGATGTTGTCCTTGAAGCACTCAGTGAAGGATTCTTTACTTTTTACACAATTACTGTCGATTCCACCAAAACTCCATATACATCTCTGTAGTTTTGATCTTAAATTTCCTAGGTGATTAAATATTCCGATAAGGTGGGTAGGAGTTCCAATGCAACTGTCTTCATTCACTGACATTGGATTTTTCAGGTTGTTTACTTCTGGGTTGGCAAGTTTTTATTGTCAGGGTTTTCTCTTTTTAGGGGGTGTATAAGTATCCCTGAATGATATAAAAAAATTAAGGGACAGGTCCTCTAAGGTCTAGTGGTGTAGAAGTGAAGATTGTTTTAAGGGGAATGGAAAAGTCAGATGGAGAAATTCCCATTTTGTGCTATGGGGCTTGCAGTTATCATGGACATCCTATACCGTGGCCCTGGTGGCATAATTACTAGGGGCTGGGGGGAGGGGGGGAGGAGGACAGGACTGCTGGTGAGGGGTGCCAGGGAACTTAAAGGGAGGGGGTTATACTGTCAGCAGCAGCCTGGGAGATGGGGGGAGGAACTTACTTTGCCTTACACCCACCTGGCCGCTTGCTCTCCTAGCCACCTCCTAACCTGTCGGCAGGTACCTCCCAGCACACACACTCTCACTGCCCCCTTCCCGCGACACAAACACACACACACACACACACACACACACAGCCCCTCCCTCCCACCCAGCACATACACTCAGGCAGCCTGCCTACACCCCAGCGTGCACACTCAGTCTGTGAAGTCCAGTCCTGAGCCCTTATTGGTCAAGGATGGGTAGACAGGAAGAGCTGACATCCATTACCGCTCCTCGAGCCCTGACTGGGTAGAGGAATAGGAGTAAACCCTATGCTATTTTCTGCTTCCATAAGTCCCAGATGGAGAAAGAGGCTGCAGGAGAGAAAGTGCATCAGTTGCTGCGGAAGTATCCCAGATCCAACTTAGCCACAGTGGTGGACAGATATTTTGAATGCTGATGTATTCCCTTACTGGGGGAGGGTAGAGAGAATGTGCCCCTTTTCCTTAGGCGGTGTTGTTTGTGCACTGGCGGATGATGTGACTGAATGTGGGGGAAGTGAGGGAAATGTCTTGGTTATTCCTCATCTGCTTTGGAAGATGCGATCTTTAGCTGTATTTCATAATTGTCTAGTCAGGGTCCACTCAAACCCCCTGACACTATGGCGCAGACAGCTAGTGCAAAATGCGGCAGCCCGTCTCTTAACAGGGATGGGCCGACGAGAGCACATAACACTGGTGCTCCGTGCGCTGCACTGGCTGCCTGTAACGTGCCGAGCCAGATTCAAGGTTTTGACTTTGATCTATAAGGCCCTACATAGTCTTGGACCAGGATACCTCAGGGACCGTCTCACTCGCCGCGACTCAGGATGGACCCTCCGATCCACTGGGCGTGCCTCCTGGAGGTTCCCCGCATAAAACAGGGGGCTACAATGGAGAGGGCATTCTCGGTGGCTGGGCCCCGGCTGTGGAACTCTCTCCCAGAGGAAGCACGGCTGTCCGCGAGTCTGTTGGCCTTCCGTCAGGCTGTTCTCCCAGGCCTTCGGAGGCGGGGAGGGGAGGGTGGGCTAAATTTGTTTGGGGGTGTTTTAAATGGGTTTTAATAATGATATTGTAGATTTTAATGATTTAATGTATTGTTTTATATTGTGTTGGAGGTCGCCCCGAGATGCCATAGGCACGGGGGGGGGGGCGGGCATATAAATACAAGAAAATAAATAATAAATAAATTCAGAGCTGGTGCCTCCTAGTCCCACAGGCTTGTTCCTCAGTGTAACATACAGTTAGAAAACAAGAATGCCAGCATGAGGGGAGGTAAAGCAACTTGAAATCCTACAGTTGACTATATTTGGGGTTAGGTAGATACAAGTCCATCTGTTTCACTGGTGATTTTATTTGAATTGATTTTATCAATTACTTGATTAGTAAACCTGACCCATAACATTGGTGTATCATACTGTGGTTTCCTTTCTGATGTTTCTTATTAAGAGCTTCATCTGAAACTCATGAAAATGAATGACATTCCATTTCTATTCTACCCCACCCACCCAACACCCCTGCAATCTTTCCCCACTTCCAGGTCAGCTGCTTGGTTGCTAGTCTTTCCCCATTACTCCAACTGCAATGAGTTTGCTTTAGGTTTGCTTAAATGCTTACGTTTAGCAGCATGTCTTATGACTGCATTTTAGTATGACATCAGGACACTGCCTTGTATTTTTAGGGATTCACAATGGTGTGAACAACTATTGCCTGTCTTACTTCCCTACCTATACATAACAGTGCATGGAGTAACAAACTTTTGTAGCATGAGTTACAGACCATAACTACAGACAATATTCCATAATGAAGGAACAAGTAATGTGCCATGTGTTATGTAAAAAACAATATTCCTGTAAATCCCAAATTTATGGAGATCAGTTGTATTCAGTATAAGTTTAAACCATGTGAAACACTGCATATACTGAAATAGGAATATTGACACCCAGACTTATAAAGGTTTACAAATGTAACTTGTATTGTTTCAACATATAATGTAGCAGTGTGGATGAGCGGAATGCTGTGGACATCGTGAGTTTATGAAGATGTGGACAACACACACACACCACTCCCCTTTCCACCCCATATACACATACTCAGTCACTCTCCCTGCCCCAGCCAGAGAGACACACACATTCCTACCCCAACCAGACACACAATCATGTGCTGCATGCTTCAGTTCTTTCTTTCTGACTCTGATCTGACCAGAGTCATCCATGCTTTCATCACTTCAATGCTAGGGGTAATTTCAGACGTGACGGGCCTGGAGGCCCGGCAAGCTGAACACTGGACTGGGATCTGTCTTGGATCCCAGTCCGTGATCAGAGTGCCGGCCTGATCTTTGAGGGGGATTGGGGAGGGGGCGGAGCTGTGCGGCACAACGTACGGCTGCATGGCCCCACCCTCCCCGCGCTTCCCCGGCCACCCGCCCTCTGGGAGACGGGTGGGTGTAGCTGCCAATGCGGCCACTGTGCCCAATCCCAGTCCGCAGTTGGGACCATGATCTGGGCTGGGCTGAAGGCAACAGACGCTACCTTCGGCCCATCCTGGATCGTGGACAATCTGACCACGGTTCCGGCCCTGAGGCCCGGACCCATGGTCAATCTAACCACGGTTCTGGTCCTCCGGCTGGCTGGAGGTCCAGAACCATGATCAATTTGATCCTGGTCGGGTGTTCACTGTGGTGAACATCTGGCCGGGAGCAAACTGATGTGCACAGCCTTGCCGCCACCACAGGGGATCCACTGTGGTCCACTGTGGTGAACAGTGATTTTGTCATGTCTGAAATTACCCTAGATTACAGCAATGCATTCAACGTGGGGCTGCCCTTGATGACTGTTCCCTGAAGTAATCCGGGCAGGGGTTAGTGCTGAGCAGAGATTCACAAGCTTTAACAAATGCTAAATAGCTGAATGCTATTTTTCAGAATTCACATTAGCTGTAAATTCAGGTGCTGTGAAAGGAACACAATGTAGGTGAGGAGTCTATAGCAACTGTCTCTATTATCATGGAGACCTGGCTGGATACGGAGTCGGAACCTATTTTGGCTGACCATGTTCCACCTGGGTCCTCTGTGCAGCATCAGCCATGGCTAGAGGGGTGGGGGTGGGCCGGTGTAGCCATTGTTTTTAGGGAGTCATGTTAGGAGGTATCTGGTGCAATCTGTATCGGGTATCAAGGGTCTCCATCTTGTTATTGATTTGGCAGGAGGCAAATTGGGGATGCTGCAGCCCCTCCTCTCTTCACTTCACTGGCTTCCCCTTCCTGAACGAATCCTGCACAAGCTCCTAGTCTTCACCTATAAAGCTCTTCACAACCTTGCTCCCCCCTACCTCTCTGCACTTATCGCCCTCCATACTCCAGCCCGTGCACTTCGCTCCTCCTCTGTCCCTTCTCTCACCCTTCCACGCCTTCCCTGCTCCCCTAAGCGCCTTCGTCCCTTCTCACTTGCTGCCCCCCATGCCTGGAACTCCCTCCCTGTCCACATCCGCCTTGCCCCCTCCCTTCATACCTTCAAATCTCTCCTTAAAACTCACCTCTTTCGCTCTGCTCTGTCTGACTCTTTATCCTGCTGAGCCACTATTCCTATACCTACGATCGGTTTACCCTTATCCTTGCAACATGGACCTGCCTGCTGTCATTCTCATCGTAACCAAGCCAAGTACGTGCACTTGAGACCTCGCATCTTCATGAATGTTAGACCCCTTGTCTCTCCCTCTGTTCCCCTTCCTAAGTCTCTCCCCCAGCTCCTGTCTCTCAGATTGTAAGCCCTAGGGGCAGGGACCCTGTCTATTTTATTACTTTGTAAAGTGCCAGGTACACTGCTGGCGCTATATAAATGTTTGTTAATAATAATAATAATAATATGCCATGCACCTACCTGTACTGCAGTATCCCTACGCGCTCTGACAGAGCTGGTGTCGGGGGTGGTATTGCAGTCCCCAAAGATGTTGGTCTTGGGGGACTTCAGTGTTCACGTCTATGCCAGTCTTGGCGGGCAGAGCGTGAATTCATGCCCGCCATGGCAACCATGGGCCTGTTTTAATTATTCACTGGCCCAACACCAGTGGGGTCCATCCCCCCACTGGTCCCTCAGGTTCATAGTCTGAGTGTGCTCCTCGATTTCAGGCCCTGCCTGGATGTCCAAGTGGAGGCTGTGGCGAGGAGCACATTTCGCCAATTACATGGCATGTGGTGCGGTGGCTTTGGCCATATATCTCAGACTCTGACCTGGCCACTATCATCCATGCCTTCATTACCTCAAGACTATACTATTGTAATGTGCTTTAGGTGGGGCTACCCATGGTGATGGTCTGGAGACTTCAGCTGGAGCAGAAAGTGGCAGCTCGACTCCTTACAGGAGCGGGTTGCCGCGAGCATGTTACACCACTGCTCCGCTCTCCACACTGGCTGCCTATAGTCTTCTGGGCCTGATTCAAGGTGTTGGTTTTGACCAATAAAGCCCTAAACGATCTTGGCCTCACCTACCTGCAAATCACCTCACACCCCAGACCCTGAAGTGACCCTTGCGGTCGGCATGGGGCACCTTCATGGAGGTCCCCTGGGTATCCCAGGGGGCGTTTTTGGTGGCCTCACCCAGACTGTGGAACTCCCTTCCAGAAAAAGCCCAATTGGCCCCAGACCTTCCATCCTTTCGATGAAAATGAAAGACCTGGCTGTTCTGCCAGACATTTGGTGAGAAAGATGGGTGTGGGGTGGGTTAGGGTGGTAGGGTTTAGTTTATTTAATCCCAGTTTAATTGTATAACTTTTATTAGTGTTTTAATATATATTTTTTTTATATATTTTATTTTATTAATTGTTATCTGCCTGGAACTGCTGTGAGCAGAAGAGGCAGGATAAAAATATATTAATAAACAAACAAATAAACAAACAAACTGCCATTACTTGGCCAAAAACTGATGATATTAGCTAACACAAATCTCATTTTTATAACAAATAGTTAAGGCGGGTTCTTACTATTTAAACAAACCCCGCCAAATCAAGGAAATTAATATTTCCTAAGCCCAGCAACCAAAGAAAAAAAACAGCAACCCCACATCTCCCAAACTCCTGCCAAACCTGCCTTAATGACTATGCAATTCAAAAGCCAAAACCGCTGAATATAATAAAAAGTTTCTTTATTACAGGTAACTGCGACATTAAAACAACGAACTGCATATTTTTTGCCCATCTGCTGAGTTGCTCAACTTACAGTCAGATAACAAAAAAAATGCCATTGAGGGCTTTTTTATAAATATAAAATATTTTTTATAAATATTTATAAATATTTTATAAATATTTTTTATAAATAATATAAATATTTTTTATCAAATAGCAAGCTACTGCATTATCCCTCTGAAATTTATCCAGGGGATACCATGACAAATCCATTAAGACTACATGAATCCTATATGGACTACATAGCCCAGCATGTCAGAACTGCCTTGCACATGCCTACAGGGACATAAAACCACCACATAGAACATAGGGAACATGGCTCTGACTTCTCCATACATGCACCATGGGAAAAGCTCATCACTGGAATTACATGAGTGCGCTGGTCTATGGGGATGGAGACAAGCTGACTTTACGATGCGTAGGTGGAAAGAAACCAGTAACATCATATGTATGTATATCATTCAAAGTGGTCAGCAGCCTGGTGGGCACAACCCCCTCTCAAATAAAGCTAAGGCCATGAGGCAGAGGATAAGAAACCAAGCAAAACTTAAACACTGCATAGTCGTTAAGGTGAGTTTGGCAGGAGTTTGGGAAATGTGGGATTGGGGAGGTGTTATTTTTTGTTTTCTTTGGTTGCTGGGCTTAGAAAATATAAATTTCTTTGGATTTGTTTAAATACTAAGAACCCGCCTTAACTATTTGTTGTAAACCAGAAGGTTTTGTTTTAGTCATTCACAGATTTGCATGCTTGGTGAAGACCATCAAGTCTCATCTGAAGTTATTGTAAAGGCTTACATTGACTTCATCTGACTTTGTATGGTATTCCAAATCCTGTGCAGTACATGTGTAAAAACGTAGTGTAATGCTTTACACTAACTGTGAATGACTACCCAAAGTGTGAGACAGCAAGAGAATCAGCACATTTTATTGGCTTGGAAAATCTATGGTAGTCTATAGGCCCCAATGTTGATTTTTTGTTTTGTTTTTGTCATTCAAAAATGGCATTTTCATTATCGTTATTAACAACCTCATTTTTGCTTTTGTTATCATCATTTTTGGTATTGTTTCCTGATATCGTTTTCATTATCGGTATCGATACTGATATCGGTACCATTTCAAATGAAGATTTTATTTTTGGTATCGGTATTATTGATTCCCGTGCACATCAAATATTTATCTAAATCTAAGGGAGACAGGAGAAGGGAAAAGAAAAACTACCTATTATCTAATCAATTATCTATATAACTATTCTAATCTAATCTATAGGGATGGGCGAACAGATCACGGTTCGGTTTGGTTGTGTTCGGTTCGTCCATTTGGTTCGTCCATTTGGTTAGTTCGCCGAGTTCGGGTTCGGCTGTTCGGTTCGGTCGTCCGAACAGACCGTTCGGTTAGACCGTTTGGCTGTTCGGTTCGGCCGTTCGGGAAATGTTGTTATGGGTGTTTTTTTGTTTTTTATATGGTTTTTTGGTTTTTTATTGGGTTTTATATGGTTTTCTTTTGTTTTTT
>QEPC01010648.1:846350-863028 GCA_003113815.1 Sphenodon punctatus | reverse complement strand
GGGAAACCCCGGGGGGGCCCACCTCCTTGTCAGCTGGGCCGCTGGGGTCCGTTTGCAAGAAGAAATTTTTAAAAAACAAAACAAAACAAAAAACGGCTTTACCTTTAGCTATCATAGGGGGACGGACGGACTGTGGGCCCCCAACCATGGTGGGCCCCAGGACACATGTCCCGCCTGTCCCTATGATCGCTACACCCCTGGCAGTATTCCAGTCTCGAGGTGATGAAAGCATGGATGACAGCGGTCAAGTTCAAGTCAGAAAGAAAAGGTCGCAGCCTTCTCGCCAGATGAAGTTGGTGAAAAGCACTCCTGGGCACTGTTGCAATCTGATAATCCACGCACGGCAAGAGTTCCAGAAACCCTCCAAAGCTAGGGATGTGTGAACGCAGTTCGGAAGTTCAGAGTTCAGACCGAACTAGAATAGTTCGGTCAACCGAACCGAACTTTCGAACCGAACTCAAATTCGACCAAACTGTTCGGTCGAATTCGAACCAGTTCGGAAGGCAAAAAACCCCGATTTTGAATGTACGAACTTGGTTCGGAAGTTCAGAATTCGACTGAACTCAAATAGTTCAGTCGACCGAACCGAACTTTCAAACCGAACTCGATTTTCGAACTGAACAGAATTTCCGAACTCAGTTCTGTTCGCACATCCTTATCCAAGGCTGCAAACCTGAGTGACCAAAGGGGGCCGGACCCCATCAATAACAGGAGTCTCACTTCCCCCCAGGTCACAGGGATGGTCAGCCATCATCACTTCAGTCTTGTCAGGATTCAGCCTCAATCAGCGCATCCTCATCCAGTCCCTGACAGCAGCCAGGCATTGGGGAAGCATGAAGACCGCAAGACCTAGGTCAGATGAAAAAGAAAGGTAGAGCTGAAGTCATCACCATAGTGATAGCATTTCACCCCAAACCTTCAAATGACCTTGTCTAGTGGCCTCACATGTTGAACAACAGGGGAGACAGCATGGAACCCCACAGGGGAGGTCCCAAGAGGATGACGAGCAATCGCCCATCACTAGAGATGTGTGAACAGAACGCGGTTCAGATGTTCGGCCATTCAGTCGTTCAGTCTGAAAACCGAGTTTGGGTTCGGTTGTTCAGTTCGGCGGAGCTCGGTTCGGCCAAATGTGGCCGAACATTCGAAATAGCGCTATTGGTACTGATATCAATACCGAATTAGAAGAATTTTTTTCAGTATCGGTTTCATTTGGCCCTGAGACCACCCCTGGTCTCCATCCCTGGTGCCAGTCTGCTCCTCAGTCTGCCCCTAGTCTGCTCCTCAGCTGCCTCCCCCTTCCCGTCACTTTTTCCCCGCTTGAACGGGCCTTCCAGTCATGCTTTTTCCCGCCCCGAACCCATCCGAACATGACCGAACTGTTCTGTCGTTTCTGAATTTGGTTCGGATGTTCGGTTCAGTTGTCCAAACAGACCGAGTTCGGTTCGAACTCCAAACATCCGAATCGCGTTTGCACATCCCTACCCATCACCACTCTCTGTGACCTCCTCGACAGGAAGGAGCAGAACTACTCAAGAGCAATCCTACACACCCCAGCCAATTTCCACAGTCGTGTCAACACCACCTCAGGATCAATGGTATCAAAGGCCGCTGAAAGATCTAAGAAGATCAACAGGGTAGAATTTAGTTTGTCAAATTTCTCCAGGCACAGGCCATCAACCAAGGTCTCTGGGCCATACCCAGGATGAAAGTCCAACTGAAACAGGTCTAGGAATACAATAATATCGAAGTGGGCCTGGAGCTGTCAGGCAACCAGCCGTTCAATAACCTTCCCTAAAAAGGGAAGGTTAAAGACAGGCCAATAGCTGGCCAGAGAGTCAGTGTCCAAAGATGGCTTCTTAAGCAGGGGATGGACAACTGCAGTTTTCAGGACTTCTAACACCCTCCCCTCCCAAAGGGAGGCATTGACAACTCCAGCCAGTAACAGCCCCAACATCTCCTGTCTGGCTTTCACCAGCCAGGACGGGCAAGGATATAATTCACAACTGGTTGCCATCAATCCCCCAACCATCTCTCCTGCATTGGTGGGTGATACCGATTGAAGCTGATCCAAACAAACAGGACAGGACTGAGCTTCCATAACCCCAGACTCTGATTCTGCAGATGAAATGGCAATACCAAAGTTGTGGTGAATAAGAGATTTTGTCTGCAAAGTAATTAATAAAAATGTCACAGAGGGCATTAGATGACTCCAGTTCCAGGCAGAGAGAGACCGGATTAGCCAGGCCCCTCACCACCCAGAATAGCTCTGCTAGACGAGACGTTGCAGATGCTATGGTAGTTACCCATTTATATTTATACTTGTCTTTAAACTCCTTTTTTATATCAGGTCCTACCCAGATAACTAGGATTTCTAACTTTTCATAATTTATTTAAAAACCAGATTGCTTTTCCATATTGAGAGTTCATTTTGTAGTTCAGGTAATGTTCCAGTTGGACTTGCAATGAAGAGCATGACATCATCTGCATAGAATGCTAATTTAGGATTGTGACAGCATGGCCTTTGGGAAAGGGTAAGTTGTCCCAAATCCAGCTCCAAGAAACAGCCTACAACAGGAATCAGCTCGGTGTTTTTATTATACAAATGTTTCATCCTTTGCCATCAAATTCCCAACATCCATCTAATTTATTGATCGCTCAATAGATATACAAAGTCCATACCAGTCAGGCAGCGTCTACTCAGCTCCTGTGATAAGCCTCTTCCCAGGTTTTTCTTTGTCCAGCCTCTAGAAAAGCTTCCCCTCAGCTACTTCTTCAGAACTCACTTTCCTGAGTCCTCCCAGCACTTCCTTCTCTGTGTGCCACCTCTCCCATACCAAGACTCCTTGGTTCCTTTTGAGATTTTAGGGCTGACTCTGCCATGCCCTTAGCACAGCTGAACCATTAGCCCTCTAATTCTCTGGGCTTTGAAGGCTCTCAGCTGTGCCCCTTAAAGGGCCAGGCATTCAAACACCTTGATCCCTGCTACAGTGATCCTGCTGTCCTACATTTATTCCTTTCATATTGGGTTATTTCTAAGAGTTTGGACAAAGAGTTCAATTTACCATAGCAAAAAGGAGGGGTGACAGTGGGCATCCTTGGCATGTTCTTCTAAAGAGAAAAATTTTTCTGACAAGTGCCCATTTATTCTTATGGCTGCATGTGGACTAGAATATAGAAATGATTCAATTTTGAAATGTGAGACCCAATCCCAAAGCTTCCAAAATATTTCTTTAAAACTGTCAATTCACTCTGTCAAAAACTTTTTCTGCATCTAGCAATAAAAATAAATGGAGTTCATTAGCTGATTTTGTCCCCCCAAAATCAGGATATAGTCAGTCAGATGCGTATTCATTACAAATCCTGTTTGATATCTGTCAATATTGTTACCCCGAGATTCTCCCAGGAATTAGCTCCACCATGGGTCAGAGATCTCCATAGGAAAGCTTAAGTTTCCTCACCAAAAAGTCACAATAGACAATTATTATGACTAAAGTCTACAATTTATTACCCTGCCAAACTGGCTTTCACACTCCTATAAGCGATACGGAAGCACGCAAAAAGGTTATTGATTACAAATATATATATTCTTTGAGAAAATATCTCACCACGCAGATATCGCAGGTCCCAAAAATGTTGTCCTGGGTCTGTGGGGTCCTGCTGAGGAAGATAAGGTGTTAACTTGCTGCTATGCTGGAGACTTGGTAAGAATTAAAGTAAAAGTAGTAAAAATAAAAGATAGAAAAGATAAATAAAAATATAAAACAAAGTTGTCCAGAGGTTGAGGAATAGCCCCTCAACAGGCAAGGAGCATGGAAGCTCCAAAAAGGGAGGGAAAAGACAGAGAAGCACTTGGGGGAACTCTGCCCACCAGGCTGAGTTAAAAGAAAAATTGAAAAAGAAACAGGCTGAAACCAATACAGCACTTCCCTAAAAGAAAAGAAAAGTCTGCACCTGGGGACAAAACCATAAAGAAAGTAAGAATTGCCCTTGAAAAATGGACAAATAATTTAAAAATTAACTTTAGGGCAAAAAGAGAAATTAAAACAAAAATGGCTTGAAAAGAGTGAAAAATTAAGTTAAAATTAAAAAAATTATTTATTATGCAATCAAGCAGCTTAAGACGGCTTACAAATAAGAACATTTAAAACCAACAAAATACAGTAAAACAATAAAAACCCAAATACAAAACCCATTAAAACTAATGGGGGTGCCACAGAAAACAAAAAACCCCTCCTCTCCCAGCCCACCCTACCCATCCCCCCTCGCCAAAGGCCTGGCAGAACAGCCAAGTCTTTCCTTTGTGAGTTGTTTTTAGCTTTATTATTGTTTTTATTTTTGTTATGATTGTAAGCCGCCCCGAGCTGCCTGTGGCAGGAGAGGTGGGGTAGCAAAATTTAAATAAATAAAGTAGCTTTAGAAATCAACAGTGGCTTTAAAAATGAAAAATAAAAGACTTAGGAAAAAGTAGTAAAAGAAAAGATTGGAAAATAAAAGAAATAGAGTTTATTTATTTATTTTATTTATTTGTTTCAGAGTATTTTATCCCGCACCCTCCTACTCAGATAGCAGCTTGGAGCAGCTCACAGCAAACCAAACAATCCACAGAAAAAACGAAGTCCCACAGGTGACTTGGCCCAGCAGTATGTTGGTTAGCAAACAAGTGTCTTCCTCTAATGTCAACAATATCCTGCCAGTCTTATAGGATTTCTGAAAGTTTTGCAATATGGCTGCCAGGTCTTCCTCCAATCAATGGACAGCAGGTATGGGGTAACACCAATCAGCATGAAGTTTGCCTCTTGCCAAGTGAAGATGCAAAACAAAGATGTTTTTGGTTTCAATGGGTATTTTCAGCCATTACAATACCACACTCAACCACGGTAAATCCCCGGTGGTGGTGGATGGTCCTATAACATCTGTTTGAACATCTGGCAGCGCGCACTATGGTGAACCACCGGCAGTGAGCAAAATAACCACGCTTTCAAGGATGGTCCGGGCACCATCTCCGAAAGCGTGGTTAATTGAACCACGGCCCGGAATCAGAGGACGGTAACGTCTGTTACCACTACCGATTCCAGACCGTGGCCCAGACTCCTGGTTGGAATCCGGTTGCTGCGCCCACCCGTCTGTAGGAGGGCGGGCAGTTGGGGGAGTGGGGCTGTGCGGCCGCACATTGCGCCGCGCAGCCCCGCCCCCCCAATTCCCCGCTGGAATCAGCCGGCATGTCTGTTGGACATGCCTTTTTGAATCCGGCGGGGAATCAAAAGGTGATTCCGTGACAGGGCCAATAGGTGCCCTGTCACGTCTAAAGTCACCCAATATCTCCACAGCCGTGTCTTCTTCATGATTATTTTGACTTCACCCCTCCTTACTTCCATGAACCAAGACCATTGTAAACTTTTACCGGTCTTGATCTTTGTCCCACTTGAACAGAGTCTATTAGCTCAATGGAGCTCTGTGAAACCCAATGGAAAGTATTAGCTTCACTGAAGTTTTATTAAATTCTGTTAATTCTACATAATTTCATATAGGGATTCTTTTCAGGAAGTTGTTGAAGAACAGAGGCTAGATCTGACTCAGTTATATCCACTTTAGAAAGAAATTTCTAGAGCAACACTGATTTATAATACTTTGAGTTTCTCATTAAGACACAATTCAAAGGAACATTTACTTATTCATCTGAATGGTGTATTTAGGTATAATTTGAAGCCAAACTTTATGTTGAAATAAACTTTAATTCACTAAATAAATACATTATTATTAATGTCTTTAGTTTCTAATTTCTCCCCTAGATTTCCACAACTGTCCCTAATCTATACAGAATTCTTTCATTAAATTACCTTAAAATAATTTGGAATTTACATTGCAAAATATGTTGATTAATACTACTTCAATTGATAGGCTTTAAAACCCTTATTTAGCTTAAAAATTAAACCGATTTCAGCATTTGAGATATGATTAAAACCTTTTCCACGGGGTGGCGGTGTTTCTCAGTTATTGATATTACGACCTCATTATTGGTGAAAACATGTTTTCAACTCATTTAATGTTATCAAACTGTTTTGACCCAAACTTACAAAAAAAACTTGGGTTATCAGCGTCTCTTCTAATTCCTTCGTGCCATTTATTCTAAAAGTCAGCTTTGCTCCAGAACAGACTAAAAAGCAAACTGCTTTTTCAGGCCAAATGAAGTCACTATGTTTCTTTTCTCCCTAATAAAACAGACCCTAACTTAAGGACTGCTATTGCTTAAAACCCAGTTTCCACCAAAGTCATCACATTATTAATGATATTCTGATACCCCACTTAGTATCAATGGAAACCCATTACAGTTGTGGACAGTTCAAAGTCACATAAATAAGAAAATTTAACTTTAACAGAAGTTCACCATGTGAATAAAGAAAAATATATTAATAAAAGACAATTTCAATGAATGGGGAACAGATCTCAAAAGTCTACACTAAAGATAGATGAAGAAACCAACACAAGACAAAGAAGCAAGTAAATGCCATTTAAAACAACAAACTATGATCAAATGGCAAGTAATCAATAACAGTAAGTTATTATTAAACAGCAAGTAACCAATAATGAACCATAAATACATATTATATCCAAACAGGTGGATAAAGCCATATTAGGAACCAGTGTCTATACTGTGAAATATCGCTAGGGAGCCCCATGGACCCCATTTTGCTGCCATAACCAGAATTGACTCCTAATTTCTTCCAGTCTAAACATGACTGCATTCCAAACATAATAAAATGAAAGCAATATAGTTGGAGCAAGAACATGTCTACTGCTAATTTCTGCTCTTTCACTGTAACCAGAACAAAATAATATTCAGTGAAAGATCAAAGTGTTTAGTGCTAATTGTACAGTGTGCCATAGGTCGCAAGAAAGGAAAAGAGCAGAAAGAAGAATGGATTCCATGGCCTATTCTGAAACATGAACACTTTAAATCTATGATGGATTTTATCCATAGTTAGGATGCAAAAGTAAATCTCAGACCTGAGTAGAACCCATAAGGAATTCCTCTCCCTGCAGGGCACTTCCTGAGAACTCCAGTTAATCAAGGTTGCTTTCAGCAAACAAGATAGCTAAAGGATGTCACCGGTTTTAAAGATTGTGGCTTCTTTTGCTATACCAGTGCCCACCAAACAAGACACCCACTGTTTAGGACCCACCTATATATATTAAAAGTAAATATTTTAAAAGCATTGGCAGAATTTAACAGAGGAACCAACATGGTTTTGTCTCAAGAAGTCTGGGTGTACGGCCAACAAGTATGTAAACAAGATAAACCAAGGAACACTTTTAATAAACATCTTTCAGCACAGAAATAGTGGCATCAAAAACTGTCAATACTTAAACTGACCTGTCCTTTAACAATTCAATGGCTGAAACAGGCCTATTTTTCTGGCCTTTTCCTGGCTACAATATATTTGTAAAGTACTTTTTGGAGTCCATTTGCTAAAACTGATGCACAGGTTTTTTGCATTTTGGTTCAATAATGATATAGGTCTATAGGACGTACAGTTGGACAAATCCTTTCCTGATTTTGGAATTACTGTAATATGTGCTTCTCTCCTGGCTTCAGGAGTTTTGTTTTCCTTTAGTATCACAATAAATACCTTTGCTAGTGAATGTGCCAATTTATATCCTTTTCTAAGGACCAAGCTTGTTTTGCTTAGGTAATCCTTTATCTGTTTGGGGTCTGCTTGGTCTAGTGAGTATAAACACTTATAATAGTTTACAAATTGCTATTGTAGCAATTTGCTATTGTGAAGCTAATGCTTCACAAATTGCTTTTGGGCCTGTGGCCACGTCATTTGGGGATCTCCAGACTGGTGGTATAATCTTACTGTCCTTTAAGTAGTTTAATTTATTAGCTAGGAGTCTATCACTTTTGTTTCCCTTCTCATAAAAAAGTTGCTTTGTATATCTGATTGCTTTCTCCACTTTTGTCTGTAATAAACCTAACTTTTAACATCTATTAATTTTTATATATGTTTTGCAATTGATTTTTCTGATGTAATTTTTAAGTCTTTCCACTTCATTGATTAGATTTTGAGTTTCTTCTCTTCTAATTTTCCTGATATAGGGTTCCTTGTTTATTAGACTGCCTCTCATTACAGCATCCTAGATATTTTTTAAAAATTTGATTTTCATTATTCTCAATGAAATATTGTTTGACTGGGTGTATTTTCCCAGTCACTAATAAGTAGCTGGATTGGGCCATGGTCTAACCAGACAATACTCCTTTGTTTTGCAGATGTGGCATTATTAAGCAATGTTTTGTATATAAAAAAAAGTTCTTCTGTAAACTTGATGTAGGGCTGAATAAAAAGAGAAATATTTCTTTTGGGTTCATACATCTCCACGACTCACGAGCCACACAACTCATGTTCATTTATTAACAGCTTTAATGCTATAGCAGACTTTGTATTTTGTTATATTTCTATCTGATCTATTCATTTTTGGATCTAGGACACAGTTATAATCTTCCCCCTAGCAAGGCATCTCCTTCTCTAAATTTCTCTAACATCTGAGAGAGAAGTCTAAAAAGGACATATTGGGTAATTTCAGATGTTACGGGCCTCTGTTTTACCACAGTGAACCACCTGTGGTGGGGGAGATCCCGTAACGTCTGAAGGGGTTCCTGCCAGATGTTCACCACAGTGAACACCTGTCGGGAATCCAATTAACCACCGTGCCAGAGGGGAGGCCGGCCTCACCTCTGGAATGGTGGTTACCTGGACCACGGTTCAGAATCAGCGGCTGGTAACGTCTGTCACTGCTGCTGAGGCCAGAGCGTGGTCCCAGCCATGAGCCTGGATCGGGCACAGCGGCCAGATTGGCCGCTGCGCCCACTTGTCTCCAGGAGGGCGGCCGGCCGGGCGAGCATGGGGGGGGGCGGGCCGTGTGGCCACATGTTGCACCGCACAGCCCCTCCCCATCCCCATGTGGAATCAGACCGGCACGTCTGTTGATTCCGCTCGGGGATGAAGAATTTACCATGCGTCGTGTCAAGAAGGGAGGCCGGCACGTCTGAAATCACCCATGGTCTTGGTTAGATGCATAAGTACTTCCTAGGGTTAGCATTTTTGCCCTTGATACAAGTATATACCTTCCTTCTGTTACCATGTATGTGTCTTTTAGCTGGAAGGGTATATGTTTAGCTATGATTATTGCTATCTCCCTCTGGTTTGATTTTGCCAGTGGACACATATAGGGTTTGTAACCACTTGTCTTATGTAATTACGGTCTTCCTTTTAAAGGTGAGTTTCTTGGATGAAGCAAAAATCTGGTGCTTCTTCCTTGATGGTTTGCAACACCTTCCTTCTTTTAATAGCATTATTAAGGCCTTTTACATTTATAGTATAGAATTTCATTTTATTAACCATCTTGAGGGTAGAGGCTGCCAATGTATAGCTTATTTGGCTTGTGTAATTTTTTTTTTTAATTGTCTGGTTATCACCTTCACCTCAACTATGCATTAAATCTGCATAACTACCATTTTTTCTGTGGGTATATCACAGGCTTGGTCACACAAGTTGTTTACACTCAAGGAGGGGCTCTCCACGTGAATGGGTCTGTATCCTTGTATCTACATTTCTCCCCTTTAACGCCCCTTCAAATTCCCCTCCCAAACCCCTTCCCCTCTTTCATACAAACAGTAAACAGTTTTAACAATATCTGTAACACTATAAACTTAAACTTTCCCCCTTCCCCCTGTAACCTCCCCTTAATACTTTTTCTCCACCCCCCCTTCCCTTAAAATGTGGAAATTCACCATGTCCTCTGATAAAGTTGGCTGTTTAGCCCCCCCCCCCCCCGTCTTTAGCGGAGTGATGAATTAATTCCTTCCTGGAGGTTCTTTGACTGCCACTCTGGGTGAAGTTGTGGCATTATGATGTGAGCCGCCCCGGGCTGCATTGCAGGAGGGGCGGGATATAAATGTGTTTTAATAATAAATTATTTTGTGGGCTGAACACACACATCCAGGGGGAGGTCAAAAGGCCAAATCACAGCACTTTCTCCCCTGTTTGTGTCCCACCATATGTCCTGCTTTATCTCCCCCCTTTTATTATTTCCTCCTTTTGTCCCTCTATATTTCAAATCCTGCCAACAACTATTCTTTTTTTCAACTAATATTATAAAGTTACCCATGTTTTGTTGTGTATTTTCTTGTAACCAGAAAGCTCATGTTCTCATCCTCTTCATGTCACTGTCCGCTTTAAGTCTGTATGCTGATCAATGTTTAATGTCTGCCTTCTTCTTCTTGGGAGATTAAAAAAAAAGGAAAAAAAGAACACCAAATGGCAGAATTCATAAACCCGGGACACAACATTTGCAGACTCCTCGCCCAGAAAAAGGAGGCTGGTGACTAATTCAGGAGTGTAGCGGAGGAGGAACAAAAAGGAGCAGAGTTCTGCTATTGCCCCCTTACCCCCTCCCGGGGTCAGTAAGGATCCTGGGAACTGAGCCCGACGGGTTGGGAGACTCAGCAAGCTACTTCAGCCACTGCACAGGGCAGGGTTGTAGCTATAATAGGAGCCACAGGTGCACCACCAGCACCTGGGTCCAGGGAACCCAGACACAAGGTCGTTACACCAGCTGTGCCTGTGTCTCATCCTGCTGTGCCACCGTGACCGCCTGCCCCATCCCTGCTGCTTTAGCTGTGCTGCACTATCTGTGAGAGCTTTCCCGTAGCACTCAATACAGTAAAGAGTGAGGACAGAGGAGGCAGAAAAAAGGGTGGGGCAGACCAGAAGCCTAGGCTACTAAACCTCCCAGAGTTCCCATGCTGATGCAGCCCCACCCCTTCCTTGTGCTGTGCAGCCAGCTCCACGTGCCTGTTTCCCCTTGCTGTGACTGCGCACGGCACCACTTACCTACCTCGATGCCAGCCAGCCCACCCACCCTGTCTTGTTGCCCATCTCTTCCATGCCCCCTCTTGATTACTCTGCCAGATAACCCCCTATCAGTTTGCCCTGCTGCCTTCTCCAGCTAGAGATACCTTCCTGGCTAGAATTGGTCTCAGCAGCTGCTCATCTGCTTGGATAAGAAGGGGGTTTAGGGGGCCCTGGCCAGCTGGGGGGACGGAGCGGGAGGAGAAGGAGGGAGTCCTAAAGGGGGCCCTAAGCAGCTGGAGGGGAGAGAGAAGAAGGAGGGGCCTTATTAGGGGCCTTGGCCAGCTGGAGGGGAGGGAGGAGAAGGTTAATAGGTGCCCTGACCCACTGTTGGGAGGGGAAATTTTTGTGTGTAAATGAATCCAAAATACACACACACCACATCTATAGACTTGAATGCATGGGTTCTGCAGCAAAGCAATTGGAACTTGTCAGATACAATACTGTTTTTGGTATCTTTTGGTCCCAAGCAAATGGCATTGGCACTGGCACTTGTAGTTCTGGGCTGTTTTTAGATTGTACATCAGCCTGTGTTTTATCATTATTTAGAGGAGTGGGGAAGCTTTTTCCCTACCAAGGCTACTTAGGCCAAAAATTAGCACAACCTCCAAGGGCCACACAGGAGTTGGGGGCAAGGGTGATTAAGGGTTGCACTCAGAAAGAGGAGACTCCAGATCACTGATCTGTGCCTGCCTTCATCTCCACTCCCTTCTCCTGAGTTCACTCAGCAGCCCCTGATATATTTAACCATTTAACTGCTGTTCTAGAGGGAGGGTGCAAACCTTGTTGGCTTGGCTCTTTATTTCTCACAGCTATTAAGCCCTGCAGTTTTTAATTCTTGTCTGTACATGTTTAAGTCATAGATAGTATGGTTTGGAATAATACTGAAATTCAGTATTTTTCCATTGCTTCACATTAATTTCAGGATAAAATCTGATAACTGAATTTTTGGGGTGGGGAGGGGCTCCTGGAGTTAACAGATTGGCAGACTTCTAAATGTTCTCAGGAGTGCAGTGGAATCCCAAACGCATACTGCAAAATAATATTGGGAATAAGTAGCCTCTGTTTACCCACATTGCCTAGTTAATGCCTTGATTCCTTCCAAATAGCCACAGGAATATATTGGAACACATTAAGCTCTATCCCAATGCTGCTGGGGGTGGGGGTGGGAACACGGAAGAATCCCCAAATATCCACTTGGTGCTTATTGAAAACAATCCCTATATCCACTAAAATAATACTGAAGGATAAGTAGCCCCCAACTTCCCAGTGCCTTAGCAATTCAGTGAGTCCTTCCGAATGCCTGTAGGGATGCATTTGGACGTTGAGAGTCAATGTGGTATAGGGTGAAAACAGACATGATGCTAACCACCCTTTAACCACCCTTGGTGGTTATTTATGCATGTTGCAGGGCTCCATAGGGCACCAACACAGCCCTGCAACATGCATAAATAACCACCAAGGGTGGTTAAAGGGTGGTTAGCGTCATGTCTGAAAGTACCCATAGTGGCCAAGCGTGCAGTACTGGGACCAGGTTGGAGGAGAAGGTCCTGGTTCAAGACTCGTCTTAAAAGCAAATAAAAGGACAAAAAAAGGTTATCCACAGACCTAAGTCAAAATTGCAAATATCCCAATGAAGGTCTATGAAAATGTCTTTTATAAGAAATTTATTGAAACAATGAAAAAATGTTTGGTGATGAATCAAGTAAAAAATCAAACATGTACATCATATATATACATTAATAAAATCAATTTTAAAAATAAATCATTAATATTTTTTTATTTTGGGGTGGGGGTATGGGGTTATTTTCTTTTCCTCCTTTTAGTTGTTTTAATTGTTATTTTAAATGTTTTATGAATTGTAAGCCACCCCGAGCTGTCTGTGGTAGTAAAAGTTTCGAAATAAATAAATAAATAAATAAATAAAAACAGAACATCCTATTATTAATTATTATTATTATTATTATAAACAGTTATATAGCACCAGCCATGTGCCTGGCGCTGTAATTAATAAAGTCATGAGACTTGAAAAATAAATTCCAAGTAAAGTAAAGTTTGGACTTTATTTTTCAAGCCTAATGACTTTATTAATTAGGGTGTTCTATTTTTTATTTTATTCATGGATATATATATGTACACATTTGATTTTTTTACTTGATTCATCACCAAAAACACTCTCATTGTTTCAATAAATTTTGTTTCTGATACAAGAAATTTTCACAGGCCTTCACTGGGATATTTGCAATCAAGACTCAACTTAGACATAAATTCACTAGGTGACCTTGGGCTCATCATAGATCTCTCAGCCTACCCTACCTGACAGGGTTGTTGTGAGGATTACTAGTTGAGTTAATTAGTTTAATTTTAATGGTTAGATGTTAATTGTTAAACTTAGTAAGTTGAAATGTGAGCCACACTGAGCCCAAGGGAAAGGGTGGGATACTAGTCTAAATAAAAAATGAATGGATTCTGTCTAAAAGCATTGGACACACTCTGGAAGATCCCCAAGTGACCTTGGTGTTCACTCACTCTACAAAATATGAATCCAGAGGCACTGGTAGCCTCCCACTCCCAATTCCTTTAGCAAAGAACTGAGTGCCACCGAAAGTCATTCAGGGCCATCCGCAAACAGATTTGTGTCCATGCATCTTACCAGCTGTCCGTTTGCTAATCATACCCACAACTGTGAACAGGCAGTGCACAGCTAATGGCACCCTATGAACACACAAACAGGTCCATGCTGCTTAGCTGCAGTTGCAGGTACAGTTCATGCCACAGGTGGCCAGCTTGGGGCATCCAGACAAACCCATTCGTGGATGGCCTCCATTATCATTCTGAATGGCCACACCTGAACATATTTGGATAATGACCAAAAGCGTGTGGGACATGTTAGGAGACCCTCGGATATCCTCTGGGTTGCACTGCAACACCTCACACTCCACAAAATAATCCTACTGAGTCATGATAAGCTCCATCCCCATTTCTAGTACTCTCAAATCTGGCCCTAGTCAAATTCCTGTAGCAATGCCATTCAATCATTCTGAATGGTCACAGGAATACATTAAGACATTCTGGGATCCTGCCCGGTAGTGTTAGGGGGACACTGGGAAAACACTTGGGGAACAATTAGCACCCATACTTCCCAGAATTAACAATGATGAGGCATAAGTGTTGTTCGGCAGAATTGAATGAAGGCTGTCTCCATCTGTTGTTAGTCACTACCTGCCCACTGAGACAGGTTTGCCTTGCCATCTACTTTACTGGCTTGACTCGAATGCTGGTAATTTGAGGGTAGAGTCAGAGGGTATTTTCAGATGTGACGAGGTCACAGTGAACCACGGTCAATACCCACATGGGGCCAAAGCACACTGAACGTCTGTTAGGCGGCCGCCAGATGTTCACCATGGTCGATTCCCACATGGGGTCAATTTCAATCACGCTTCCGGGGCTCCCCGCCGGACAATCCCTGAAAGCGTGGTCAAAGAGATCCCCG
This sequence comes from Sphenodon punctatus, assembly GCA_003113815.1. Taxonomy (NCBI): domain Eukaryota; kingdom Metazoa; phylum Chordata; class Lepidosauria; order Sphenodontia; family Sphenodontidae; genus Sphenodon; species Sphenodon punctatus. The sequence continues at coordinate 848,622 of QEPC01010648.1, read as the reverse complement.
GTGGGAACCAACAAAAAGTAACGTCTGACTGGCGACCATGGTGGGATTCCAGGCCGTGGTCAAATCGGGTGGGCGCTGCGACCGCATTGGCCATGGCGCCCGCCCATCTCCCCAGAGGGCGGGTGGCAGGGGAGCATGGGGGGGCGGGGCCGTGCAGCCGCCCATTGCGCCGCGCAGCCCCTCCCTGATTCCCTGCCGGGATCAGCCGGCACGTCTGTTGGACGTACCGGAGTGATCGCAGCAGGGAATCATCTGGGTGATTCTGGGACGGGGCGAATGCTGCCTCGTCTCGTCTGAAATTACCCAGAGTTGAGGAGGCCGTCTTGTCTAGATTGTTTGGATTGACTTAAATTTGTCTCACCCACCAATGCAGGGGTTGTGCTTGAAGCGTTGCAGGCAACCAGTTGTGAATTAAATTTATGCCTGTTCTGGCTGGTGAAAGCTAGCTGGGAGACATTCAGGCCATTGCTGACTGGGATTGTAAATGCCTCTTTTGGGGAGGGCAGTGTGCCCAACAGCCTCAGAACGGCAGTTGTCCATCCCCTGCTCAAGAAACCATCTTTTGATGTTGACTCCCTGGCCATCTACTGTCTGGTCTCTAACCTTCCCTTTTTAGGAAAGGTTATTGAACAGATGGTTTCCTCGCAGCTCCAAGCACATCTTGATGCTATTGGATTCCTGGACCCATTTCACTGGGGTTTTCATTCTGGGCACGGCCCCAAGGCTGTGTTTGCGGCCTTGGTTGATGAAATCAACAGGGGACATTGTACCCTCCGTTTGCTAGATCTTTCAGCGACCTTTGATACAGTTGACTTTGGCTGTTTTCACAAGGCTGTGGTGCCGGGGGATCGGTGTGCGCCACGATCCATGTGTGGTGGGTGCACTGAGTGGGCGGAAAATTTAGACAAGTGCACACCAACCTCCACCCCCATCACCCACTCATGGAGCAACTGGTGAAAATGCTGGTTGCTCCATGCATGGGTGATGGGTGGAGGTGGGTGTGCATGCATGTTTGTGGGAGCGCGCATGCACCCCCACCCATTTCACACAAGACACATCCCTGTGACCCCAGATCCTTTCTGATGTAAGATGCTAGCTATATAACAAAGGGAGTAAAATACAATGTAGTTCCTTCATTATTATTTTTTAAAGTATCTTTTGTACCAAAAACCGATGCATGATCTTCTACCACAGCCCTTACAAATCTAACACTTGATTAAACATGCAATTTTACTGGAACTTCTTCAGGGTCAATTAATTGTGCAGTAACAGACCAACCTTTTAATTAAGTTCTCATTTAGAACTGTAATCAATAAGTCAATAAATATTATTCACTTGATTTAGATGCCACGTAGATCCAGCTGAGGAAGCTCATTCTCCTGATTTCAGCCTCTCCATTGTCTCCTGTTCTCGTTCATTAAACACACTTCTATTCTACATTACCTTTTCCATATTCTTTGATAACACTGATATGGTTAAGAAAGTCTTGTGTCTACTATAAATTCTAGATTTGAGTTTTAATATCACAAACTAGAGATGGGAATTTTGATTTTGGATAAAACCAAAAGTACCCGAAAATGGCCATTTTGGATTAATCCGAAATTTCAGTTCTTTTTCAGTTTCAGTACTATCGGATCTTTTGTACTGATTTTTGTACTGGATTTTTAACATTGCAGTGGTAAATAGGTCCTAACTGGCTTATGCACACAGATACCACTACAAGCAATACAGATTGAGATTTAGGCTATGTTCATATGAACAAACTAATTCTCTGGGCTGCTTACTTCAGTGATAAAAATCCACTTTGCAACTCCTCACACTTTTAAGAGTAATTACCCAAAGAGCGGCTAACCAGGGAGATAACACTTGACTGCACACATGATTGTTGGGTGTTAAGCAACCTAATACACATAATTAAAACCTCTTTTTCTAGTCACAGGTACTTGGCAGTCTATACCCTAGGGGCGGGAAAACCGGTAAATCTGGTATCCGATAATGCCGGTACCGGGCGTACCGGCATTATCGGATTCGACCCGGTAAATCCGGTCCGGGTACTGGATTCCGGGTACCGGATTTTTTTACATTGCAGCCATTTAAAAATGGCTGCAATGTAAAAACTTAAAGCCCCACCAAAAAAGTTAAAAAAACCAAACCCTCCCCGAGTCCAGGCTGCGCGGGTGGAAGGGGGGACACCCCCCACCCACCCTGCCCAGCCTGGATTTTTGTTTAAAAAAAGACTCAGAGGCGAGCCCACCCCCCAGCACCAGCGGCC
>QEPC01010648.1:779998-827437 GCA_003113815.1 Sphenodon punctatus | reverse complement strand
TTTTTTTTCTTTTTTCTCTATTTTCTGTGGCACGTTAGCTGATATGCGGGGAGGGCTCGGGGTTGGTGTGGTCGGCTGGTCGCGCCTATATATTAGCCCCCTGCCTGGGTTTTTTAGTTTTGTGAGTCCCTCGGGGTATTTAAGGAGGCCGCGCCCGCCATTTTGCCTCCTACCTTGTTTCCCTCTGCTGCCTCTGCCTCGCGTCTCTGCCACCAAAAGCTTTCCAAGGAGCCTTTTTTTCTTTATTTTTTTTAATCCACTTTGTGCCCCATACTTCCTTACAGCTGTTTCTTTCTTTTGATTTGTTTAGTTTTAGATTTTTTTTGTTTTTTGTAGCGCCGAAGCGGGTTTGCCGGGGGAGCGTGGTTTCGGCGCGGCTGGTTAGTCGCGCATGCGCATTGCGCCCCCCCACCTTGAATAGTTCTCAGAACACTATGGAAGCAGATTCTGGAGCACTGAGCAATGTGCTCATAGTCTTCAAGGGCAGCCTCATGTTAAGCTCATTGCAGTAGCCTATGCCACAGTCAACTGGCTCTGGCACAAATCAAGCACCACTTGCACTTTAACCACTTACCCTCCTGCTTCAATCGCTTCAGATCCCATGTATATAGCGGAGGACCTGTGTTGTCGCACTGATAGGAACGGACACCTGAGTGCAACCATGTTGATGGCCTCGGCCAATGTCCCATTCCACAGTTCAACAAGGCCATTAACAGAATAGCTGTCGAAGTCACTGGCTATCTCCCAGGGACATTTCAGAGACAGTTCTGAAATCCAATTATCTCCATTAGTCTCCAGGGGTGGATCAATGTAACTGCCACCACCCTAACAGGGCCAAAGGAGGCATGGGATCTGGGCCCTTGGAAGGTAATGATCATCTAACCATGACAACAGCGTCTTTCTGAGCCCCCCAGAATCTCTGTTTCCAGGCCAGTAAAGAACTTTAAATCCAATGTGTATCCAACCTCATGCTTTGGGCCAGATATTATCGGGGTTAGACCCAGGACTGTCATGGAGGCCATGAAGTCCCATTCTAGCCTTGAAAGGTTGGCCTCGGTCTGTAAGTTGATATCACCCATGACAATAAGTCACGGTGCCCTCAACACCACCTCTGAAATCAACATGGCCAGCTTAGTCATGGAGTTTGCTGTGCAGTCAGGTGGTTGGTACACCAACAGAATCTCCAATTTATATGAGCCTCAAACGCAAGGTGGACCCATTCTGTGTTAGACAATTTAGGTACCTTCAATAGGTCACATTTTCTTTACAGATCTATTTTCCACCACTCCATCCCCCTCCCCTTGACCCAGAGATGATGCTGTATAGAGTATCTGGCCAGCACCATCCAGGCCAGTACAGGCCCAGATGCCTCATGCACCCAGGTCTGAAGGTTTGCAGCTTCATCCTGAAAAGGATGTGATGACTGGTGTTTTATTCACCACTGGTCGTGCATTAAACAGCAGAAGATATAGATTGGGGTCTCCACTGGACTTGATCCCTACATATACTGAGACAGGGGTGGAGGATGCCAGGGGAATAGGCATCATTTCCCATCTCCTATACCCACAATGAATCCCCCCCCACATCCCTGCCATACCTCCTTCTGCCCAGTATGACTCCCCACTAGGGCAGCATTGGTTCCAGTGCAGTCCTGCACCATGTATTTTTCATAAGCGTCCTCTTTTAAAGGGGAGGTATAGCCATCCTACTTCCCACAGATACATGCTTTCCACTGCCTCCCCTCACATGAATAACTCTACCTCTGGCAGCAGAGGGTTAAAGTCTGAACCTGAAAGCTGACCATCTCTGAAAAGCCAACAATCCATTGGGGGCAGGATGGGCAGTCAAAGGGCATTTCCTAAGCCTGGCATTTCCAAAAGCAGATGGAGAAATTACCTCTTCTCTCACCCACTCCCACTCTTTTATCTCTCACATAAGGAAGTCCCCTCACCCAAGCACCCACCCCATCTCTCACCCAGAAAAGTGCCCTTCCCTCACAATCAGTTCCCACACAGACCATACCCTCCTCACAAGGGAGCCATTTCAAACTCCGTAAGTGTAGCCAGGCGAGAAAGGGAAGGAAGGCTACCACACCTTAGGTAGCCTTACTCGTCCGTAGGCAGCTGGGCCATCATATAGCCGGCAGCAGCGAGATGTTCACCACTGCCTGCTACATGACGCATCCTGATAAAAAAATGTGAGGATGTGCCTCAGAGCAGTCTTACCCCACATGGTTACCCTGTGCGTCCAGGCCTCTTCAACCCAGCTGCATGGCAAGCTCCACAGTGGCTGCTAGTGCCTGTCGCACACAGCGATGTCATGGCCATGGGTGGAATTTAGGTTAGGCTGGGGGAGGGAAGCGAGACAGGGCTGGGCACGCACTTGTATAGGTGATGTCGCAACTCCCCGTTGGCCATGGCAGCAGCTCCGACAGGGGCCGGCCCACCTGGCTTCCCCACAACCATTTGGCCGGCTTCCAAACACTGGCCCCACAGTGTGGTGGCAGTGACTGTCCCACCACGAGGCCGTGTGCAGATCAGGCCCTCGCTGTTCATATGGCCTCACCCTATTAACTCTTCCACTCTCCCCATAACAGCCATACACAATATAAATTCAATATCATATCGGTGACAACAATTTTTTTGTATATTCATTCTTTTGAACAGATGTGCCAATAATGTTTGTGAATAAATGGCATATTTATTTCAGCCCTAGCTTCTTGCAATAATCACTGTTCAGTTATCAGAACTGCAATTAATAAAAATGCTTTGCAGAAGCAGACTAATGCCAAACAATGATTTTTGTGGTGGAATTTTATCTATGAATCAAGGGATGCGCTTAAACAGCACATCATATCCTCCATTTGGACTGGATATTGTGTAACAGAAGCAGTCACTAAAACTCTGAACAGGCTACATGAAGGCAGCACAAAAACTCTTTGGTGGTACTTCATTGTACAATACAACACTGTGAAGCTCCTAGGAATTTTGGCTGGCATTTTCTAACTCAGAAGTGTCTGCAGTTCATTTCTTAAAAACTTCAGTTGTACTAGCCAGAATTATTTTTGTAACTCTCCTTCCCTTGACTTCTCGGTGGAACAAATCCAGGAGGATGTATGTGCCACTCTGACCTTAGGGCACCGAAATGATGCTACTAAAAAGAATCTACTATAGGGATGGGGAAGTTTTCCCCTCCTAAGGACTGCATAGAAGTTGGAGGTGGTTTTTTTTTTTTTTTTTAAAGGGATATGCTCAGGAAGAAGAGGGACTGGGTGCAGAGCATGGATCTGTCCCCTACCTATCCTTGTGCACATGCTTCCTTACTCTGAGCTCAGTCTTTCAGTGCTTCAGGGTAGGAACTGGATCCAGGAGTCAAATCCAGGAACTGGAAAGGAGCCAAATAAAACCTAGCTGCAGGCCACATTTGGTCCCTGTATTTGAGGTTCTCCACCTCTGGTCTACTATATAGATCAATCGGTATGTGTATGTACGAAATGGAATAATAAATGTTTTTATAAATATATGGAAACAAAAGCAAACCAAACAACCACCCCCCAATCAGCATTACCCTGGCTTTTTGGATGTTGTTATTTATTGATTTGAAAACTTTATCCCACCCTATCCCAAGGGCTAAGAGCAGGTTACAATACACAATATATATAAAATAAGTACACATAAATCAAACCACTTAAAAATTCCTTTTCCCAGACCTCCCCAAACCCTATCCCTATCTGCCAAATGCCTGGCTAAATAAAAAAAGTCTTACATTGCCTTCAGAAGACGAATAGGCTTGCTGTCAACCTGGTGCTTGTGGGAATTCAGAGGAAAGAGGCAGGGTGTCCAGGCATAAGATGGGATGGTATCAGAGTGCAAGGCACTGGCCTAGTTCACCTCTCACAGCAGATTCTCAGGGATGACCCAGTACTACTTCCAGTTGGATGGCTGATATGTGGGGTTACAGGATGTTCCTGCTTCCTGGGCACTCAGCCTTACCTCCAAGGGAGCTCTACCAGGCCTGCCTCCCTGCTCCCTGGGTAGGCCTGCCTCAGGTACTACATCTAGGCATGTCTCTTTCAGTGGTAAGTTCTTATGGGGGGAGGTCAAGACCACTCCATTCTCTTGCTGGGCTTCTTCAGTCTCTGGGCATTTTTACACACACCTTAAAGTTCCGGATTTTTCAATCTTCTGGGATTACAAGTCCACCAGTAAGATTCGGATGCATTTCTCTCTCACTCACACTGCCCTGAGGCAGTTCCTGGATGCATTCTTTACACAAACACTGCCCTGAGGCAGCCTAAAGCAGCCGCAGCTGTAGACGTGACAGGCTGCCATGGAAACCAAGTGACCACAGCTGCTTGGAGCAAAGCAGTTTACCAGGAGAACTTTTTACACACAAATGTTCTGGGGAGAAGTTCTACGCAGAAGTTCAAAGAGCCAGATGTTTAAGATCTGGGTGAGTGACTTAGACGCACAGAAAGTTCAGCATGTAACAGCAAATATCCAGGAGAAACGTGTGTGTAAAAACACCCACTGTGAGGAAGCTTCCCAAACTTTTCTCTGCCTTTTGCAGCCACCCCGAAGCAGCCTGTGAGTCCAACTCTTTAGTCTGTACAGTAGCTTCCCCCTCCTGGGTTCCCTCAGCCACCCTGTGACTTCAACTCTGTTCTCTGTGCTGGGTTAGCAGTAGCACAGCCACTCCTTTGCTGGGCCTTCTCAAACTGCCGCCATTTTTGCTCCTCTCTCTGTACTGATTTAGGATCCAGCTCCCTCTTCTGAGCCTCCTCAGCTACCCTTGAGACAGCCAGTCATGTCTGCTTCTCTCCTTTTGTGCTTGGTTACTACAGCAGCACCTTCTTCTGGCTGACTGTGGCTGCTTCCTACGGAGGTCGGGGGAGAGGAATTACATCTTGAACAACCATAGCAAAAGCTACTGTAGCGAGCTGAATGGCTAGGTCAAGCACAAACAGTCCTCCTCCGGGGGTCGCAGCTCCTCAGTCAGTTCCTCCATCACGTCAAGACCCAGCTACTCAGCTTCTAACAGCAGTTCTCCAGCAGTCACAGATCCTTCATCACACCAGGTCCCAGCCATTCAGTTCCTAACCACAGTCGTTCAGCTGCCACTTTGAAGACACTTCCTAGTCTAAAGTTCCTCTTCTGTATATCTGTCCCTCCTCACTTCTCAACTGCCTCAACTGTTTCAAAAATTTCCCTTTATTCAAGCACACTAATTGTGTACCCCTGCACAGCCAACATCTGGGACCTGTTCTCACTTGAGGACACTACACTACTATGAGACCACAGGCCTGATCCTCAGTTCCTCCTGTGCTCAGTGCAGGATTTACTTGTCAAGGGACAAAAAGTTGTCTCGAATCTCCCCTTGTGTTCCCTATTTTCCTTGAACAAATGAGGATCTGGTCAGTTCAAGCGTACATTGGTACAACCCCAGGGCTGCTGTAAATTATGGTCTACTTTTCATTGTTTGCTATGGTCCCTAAACAGTCAATAATTAATATTTCTAGCACACCAACCATGCTGTCCTCTCCATCCTAAACTGTATCTGGATCCAGGAGCCAAATACAGGTACTAGAAAGGGGCCAAATAAAAACTAGCTCCATGTTACCAGGAGCTAAAAGCAAGTCCTGCATGGAGCAATTAACTTAGTATTATGTTGGCCACAGGGGTTCCCTGCACAGGAAGTATTGTTGGAGGGGTGGGGGAATAATTTTCCTTCCCTAAGACTACTCATTTTCCGGAGAGGTTCACCTGAAATACATGTTGAGCTGGTGTCTGGGAACGGGTAAATGGGTCTGGTAATCTTATTCTATCAAAATATAACTTTGCCGTTAGAATATGTGTAGTCTCCAGAGAGTCATTTCTTACATGTCCTATATAATAGAAACACTAATTCTCAAGAAATTATTACGATTGTGTTAGTTATGAAATTACATTTAACAGAAAATTAAAAAACAACAGAAAATTCCAAAAACAAAGAGTTTCAAATTGCTAATGCTGGTAAGATATGAACTCCTTTGATTCCCCTGTGCTCTGGCTTGTCATCCTAGCTCTCAGGCTGCCCATTTGCCTTTTTAACAGAGAGCCTCTGCAGAGCGGCTCGCTCTCCCTGGTTCTGGCTGTTAACCAGGTCTTTCTCGGGGCCCTGTCAGAGCTGTCTGTTCCCTCAGCCTTCCTGCTGCTTTTCAGAGGCAAAGTTCAACAGTTCAAATCAACCAATGGGGGCCAAGGCCAACAGAGCAATGAAGCCCTCAGTCTCTGGCTGCCAGAGGCAGTTACTTCATGGTCTGAACCAAAACACTACAGTGGCTGGAAAATCAGTCTCTACAATCAAACCAAGATGTTTGGTAGCTTGCAAATGGGCTGAAAAATGTGAAACTAGCACAAAATCATGATTTTGGCATAAGTGTTAGGAAACTAGTACTGTCCTGACCAAGCCAGGATGTCTAATAATTTTACCATCCCCTATCACATCACATACCAGGGTGAGAAAAGGGGCCTTACCAGAACGAATGGAAGACTCAAAACCCAGATGTCCAAAAGCTGACTCCCATTTTTCTTCCATGGTACATTATGCTACTGTTAAGGTTGCCAACTATGCAAATTATTAAGGAACACTTATGAAAAATACATGTCGCAGGGCCTGCATTGGCACCTAAAGTTCTCCATGGTACTGTCATTCAGCTATTTGGGACTAAATTTTCATGAGTCACAAAAGACACAAAGATGACAAGGCAAGGGCATAAAAACAAAGGGAAACATCCCCACTGTCTTCACTGTAACCTGAAGGGTAGTGAATAATACAGCTGGGCGATGCTCTGGGTCACAAACTGACAGGAAATGGAAGGCCCTGCAGGCCCTGCAACATGTATTTTTCATAAGTGTTACTTAAAAAATTGCGCAGGTGGCAACCCTAGCTACTGCAGTGTAGTGATATGTAATAGTGTTGTTTTTCTCAGGACTGTTTCAATTTAGTGTACTTACCGTACTGTCCGCAATTTCCTGTCAGTTTGTGACCCAGAGCATCGCCCAGCTGTATTATCCACTGCCCTTCAGATTACAATAGCTGAAGTCAGTGGGGATGTTTCCCTTTGTTTTTATGCCCTTGCCTTGTCATCTTTTTGTCTTTTGTGGCTCGTGTAAATTTAGTGCAATGTTTTGCTCCTGTTCTTCAAAGGAAAATTAAAGGGTTACTTTCAGTCCCAAATAGCTGAATGACAATGATTTCAATTAATTGCTGACCCTGGATGGGATATATTTTATTGCTTAATGGGGAAAGCATCATACTGCACTCTGCTTTTAATAGTACTGACGCAAATATTGTTGTGCACTCCAGCATTGATCAAGGAGTGATGTTTACAGAGAAGAACAGATTTTCTCTCACACACGGGTATGCACTGCAGCACTGATTGATGATACATGCCTCCAAACATAACCTTTCTCTTCTTATGACAAAAATAGAATCAAGTCCTGGATCAAGCCAGGGCTATTCTAGGCCTCTACAACTACAAGAACCACTGCATGACAATTATGGGGACTTGTCCCGGGCCCGCTGTGAGGAGTTTGTCATCTACTTCGCAGACAAGATTGCTCGGATTCAGGCCGATTTCGACGCTGGGTTGATAGCAGTAGGGGAAGAGCGCGGGGGGGCGGAGGGTCCGTCTGGTCCATCTTTATGGGGTGAGTTTCAGGAAGTGACGCCGGCCGATGTGGTGGATGTCCTGGGGTCTGTGAGGGCCACGTGTTGTCAACTAGATCCGTGCCCGTCCTGGTTAATAAAAGCTTCCGGGGAGACGTTGGGGACGGTGCTGGCGAGGGTGGTGAATGCGTCCCTTCGGCAGGGGAGGTTGTCGCCTTGCTTAAAAGAGGCTGTGGTGCGCCCCCTGCTGAAAAAACCATCGTTGGACGTGGACGCGCTCGCCAGCTACCGACCTGTCTCTAACCTTCCCTTTTTAGGGAAGGTTATTGAGCGGGCAGTGGCGCTCCAGCTCCAGGGTCATCTAGATAATATCGGGCTCCTTGACCCTTTTCAATCTGGGTTCCGCCCCGGCTATGGCACCGAGACGGCGTTGGTGGCCTTGGTGGACGACCTCCGCCGGGAGATGGATGCGGGATGTTCGACATTTCTCATCCTGCTCGATCTCTCGGCCGCTTTTGACACCGTGGACCATGGGCTGCTGTTGAGACGACTGCGTGACCGGGGGGGTCTGGACGGGACTGTTCTTGAATGGTTCCGTTCATTCCTCTCGGGGAGGAGCCAGCGGGTGGTGTTGGGGGAGGAAACATCGAGCCCCCGCGCCTTACCGTGTGGCGTTCCGCAGGGATCGATCTTGTCTCCATTATTATTTAACATCTATATGCAGCCCTTGGGGGAGGTCGTGAGAGGGTTCGGGGTGCGATGTCACCAGTATGCTGATGATACTCAGCTGTACCTCTCGTTTTCTACTGACCCAGACCCTGCTGTCTCGGTGCTATCCCAATGTTTGGAGGCCGTGGCGGATTGGATGCGGCGGAGCAGACTGAAGCTCAACCCAGATAAGACGGAGGTGATGGTGGTGGGGAGGGCGAAGGGGGTGGTGGCCCCCCTGATTGGGGGGGTTTGCCCCCCTGTAGCTCAGCAGGTCCGGAGTCTGGGGGTCATATTGGACGCAGACCTGCGGCTGGAGCGGCAGGTGGAGGCAGTCGCTAAGGCTGCCTTCCGCCAGCTTTATCTGGTACGTAGGCTGCGTCCGTATGTCTCTGGCCCGGACCTGGCCTCCCTCATCCATGCCTTCGTCACCTCGCGGCTCGACTACTGTAACGCGCTCTACGTGGGGCTTCCCTTGTTCTTGGCCCGGAGGCTGCAGCTGGTGCAGAATGCGGCGGCCCGTCTTCTTACGGGGACGGGTCGCCGGGAGCACATTACACCGGTGCTCCGAGCGCTGCACTGGCTGCCGATAGTGTGCCGGGCCAAGTTCAAGGTCCTAGTAATGATCTATAAAGCCCTATACGGCCTTGGCCCCTCTTACCTTAGGGACCGCCTCGCCCTTCGCGCCCCGGAACGGCTCCTGCGGTCTGCCGGGGGTGCCCTCCTGGAGGTCCCCCGTGTTAAGCGGGGGGCCACGATGGAGCGAGCATTCTCGGTGGTAGGGCCGCGGCTGTGGAACTCCCTTCCGGAGGAAGCTCGCCTGGCCCCAAGCCTTTTGACATTTCGGCGGAACTGTAAGACCTGGCTGTTTGCCCAGGCCTTTGGGAGGGAGGGTGGGGGGGTGATTTTAGTCCCCCGCCCATTTATTTATTTTTATTTTCTAGCCCTGTTTTATGTTTTATGTGATGCATTTTATATTTAATATTTAATATTTTAAAAGGAATTTTATTGTTTTTATTCATTGTTGGTAGCCGCCCCGAGCTGCGTTGCAGGAAGGGGCGGGGTATAAATTTGAAAAATAAATAAAATAAAAATAAATTACAATAGGGATACAAACTTGCAGTAGTAGAGAGAAAGTGAGGCAAAAACAAGGACATTTGATCAAACAGACATGATCGGTTAGGGTGGTGAATATTACCTCAGCACCATAGAAAGGCACGGAGATGTGATTAAGCAGGTAATTGGTTACTTGTAATACTTGGTCATATGGACAGACCATATTTCTCATGAATTGTCCAGATGAATTAGACAGAGCAATATGGACAGTTTATCGTTTTTTAAAAAGGTTAAGAATTTTCTTTATTGCCTTTTTTAGTAATCAGGTCATTACCCACGAGGGAGCCTGCCATTACAGGCTTGTTGATTAATTATTACAGATGACAGGGGCACCAGGAAATCTGGAGGAGGTCTGGCCCTATAAGCCCTGCTGAAGCTAGAGGTCTGTCTGTTTTTTAGCCTTCTGATGATAAGTTGCAACCCTATAGCCACAACCAATCAGGAGCTTGTGGATCTTGGGAAAGAGCAGGTTGAACAATACAAGTACTTCTGATTGAGGTCTGTAGCAGTGAAGCTAGGGCACCTGATTGAGACTCTGCAAACTTGGGCTTACATCAGTGAAAAACTTTAATACCTGGAATAGGTATTCCCTCCAGGTGTTCCAGGTAACCATTTTTCTTTCATGGAATTTTCCACATGGCCACAGAGACATCTAGAGGCCAAAGCACATAGCTGCAAGCACATATCATAGCACACTCTGTGGGGAGTCTCTGAACTGTAGTGTAGTCAGTAGCTTGAGGGTCTTTTTAAACAAGATGAGTCCACTCATAGCCATCCACTGTCTATGTGTCCGGCTGCTCGTGTGTGTGTGGAGAAGTGCGCTCCCGTGATCCACGCACCAGCCATTCATTGCCACGCACAGAGCACCAGCAAAAAATCCAGAGTGCCCCAAGAGGGGACTTGCCAAAAGGACGTGTGGGGAGAGATGCCTGCACATCCCCCCACTTGTATGAACTGGGGCGTCCACCCATGGCACAGCACAGGTCCGTCAGTGCCATGGAGAACCGTCGTCCTGAATCCTAGAGTGGCTGCACAGTCAGCCCCCTCGTCCTGCTCACAGCCTTTACCAACAGCCCTTAAAGGACACATGTGAAATACAAATCCATGTTTGGCTCAAAACAACCCTCCCATCTGACATTTGGAGCAGAGGGACAAGTCAATGCCATGGAGGGAAGCAACTCCACCAGCCAAGTAAATGAACAGCCGCCCGGGTGCTGTTGCCAGGTGCAGAAGAGAACAGCTGCACAGGGAGAGCAAGGCAATAAGTGACAGCTACATACATTGTCCCTTGACAGGCACGTACCAGTACAGTGGCCTCACCCCCAAGGGTCCAGGTGCACAAAAGTGCACCCTGCTCAACTCCTGAATCCGAGGGCAATCCCTGGTCAGAGCAAGATGGAGACCATGGCCTTCATCAGCCTGTCGGAGGATGACAAAGTGAAAAAAAATCTCGTGAGATGCCACCAAAACGAACAAGTGTATCAACACATCTCCAAGGGAATGGCATAGCTGAGATATAGCAGGGGCGCGACCCAGTGCTGGAATGTCAAAGGACCTGAGGCGTGACTACAAGGTATGCCACAATGACAACCTCAAGTCCAGGCATGGCCAGCATACAAAGCCCTTTTACAAGGAGCTGGACAGGTTCCTCTGTATGGCCGGTGAGATCATGGCCTCCCGTATCTGTGTCAGTGCCTTCGAAAGGGGGAGGAAGTGAGTGGCCACCCCCACCTAATACCAACCCAGCACCATTCAACCTAGCACCCCCCCTCATGAAGGCACACCACAGGCAGAGGGGTCACGTCTTGCTTATCCCACAGCTGGAGCTGGCATCTGTGGACCAGACCACCATCATCATCACCATCCACCTGTACCTCATCAATCCAGAGGGACAGGTGGAAGGACCAGAGTCTACAGACACCACTATCAGTGAGGAACTGCAGGAAACTAGTAGGTCATCGCAACTGGGGCATGGGGTGGGTGGGAGGGAAGGGGTGCCAAATGTGGGAAGGCAGCTGAGACTGGCTGCCCAGGAGCACCAAAAAAGGACCCCAATGGTCCACCGTACTGTTCTGTCAGGTGACCAGGACAGTGAGGGGGGGGCAAGAGGAGCAGCCTCAGGAGCCAGCAGCCCCAGAGAGGAAAGGTAAGCGGGACAGGTGGCCAGGAGGGCACAGAGGCAGAACACAAGAGGAGAGGTCACAACCGAGACTACCCCAAATCCCAAACCCTGGAGAACGGACACAGCTGCACATGTAGGCTGCTCTGACATGCCAGTGACACATGTATCCACCAATACTTACACTCCATGCCACCACAAAAGGAGGCCAGATGTCGAGAACACACATAACAGAGGGAAAAGGTCAGGGATACCTGATGCACACCCCAACCACCACCATATGCCACAAACACACCTGTCACCGGGCTGGAGCCTTCCACACACTCAGGCATCACATGTTCGCGACTCAAGGCTTGACCCTGATTCAAGGCATTCAGGCAGAGGGAATAATGCCCGTCAGGATAGAATGGTGGTCTTTGAGACATACAAGATCTCAGACCTCTATCGTCATAGGGCGCAGGTGACAGAGGGAAGCCAAGAGCCTTGCCCCAACCTCACACATGTATCACTTGCTCTAAGGGAAAATGACGGAGAAGGTACAACCAGTGGGAATTCACTTGAGGGGCAAGGGTAGGGGGCCACTGAAGGAAGGGTGATGGGTCACACAACCAGGAAGGGATGCAGCCCAGGAGGGGTAGGAAGGGGGAACCACTCACGCAGGCACTCACCGTTCGCGCTTTCAATTACTCACGCAGACACTCAAGGAAATGCTGGGGAAGGAAGGTCCAATCATTCGGGGCTTTAAACCCACACTTGCTCCATTTGCTCTGCATGCACACACGAATTACTAAGCACACGCTGCTACGTCTTGCTTTCAGGGGCCAGTTTCTCTCTGATCACCAGCGCTGCCCTGATGTTGGTGCTGGGTTTTATTCTGAAGGCCCTGCCCCCGTACGCTCCCGCAAGTGCTCGGAATGCCGTAGCAGGGGCGGGGCAATGCCTGCACTGCGTGCGGACACTGGGGGCGTGGCTGAGGCATCCACGGCCAGGCTAGTTGCCCCAGGAGATGGTGCCTGGGGAACGCCACGTTGTTATGGCAACCATGGTATTTCCCTGGGATGCGAGCAGGCAGGAGGCCACAGTGAGGAGAGCTGGGGCACCAGCCCCTGTCATCGGGCGGCAGAGCTGACAATACCCACCTTGAGGCCGCCGGCGAAGGGCCCAAAATGGGTCAGGCTTCATGGGGTGTCACAAATGAAACATGTGGGTGAGGCGGGGGGCCGAGACACTGGCTGCCCGCTCCCAGGACCGGTTGGCCGGACCGTACCCAAGCCAATCAACCAAATAATGCAGCCTGCCACGTATAAGCTTGGCATCCAAAACGGCCCAGACTTCATATTCCGGCCTAGCGGCCGAACTCCCAACAGGGACAGGTTGCATAACCAGTTTGGGATCCTGCAGGTGGTCAGCCTTTTTCAGGAGGGATACGTGGAAGGTGGGGTGAATACGGATATGGGGTGGTAGGTGCACTGTATAGGTTACCTTATTGACTTGCCGGAGGATGGGGAAGGCACCAATGTATCTGGCATCCAACTTGGAGGATGGTCTAGCAGACAGGTAATGCCGTCGGTCTATCCAGACAAGGTCGCCAGGAAGTAGAGGTGGAGTTTCCCGATGGTGCTTGTCCGCTTGCTCTTTGTAACATTGTCGAGCTTGCTGTAGCACGCGGCGCACAAGACTTTGGGCATCATGAATTTGTTGGGCAAGTGCCCCGGCAGCAGGTACAGTCAGCGAGGGTGTCTCTATGGTCCCTATATGTGGATGAAATCCGTATGAGAGGTAGAATGGGGATGTTCCAAGAGAGGCATTTGGGGCATTGTTATAGATGAACTCAACTAAAGGGAGCCACGTGACCCAGTCAACCTGTAGGTAGTTAATGTAGCAACTAAGGTACTGTTCCATATTTTGGTTAACCCGTTCAACTTGCCCGCTGGCCTGTGGGTGGTATGCAGTGGTGGGGGTCAACGTTACTTGGAGGGATCGGAACAGGGCCCTCCAAAAATATGATACAAATTGTGTTCCTCAATCACTAATGATTTCTTGTGGACAGCCATGTAGTTTTAGAACATGTCAGATAAACAGTAGCACAGTACGTTTTGCAGAGGGTAATCCCTTACATGCGATAAAGTGCGCCACCTTGGTGAAGTGGCCTTGCCCGGTGGTGATTCACGTGGCCAACCAGCCAGCCAACCAGCTTGCCAGCCACCGCCTGCTGTGATGGCGACTAGAAATGGAGAACCCAGCCAGCATAGAGTGAGCAGAACTGGAGGCCTGCCAGTCTACAATGTCCGGTCAACCCGGGGTGCCAAGCGCCAAGCCTTCCCGGTCTCTGCTTCTGCTGGGTCTCTGATGGCCTGTCATGTATTGCTGGGATGGTGGGAGCTCCACTACAAAGTTAAGGCCAATGCATTGCCAAGGACCACGGGGTAGCAGGGTGACTTGTAATAGTCCTGCTGGAGCACGTCGGGGAATTTTGGTTTGGGCACAGATAGTACAGCTGGAAACATGCCAACGAACGTCCTGGGTTAAGGTAGGCCACCAAAAGGAGCGTTAGATAAGTTGTCGGGTCTGTTTGATTCCTGGGTGCCCCGCGGTGGGGGCCTCGTGGTAGGCCAGTAGAATCTGGGGTTGACACGATGGGGGAACCACTATGCGCCCTTGTTTCCAGAACAATCCATCGTGTATGTGGGGTCCTTGTTTTGATGGATTTCTTGGTGTCTTGCGGTCCGCAGGTCGGCAAGAGAGAGGTAAGTGGCTGCAAAGTTCTTGCGAGTAAGGATAGGGCCTCGAGGTGTAATAGCTGCTGGTCGGTCCTCATGCTAACGGGATGAGGCATCTGCCAGGACATGTAGCCTTCCCGGGGAATAGTGGATAAGAAAATTAAAACGGGGAAAAAACAATGCCCATCGGGCATGACATGCATTCGCGATGTGCGCAGTTTGGAGGAAGGTTAGGTTTTTGCGATACGTTATGACCATGACCGGGTGTGGGGCGCCTTCTAGATAATGTCTCCACACTTCAAAGGCAACCTTTATTGCGAGGAGTTCTCGGTCGAGAATTGTATAATTGCACTCTGCAGGCATAAGCTGTCTAGGATAATAGGCGCAAGGTAGTAGCACGTCTGTGTCTGGTGCCTTTTGTAGAAGCACTGCGTGCTCCTATAGCAGTGTCCGATGCATCGGCCTCTACATGGAATGGCCTTTCGAAGTCAGGATATTGTAGGAGAGGGGCAGTTGTAAAGGCCTTCTTCAAATACTCGAAACTGTATTGTTCGTCCGCCCCCCAATGGAAGGGGTGATTTTTCCTTAGGAGTTAGGTTAAGGGAGCGGTTATTTCTGCGTAGCAAGGAATATATTGCCGGTAATAATTAGTACTCCCTAAAAAACGTTGTAAAGGTTTAACGGCCTTGGGGGGGCGGGCCAACATCACAGAGCTTCAACCTTCTGGGGGTCCATCATCATGCCAGCTGGGCTGATAATGAACCCCAAAAAGTCTATTGTCGACAGATGAAAGGAACATTTTTCACATTTACAATAAAGTTTGTTTTTTCGAAGTCGTTGTAGTACTTCCAAGACATGCCTCACATGTTGCTCACGGGAGGTCAAATATATCAAGATATCGTCGAGGTAGGCGACAACGTAAATGTCAAGATTATCATGAAAAATGTCGTTAATTAGATGCTGAAAGGCGGCGGGTGCATTGGCAAGACCAACCGGCATCACTAAATACTCAAACAGGCCATACTGTGTACGAACAGCTGTTTTCCATTCGTCGCCTTGACAGACATGCAGCAGGTTATATGCCCCTCGTAGCTCCAATTTTGTAAAGATGTTTGCTCCCTGAAGGCAGTCGAGCAGTTCAGGGATCAGTGGCAAAGGGTACCTGTTCTTAATCGTAATGCTATTAAGCCCTCTATAGTCGATGCAAGGCCTTAACCCTCCATCCTTCTTAGGCACAAAGAAGATGGGAGCCCCGGCTGGGGAACAAGAATGATGGATGAACCCCCGTTGTAGACTTTCATTGATGTACTTTCACAGAGATTCCAATTCAAGGGCCGCCAATTCATAGATGCGACCGAAAGGCGACTCTTTTCCTGGGATGAGATCAATGGGGCAGTCATAGGCCCGATGCGGGGGTAATTCTGTCGCCCGTGTTTTGCTGAATACATGTTGGAAGTCTTCGTATTCCTCTTGGAGTTCTGTGTCTGTAGGTGAAGGAGCTATAGTCATGGCGGCACAGCTGCCCGACCCGGGTCTTAGTAGCAGACAGTTCTGCATGCAATAGGGGGTCGTGAAATGAAGTTGCTTGTTTGACCACGTGATGTGAGGGTCATGGTGCCCCAACCACGGAATCCCCAGAACCACAAGAAATAGGGGTAGCAAGCCACATCAAGTATTAACTGTTCGTGGTGTGTCCCCAATGCACAGACCACTGGGCAGGTAGACTCTGTGATCTGACCTGACACAAGAGGAGAGCCATCAATGGAGTGGACTGGTTCCAGAGCTATTTTGGGTTGCATAGGTATCCATCGGTTGCAGACAAAACGGGTGTCTATAAAATTCTCGGAGGCCCCTGAGTCCACGAGAGCCCACACCACCAAGGAACGTTGTTGCGATACGTACAGGGTGACTGGGACCCGTACATGTGGGTCGGGGCTTGGCACCGGTAAGGGACTTAGGGGCTGCACTAGAACCGAGACGGCCCCTGCCCATCCTGGTTCCCGGCGTTTCCCGGACCCCGTTGATGAGGGGGCAATGTGGGGCACTCCCCTATAAAAGGAGATGCCTCCCCACAGTAAAAGCAGGAGCAGGACATCCGTCTCCACTCTCACTCTTCCTTAGTCAAGGGGCCCTGGGAAGCCCCAAGCTGCATGGGCTCGGGTTCTGGCAATCTAGGTCCTGTGGTCAGAGGGAACGGCTTAGCCAGGAAAAGGACATATATCCTGGTGGCGTTCTCGTCTCCTTTCTAGCAAACGATCCTCAATTTGTAGCATAAGGTTAGCTAGGGATTCCCATGTCTCTGGGAGTGCTACAAACACAAGCTGATCCTTCAGTTCCTCCCCAAGACCCCTACGGAACATAACCTTTAAAACATTGTTGAGCCACTGGAGTTCTAGTGCTAGCTGCTGGAAATGAGTAATGTATTCCATGAGGCCCCCTTTTGATTGCTTCAGTGTGCATCACGGGTTCGATGGGGATTATCAAAAAGGAATGTAAATTCCTTCAAGAAATCCTCTTACTTGGAAAGCAGGGGGCTAGTCCCCTTTAATGGGGTGGTTGCCCTTGCCCATTCTAAAGCTGTGCCCCCCAAATTTCCTATAATGAAAGCCACCTTAAGGTTGTCTGAAGTGTACGTAGTGGGCTGAAGGGTAAAGGTGAGGCGCCAGAGCGCCAGGAATGCCTGGCATTCTCGCCTGTCTCCCATGAAGGTTGCTATCTTGGGCCCCTTGGGTTCTTGGGGAGGTGGCAGAGCCAAGGGAACTATTGGAGGTGGAGATGGCGGTGCTGCAGTGACCGCCTCAGGAGGTGGAGGCACTGGGGCAGCGACTCCCTGGATCTGGGCTACTGCTGTGGCCAACTCTCTCTGTTTGGCTTGGATGTCCTTCATTTCCATGGCCAAAGACTGTATGGCCTGGACTAACTGCCCAATTTCTTTTGCCACATCCATGGGTTCAAAAGGCTGGTACCAGGGCCAAGGGAGGCTGGTGATTCTGTCACCGGGGTGGGGCCTTCCACACACTCAGGCATCACGTGTTCGTGTCTCAAGGCATTCAGGCAGGGGGAATAATGCCCATCAGAATAGAATGGTGATCTTTGAGACGTACAAGATCTCAGACCTCTATCGTCATAGGGTGCAGGCAACACAGGGAAGCCAAGAGCCTTGCCCCAACCTCGCACACGTATCACTTGCTCTAAGGGAAAATGACGGGGAAGGTAGAACCAGTGGGGGTTCACATGAGGGGCAAGGGTAGGGGCCCACTGAAGGAAGGGCGATGGGTCACACAACCAGGAAGGGTCGCAGCCCAGGAGGGGTAGGGAGGGGGGACCACTCATGCAGGCACTCACCGTTCGTGCTTTCAATTACTCACGCAGACACTCAAGGAAATGCTGGGGAAGGAAGGTCCAATCGTTCAGGGCTCTAAGTCCACACTTGATCCGCTTGCGCCGCACACACACACGAATTACTAAGCACATGCTGCTATGTCTCACTCTCAGGGGCCAGTTTCTCTCGGATCACCAGCGCCACCCTGATGTCGGTGCTGGGTTTTATTCTGAAGGCCCCACCCCCGTACGTGCCCACAAGTGCTTGGAATGCCGCAGCAGGGGCAGGGAAACACCCGTAAAACATGCGGACGCTGGGGGCATGGCTGAGGGCTCTGCGGCCAGGCTAGTTGCTCTGGGAGATGGTGTCTGGGGAACGCCGTGTTGTGATGGCAACTGCGGCGTTTCCCTGGGATGTGAGCAGGCGGAAGGCTGCAGCGAGGAGAGCCGGGGCGCCGGCCCCTGTCCGGCAGCAGAGCTGACAACACCACATCCCCAAGCTGTCATGACCAGGACGCACCAAGGGAAGTCTCCCATCAGCACAGCAGGTGCCTACCCATGCCCAGCAAACAATGCAAGTCAGTCACCCATCACACCATCAATACAGCTGTCCCACCACACAAGGCAGGTTTCCCATACATGTTGATAAGGGTGAAGTAATGGCTCATTCCTTTTGCATTCCCACAGGTGAAGACCTGGCACAGACCTGGACATGGCCAGCCCCCACATCCACCGACCAGTGGAAGAGGGAGCTCTGGGCCTGTAACCAACAGTGCAGGGAGGAGCAGCGGAGGTTCTAGCACTGGTACCAGGCAGAGATCAGGGCCCTCACTGCCCAGGCATGCAACAAGAACCTGTGGGAGTAGCAGGACCAGGCCAGCGGCAGCACCTGCCAGAGATGCAATGCTCCCGCAACGTGGTGGAAGAGGTGAGCAGATGAAGAAGTTCATAAGGGAGTCGCTGCAGCTGCATCGCTCCTTCGTCCACCGCATTGTGGCAGTGAGTGCTGCTGTAGTTTCCCAGGGCCGAGTCCAGTACACCCTGCCCTCCAATCTTGGTCACCAATCATGATTGCCCTACCAGCCACTCCTTGCCACCCAACACCACCTGGGCCCCTTCCTCCCTGTGCCACCCTACGCGCCAGGGGACATTGTGCCTGGAGTGCCCCCACAGCTACCCTATGCCCCACTGGCCGTGGTTCAGGAACCGACACAACACCTGCCACAGCTGGACCAGCAGCAACAGCCAGATTAGCAGCAGCAACAGCAGGAGGCAGGGGTGGAGGCACCGCCAGTGAAGAGGGGCCACCGAGCTGGCACTAGGGATGGCTGGGGCCGTGGAAGAGCTGGGAGGGGCAAGAAGGCCTGATCAATGTACACATGATCGACAAAATAAATGTACATAACTACAGTCCCTGTCTCCATGCTTTGGTTGGGCTAGCAGAAAGTGCATTAGGCTGTTCCAGGCCATGGCTGAAGTACAGATGGACCATGGGTCAAAGGAGCACGGACCCCAGGGAGGAACGGAAGTCATGCCCATCAATTGGTGTACTGCAGGGATTGACAACATGCATGTGTGGGGCAATGCAGCGACATATAGTGTCGCTGTGGGGGCTAAGCATATTGGACAGTGATATATGTGCGTGTCTTCCTCAGAAATCCTTCATATAAGCTACTTTAAATAATGGTACTTTGTCAGGAAATTTTCCATGTGGAAAATGTGTTAACTGTGTGAATTATTTAAAAATTAAAGACTTTAAAGATCATAGAGGCAAAATATTTCATATTAGAGATTTTATAAACTGTAATACTTCTAATATTATATATGCAATTAAATGTCCATGCAACAAGATTTATATAGGTAAAACATTTAGGCATTGAAGAACTAAAAGTAGTAAACATAGAAGTAAATTAAAAACTAGAACTCAAAATGCCCCAGTGGTAGAGCATTTTAATTTTCAACATGATATGGACAACTCCTTTGTTTTCTGGGGTATTGAAAAAATTAAATCCACAGATCCTAAAATACTAGTTCAAAGAGAAAGATTCTGGATAATTATCTTATTGACTGTGCTGTGTAAACTTTATTACTTAGTGCTTATTTTTTATATGTGCACTGCATTACAACAATTGTTCTCATAATAGAGCCAAAATACCCCCAAAGTAAAGCATTTTAGTGATTAAATACCATATGAACAACTCCTATGTTTTTCTGGGGCATGGAAAAAGGATAAATCTACAGTTCCTAAAGTACTAGCTCAAAGAGAAAGAATTTGGATAGTTACTCCTGATACTGTTTAGCTAAGGGTTTAAACTCTGTGTTACGTAAATTTAGTTTCTTCACTTGTGCACTGTCTTACAACAATTGCTCTAACAATGAAATGATCTGACTCCTCTAATTTGGGTAACTTGTTAATATTGGAAGCTTGAGTCATATCTATTTAGCTTCAGTGATCTTGATTCAATTGCTCTGTTTCATTTGCTTTGTTTGTATGTAGTATCAATCACAAAGGAAGCTCTAGTATACAGAGAAAATAATTTGATAAATTATACTAAATAATCTTATTGGCTGTGCTGTGTAAAACTTCTGTATAGTATATATTGCTTATGACATGCACCTTGTTATACTAATTGCTTTAATAATAGAGTGACTTACTCCTTTGAATTAGGCTATTTGCTAATAGATGAGCTACATTATAATTAAAGGCTTGGGGTATATCTCTATCCAGCTCTAGTGATCTGGTCTCAATTTGCTCTGTTTGCACGTAGCCCCCAATGTGAGAAGACTTTGTAAAACTTAGTGGAAAACGTTTTTCCCTCTTTAAAATTATTTGAACCTCTGGGTGCACTATTTGACAAAAGAAAAATTAAGATAATTTTTCTTCGAAAGGTAAATATAAACATACTCTTTTTAAAAGCAATTATATAGGCATTTCACTTTCAAGGTGCAAAATCATAACTTTCTATTTTTTTTTAAAATAGTGTTATGCTGCTCTACAAAATACACATGGGAAAGTCCTTTTACATATGGTTACCTCCTGGAGAAGCTGTTTGTCTGCAATGAAACATTGAGGATTACTCAGAGAAACTTATCAAAGCACATACAGCAGAATCTACTCTGGCTTGGACTTTCAAATTGGCATGCCACTTTGTTTGAAAACACGTTTGGCCAAGATTCTAGGAGCACATTCACACATACATTAAAATGCTGCTTTTCCTAAATGCAGTCAATTTCAAAATGCGCTTAAATAAACCCATGTACTATTCACACTGGGTTTATTTAAGCGCATTTTGAAATTGACTGCATTTAGGAAAAGCAGCATTTTAATGTACTCAGGTGGGGGGAGAGGAGGAGGAGCGGCAGCAGAGCAGGAGCATAGCCGAGAGTTGGGAAAGTGGGTCAGTGCCATGTCAGTTGCACAGCGCCCCACTTTCCCAGCTCTTGGCTCCCAGAGAGGGGAGAGGAGTGGAGCCGAGAGCCGGGGAAGCGAGGTGCTGTGTAACTGACATGATACTGACTAGCCCCGACATTCCAACAAGAGGATTTATGCAGGTCATTTCAAACCCACTCTTGTAAAGGTAGGTTTGGGCCGCTTGCCAATGCGCTTAAAAAGCAAACGCAAGCAAGCACGGTTAAAGAAGCACATAGAGTCTTTCACACATCAAGGTAATATGCGGGGAAAAGAAAAAAGCGCTGGTCTGCTGAATGTGGGAATGTGCTCTAAGACTTCAAATTGAAAATAATACTTTTTACAGCAGAATCTATACTCTGCATAGACTTTGTTATTCTATTCAAGACTTAAAAAGAAAAAAGTTTTTTCTGTATTTAGAATTACTTACCAAGTGCTGATCTTTCTTTTAGCAAAATAAATGTATATGGCAACTTTTTAAATAGGAGGTGTTTCCTTCGGTATGTTTGTTTGTTATGGGGCAATGCAGCAACATATAGCGTTGCTGTGGGGGCAAAGCATATCGGACAGTGATGTGTATGAGAC
Source organism: Sphenodon punctatus (assembly GCA_003113815.1). Classification (NCBI taxonomy): domain Eukaryota; kingdom Metazoa; phylum Chordata; class Lepidosauria; order Sphenodontia; family Sphenodontidae; genus Sphenodon; species Sphenodon punctatus. The sequence continues at coordinate 805,809 of QEPC01010648.1, read as the reverse complement.
AACCGTATCACAGCACAATGGGCAGAGGCAACAGGCCCTGGATAGCTGTCTGTTCATCCTAGCCCACAAATTTCCTCTAACTTTCACATAAAATGGGCAGTCATTTTAGTACATATAATGTACTAGATCTTCTATCGCCTGTTGGCAAGGGCAGATCCTTTCTTTCATTAGAATACCCTCATATCTTCCCTCTACCATTGCAGAATGAAATATTTGCATCCTCAGACCCATAAATGCTCGTCTTATTTCTGGATCAGTGAGGGATTTGATATAGGTTGCCCCATGTGATGCTGGTATCCAGTATCTATAATAGGGTGCAATACTTGAACCAGCAGCTATGGCCCTATATGTTTGCCTATCTATGTCCAGGATTCGTTGTCTAACTATAGCTTCTTCTCCAGTTAATTCATAAAACCAGTCCATAGATAGACTAATCTGTTTAAGTATCCCTTCAAGTCCTTTTTTCCAGTGGTCCTTTCTAGGACAATCATCTATCATTTTATCTTGTAAGCAGATTCTTAACAGATAATTATTTGGTGTATCAAATTTTTTTAACCAGAAGGCAATAATACTTAGTTGGATTTTTGCTCCCAGGGATATTCTTCTCAACTCTAGGATCAGTATTGCACTCTGCATTGATGGTGGGGAGTGGGGACCCAGTGATTTTCCTTAAGCACGTATTAATAACTGGTTCCAGAGTCTTAACAGCTTGTGAATCTCTCCCCCAGACCATACATTAGTTTTGGGATTAACTTAGTATCTATAACTGTTACTACCATTCCAATATGACGCCTACCCTCTGTGAAGAAAAATTTGAGTAGTGCCTTAGTTACTGTCTTACAGGACTGTCGGATTATTGCATAATGGGCTGTCCAGGATGCATTATACATAAACCACACACCCCAAAATTTGAAACATTTAACTTGTTCACTCCTTTCATTTGCAATTAACCACTGCATCGGTTTATAACTAGGGGCAAAAACTATAATTTTGGTCTCTTCATAGTTGACTTTCAAATTGCGAGCAACACATTTATTACAGAAATCATCTAACAAAATCTTTAGTCCTCTATTTGAGGTTGATAACAGGAGAGTGTCATCAGCATACATAATAATCGGCAGCCTCTGGTCCCCTAGTTTCGGTACCATATATTGCTCTCCTTCCTTCAAATCCATTATCAAAGTATTCACATAGATATTAAACAGTGTCAGGGCTAATAAACATCCTTGTCTGACACCCCTCAAAGTTTGTATCTGTTCTGTTAATAGGCCCTCATTATACAGCTGTACCTGTATATAATGCCCTAATCAGTATCAATAATTGATCATCTATCTTCAACCGACTTAGCTCTTCCCATAGTTTATCCCTAGGGACTAGGTCAAAAGCAGACAAAAGATCAATAAAGGCTGCATAGAGTTTCCAACCCCTATTTCTATATCTACTGACTAAATGATCTAATAAAAAAATATTATCCATTGTGCTTCTTCCTTTCATGAATCCTGCCTGTTTCTCTGCTATAATGTTTTCTTTTTCAACCCATGCTGTAAGCCGCTTCAATAATAGTCTTGTATATAGTTTTGATATGATAGTTAGCAAGCTAATTGGTCTATAGTTCTATGGGGCCATTCTACTTCTTTTTTTATATATGGGTACTATTATGCTAAGCTTCCATGTCTCTGGGATTAGTGCTGTGTCATTCACCAATGTGAAAACATTAGCCAAGGCTGTTACCCACCAATCTGGTTGTAATCTAAATACTTCCCCTGGAATCTGGTCTACCCCTGGGGCTTTGCCCAATTTCAAATCAATAATTGCTTCTGCTACCTCCTCTGCTGTTATAGGGCTCCATTTTAGAACTTCCTCTGGAACTTTTGCCTGAAATGGGGTCTGATATATTCCATTAAATAATTCTTGGAAATGCTTAGTCCAAATAGAGGCTCGGATTTTTGGTTCCTTATATATTAAGCTCTGGGAGTCAGAATAACCGACCATGTGCCCAAAAGTGCGCAGATCCTTCTTCTCCCAGGCCACCATCAACTGTTGCCACTGTTGCAATGCAAAGCTATTCTTTTTCTTTGCTAATAAGATTTTATATTCCTTACGTAAAATTATATAAGTGCTCAGATTCTTTGTACAATTCAACTTCCTCTGCATTTTAACCATTTTTAGCAAAGTGTTTTTTGCTCTTGCACAGTCCTTATCCCACCAGCCTCTTCTATCTTTTCTTTTTGGGCAGGGAGAAGGCGTATATGTAACTAAGGGTTGCACCAACTCTACAAATTGACTCCAATAACCCAATGCAGTTTGTACATCATTCTCAATTTGTAGTTTCCCCCCTAGCAATTGTACCTGTGAAGAGTTAATAAAGGCTTGGACTTTGTCATTCAAATCTCCTGTCCAGCGCAGTCTACACCCCCCCCCCCCCCAGTGTCTAGTTCATCTACCAATATATATTCTATTCTTTTGCATGCTGTTATTGGTAACAAGACATTTAACTGTAATGGGAAATGATCACTGTCTATGTGCTCACCTACTTTAAAAGACTTTACATCTTGTACAAAATGTAAAGAAAGCACTGTAAAGTCCACTACACTGCCACCATTATGTTTTTAAAATGTTAGCTGACCCATTTCATCTCCAGCTATATTCCCATTAAGAATTTTTAGCATAAAATCTAAAACCAATTTGTACATCAAGATACCTGCACTATTGATCTTATTGTCTTTAGAAATTCTTTCTGTGTTATAATCTAAAAATGAGTCATCTGCACCAGGGAGATCCAATGCTTTAAGGATGGCATGATTTGTTGACCCAATCCTTGCGTTAAAATCCCCCATTATTATTATTATACCATCATCCGGATATTCCTCAATATAGGTATCAATTATATTTCTGAGCCTAGACCAAAATGAGATATCTTTTCCTTGCGGTGGATTATAACAATTAGCAAGGAGAAATGGCCTAAATATTTTCCCACTTTCTATTCGTACTGCCAGTATATTGGCACTATATTATGTTATTTGTGTCACCTGTGCATTTAGTGCCAGTGCTACATAAATAGTCAGTCCGTCAGAAGGGCAACCCTTTTTTGACGATGAAATTGCTCATTCAACCCACCCTTGGTATCCGTCTAATACACTGGAGATATCCTCTAAGGCTGTCCAAGTCTCTTGTAAACAGATTATCTCCTGGGTTTGTAGATACTTTAAAAAGGAGGGATCATTTTTCTTGTTGGTCCAGCTTGCAATATTCCATGAAAGGATACTGTAATGATCCCCCAAATCATGTCAGTCTATATTTGACAGATTATTCAAGCTCTTTCCATCACCATTTACAGTTGAAACTATCTGAACTGGAGTTCCCCCCTGTTCATTTGGAATTATAGGGTATTTTCAGACGTTACAAGATCGCAGTGAACCACGGTCAATACCCACATGGGGCCAAAGCGCCCTGAACGTCTGTTAGGCGGCCACCAGATGTTCACCACAGTAGATTCCCACATGGGGTCAATTTCAACCAAAGCGTGCTCAAAGAGATTCCCAGCAGGAACCAACAAAAAGTAATGTCTGGCCGGCAACCACGGCCCGGAATCTTCGGCGGGATTCCGGGCCGTGGTCAAATCGGGTGGGCGCTGCGGCCGCATTGGCTGCGGTGCCCACCCATATCCCCAGAGGGCGGGCAGCGGGGAGCATGGGGGGGGTGGGGCTGTGCGGCGACACGTTACGCTGCGTGGCCCCTCCCCGATTCCCCACTGGGATCAGCCGGCACGTCTGTTGGACGTGCTGGAGTGATCCCGGTGGGGAATCATTTGAGGGATTCCGGGACGGGGCGAATGCCGCCCCGTCTCGTCTGAAATCACCCATACTTGACCCTTCGAATGTGGGGATACTTAGATAACTTGAGAGATTGTTAACTATACTATTCTTTAAAGATTCTAGTATAGAATAATGTGAAATTTGTATAAGGGTAGGCGCCATTAACCTTGGCGTAGAAGTCCTTTCGGCCTCAAACATACGGCTTCCTTCCTGCCTATTTCCCATACAGGCATAGTAGTTAACAACCTATCCTCAATCAACATTGTAGTTGTGTTGATCAACTCATCATTAGAGGCCCCTTTATTTACCTTTTTAACACTCTCTTTTTGTTTTATCATTCCTAAGCGGTCTCCCTGTAACCACACTTTAGATATCTTACTATGCAGGTCTGTCATCTTGCTAAGCAGAGATGATGGATTCCTTTCCTGATGATCAATTTGGGGGGATCTGAATTATATGTTCCTGTTCATTCAGAACCCCACATACTTTAGCCTCCCTTTGAACCACTATATTTTCTAACTGGTTCTCTTGTACTTGCACTTCCATATTCTCTAGGGAGCTTTTACTAACCTTAGTTCTTGCTCCCTTTACCTTTTGCCCCCTTGAATTCATTAATGGTTGTTGCTGCTCCCCTTCACTCACAGAGTTAGGTTTAGATGGTTTATAACCCTTGTGCTTTTGAGCTGGGCCTTTTGTTAATTGGGGGCCTCTTTTATTTTATTTTATATTGTCAAACCCTATAACTAGCTTAGACCCTAAGTTGTCTGTTTTCCTGGCATTTTGCAGGATCTTGTTACCTCTATCCTCCCTTTCCAGACGTTGCTTGTAATATACATAAGCTGGATAAACATGATTTGCTTGTAAATCCTTTTCTTTTTCCATAATCTTAGAGATTAATGAAATGGGATTCATAGTCAATAGCAATTCTATACGTCCCGTTACTTGCAGTACCATATCCACTCTCCCAATATTTTTACTGGTAATTGGGAGATTAGTCAATATCCTAAGATGCTCAGCTGTTTCATAGGAGGTACTCCAAAATGGCAAGTTACCTTTTGGGGCAGGCAGAATTACTAAAGCTATCTGATCTTTTACCATTTCATACTCAAAATATCCTTCCTTCCGTACAGGACCCATAATGACAGCGTTTCTAATCCTTTAAACTTCCTCTGTAGTATCATTTACTTTCACTCCAAGATCTTGTTTATATTTATCCTGGTTCTGGGCTGAGTTGAAGTTACATCTTGTCTGCTGCTCCTTATCAAAAAACTTATCCTTTTCCTCCTCTTTTGCTACTTGTAGCAAATCATCAACCTTTGTATTTAAAGTGTTCAGCTGGTCAAAGATATATTTTACTGTTTCTATTGTTAGAACATCATGTTGTGCCATTAGGTTTAGTGTGGTATCTGTACCTATAATCTTTTCCTTAACCCATTGATTATCTTTACTAATTTCAGTTGATGCTCCAGATCTATCATATCACCAATTATTTCTTGATCTAATTCCCAATCAGGGCCCAAATTAACAGGCTTATCATTCATGATCTCATTTGGTATAATATCCTTTCCTTGTCATTGTCTAGATGTTTCATATGTTCCAGGTTTCAAAAGATCTAAAAAACTATCTATCTTCCTCTGCTTCAGAGGAGGAGATACTGGAGAGACTAAATGTCTTGATCTTTCCCCCCGTATGGACATTGTTATTCTTTAAATAAAATACTTTCAAAGTTAAAAACAAATAAAAACTACGATTATTATATCGTAGTATACTTTGAGCATTCACTATACCAAAAACATACACTCTATAATTCTTCTCAATACCTCATTCCGTAAATTTTCTTAGTTATGTATAACTATATAATATCAAATATTATATTAATTATATTATATTATATTATATTATATTATATTATATTATATTATATTATATTATATTATATTATAGAGCATTCCTTATCAAGCATATATGAAGAAAAAAGGAGAGGTTCTTCACATATTCACATCAGACCTGCAACAAGGTCCCTGCATTCAGCTCAAATTCCTTTGATCCAGTCCTCCAAACAAAAGTCCTATTCCTAACTCCACGTAAGGAGTAATGTCACAGGGGCATAGATTCTAAAAAGATGGTAATAGTCCAACCATTTTTAGGGGGTTTGATAACAAGAAATATAGCCCCTGATGAGATTATACAATCCTGCCCCAACATGAGACTTATCGTTGGAGGTCTGCGCCCCAAAGAGAGGAGAAGAATCTATCTTTTTACCAGCAGTTGCCAGCAGAAAACTTGGCCTCCAGGAAGATGGTGAGATCCTGTCTTGGCACGGGGGTTGTTAACAGGAGACTTAACTTCAAAAGAGGCAGTAAGGTCCTACCCCTTCACTGGGGTTGCTGTCGGAGAACTTAGCCCCTAAAACAAGGACAGAGTCCTACCACTTCACGGGGGTCAGTGATGAAACATTTTGACCCTAGAAACATTTTGACTCCACGCTGCTGGCAGCTGCACCGCTTGCATGATCGGGTCGTTGTTCTGTGAAGGAGAGGTTGCATCCCATGTTAGTAAGTGTGGCCAATGCGCACCACTGCCCCCTACTGTTCCCAGGTGTCACAGAGGATGCCCCCCACCCCCCGCCATGTTCTTGGTGCGCCGTCATCTTGCTCCCATGTGGGCCCCTCCTGCCCCGCCATCGTGTGGGGTCCCCCACCGGCTGGGGCTCACTGCCAGTAGGGCCAGTGACTGTCCTGTTTTGTGGGACCCACTGTGAGGCCCAGTACCACTCCCATTTGCCTTCTCCGCCCCGACCCCTGTATGGCATGGGGGGCGGGTTCCCGCAGTGCTAGTGGCATACTGGGGCATCCTCTCCAGCCTGCATCCCTGTACCCTACAGCTATGCACCCCCTATGTCCCGGATCATCTCCTGTCCCGCCCGCTGGCCTCCCTCCCGTGTCCCTTTCCCTGGGCGTGTGTTCCCCGGCACCCCAGTGGGGTCATGCCCGGTCTTCCCACCCAACCCATGGCCATGCAGCCATTCCGATGTGTGGCCCCCGGGGGTGGTGTTCCCCTGTGGTGGGGTGCCCCATGGTGTGGCATGGCCTGGCAGTCCCGGTTCTGGTGTGGGGCGCGTGGCCCCAGGGGCCTCCCTCCCCACCCTGTATTTCTTCCCACCTCTTTTTTTTGCTTCCCTGTGGCCCCTTGGATGGTTTAGCCTACCATAGTGGTGCGCCTCACCAGGTAGTGGGGGCACAGCCAGCCCCTCCTCGTCCACCTCCTCCTCTGCGACCTCCACCTTGTGCATCTCCAGGCAACTTTGAGCTGCAATGGGAACAGAGACCCCTTAGTGTTTACTGGCACCCAGGCCCCGGCTGCTGCGACTCTGCCCAGGGCCTCCTCCACCCTGGGCCTGCCGGGCAGGTCGTACCTGGATCCTGTTCCTCCACCTTCTGGGGGTCGTCCTGGGTCCCCTCTTGTTCCATGCACACACCCCTTTCCCATGGCCAGCCTGTGGGGTTTGTGGGCGCATGGGGAGGGTGGTGTTACTGTGGTTGGATTCCCGAGGTGCCTCCACCCCCTGACCTCACACTTCCTGGCTGGCCTTGCCAGGGGCAGCGTGCCCCCCTGCAGCGGGGGGTCCGGCGTGGTGTGTGTGTTCTGTGGTGACCCTCCTTCTGCCGTGTGTGCAGGAGGCCATGATGTCCCCATCCATGCAGAGGAACTTGTCCAGCTCCTCCTGGAACTTGGCTGTGTGCTTGGCATGGCTGGACTTGAGATTGTTTTCCCTGATATGTTTATATCCGATCTCAAGTCCTTTCTTTGCCTGCTGCGTGCACTGGGTGATGTCCCTATTGTACCCCTGCTGCTGCATCTCCTGGGCGATGGCTTCATAGACCTGTCTGGTCTTGTAGCTGTTAGGGATATGCGAACACCAGGGGGTTCGGCACCCCCGAAACCATTCGAGTTCAGGCTGTTTGGCCCTAACCTGTTCGGTTTCACCAAACTTGTTCGGGGAGGGTGGGAACCCAGTTTTCCCTCCCCCCTCCAGGCTGTGCGGGTGGAAGGGGTGCTGGGGCTCACCTCCCCCCCCCCTGCTAATTTAAAAAAAAAGAAAAACACCCCACCCCAGGGATCAACCTACCTGGTGGTGCCGGGGCTCTGGCCCTGATTTCAGCGGGGGCGGGAACCCCCTGGACTGGCTGGGCGGGGTCCCCCCCCCTGGACTGACTGGGTCCTCTCCCCTGGGCATTCCTGGGTCCCCGTGCTCATCCGGCCCCATCCCACGCGTAACATCACACTGACTCCCTTTGTCTTGTCTAGGGCTTTCCTTCCAGACATCGTGGGAGCCAGCTTTTGGTTGACTTTTGCTGTTGGTATGCTGGTTTAGTAATGCTTTCCTAATTTGGCTCTTTTGTGTTATAATAAATTTCTTCTTTGCTAACCTGCTGTCTGAGTGTGTTCCCAAACCTAACAGATCCCCACTACCTGCAGTCCTCTCTGCCTACATAGAGAAACCCAGATACCTCTTGGTAATTGTTGTTAAACTCCTCAGGTGTACAACCTCCCTCCCTGCCAGCTTGGATAGTTCTGAGAGTTTAGGGACAGATGAGAGTTAAGTGTGAAGCAGTCAGGTCCTTTGGGGAGAGAGAGAGAGAGAGAATATATTGGAACCAAACTGAGGGATGGAGAAATTTGGGATTTGGCACAGTCCTGAGTGCCCCCTGGTCGTCACAACACTCTAGAAAAGACAAGAGAGTTCCCCTAACTCAGCCCTCACTATAGTGGCTGGGGTATATTTGGGAAGTGCTAACAGCTTGTGAAAGAAAATGTTCTGGGTCATTTCTAGGATAATAAAATCCTTGACTCCCTAGACCTCCCCCCCCACATACAAAATTTGTGTAATTACTTTAGCCCTAAAAACCCTTCCACAAGATTCCCTCCATAGCAGAGAATAAAACAGAACTGCCTCCATCGATCTCAAAGATACTTTCTTGGTTCTGGACAGTACAATCCCCAGCTCCCAGCCTGTACGCATCCCAATTCTTGGTGGGGAAAAAAAGTCACCAGTCAAAGCATCCACCACATTATTAATATAAAAATTAAAAAGAAAAGGAGCCAACAGGCATGCTTGTCTAACCCCTTTTGTGACAGTGATACGGTTAGACAGTTCCCCAGAACAGCCTATGCTAACCTTTGCAGCCATCTGGGCATGTAATCTTGAATCAATGCCAACCAGCTCAAACTTGGCTCAAAGCAAAGCACCCTCTTATTGACTCAATCAGAAGCAGATTTCAAATCAATGAAGCCTGCACATGGCTTGCCACTCCTCACACTGACATATTTATAAGTCCAGTATGAGAGTATAAAGCAACCATCCAATGTGGAATAACCCTTTCTGAAACCTGCTTGTTCCTCTTTAAGCCATCAGAGTCTCGGTCCCATTAACTAACTTATCTAACAGATGGTGAGTATAAACTTTAATTAAGCACAATGTCCAACAGTAAACTAGGACAATAATTTCCGGGGTTAGAACTGTCCTCCTTCTTAAACAGGGGAACTATAATACTTACTCGGCACTCAGTCCATTGGAAACATCCCAGAGCTATTAAATACATGAGAACAGTTTCTCCAGTATAGGTGCCCACCACTTGATATTATCTTTTGTATACTTCAGCTTGGACAAAGTCTTCCCCAGGTGCCTTATTATTACATTGTTGCTGTATTAAGTTTTTAACTTCACCAGACCAAGCTGGTTTGGCTTAACCAAACCAGCCAAGAAGGGGTTGCAAACTCCTCTAGATTTGTAGAAATACATGGTGACATGGCAGCATCACAACATAATGTAGCACAATGGGATTCCCAATCAGACTTACATACAAGAGGGTCCACATTACTAAAGTTCTTATTCGACCCACACGCTACCATTTTCCAAAAAGCACTAGGGTGTTGATCAGTTGCAGCCTTCTCAAACTCATGCCATAGGACACATATGTATAAAGTTTTCTTTTCTCGAAGGAGCCTTTTAAATTTTCTCTCACCTCAATCAATTCCTTAATATGATCCTAGGAGCCAACCACCTACTAGCCTAGCTAACTTACCCAGTGCCTTCTTTGCTGCCCAGCATTCCTCATCAAACCACCCAGGCCATTTTTGTCGATGTACCCCAAATGAGACTCAGAGACAGAAGTTGGATTCAAACATGGCCGCACTCTTTATTAAAACCAATTCTCCAAAGAAAGGCCAGTGGTAATTGCACTAAGCAATTTGGGTCCAGTATGCTAGCTAAATAACACAACTTATTAACTCAAGTACGGCCCTGGCTGTGCCTGCCAGTGGCAGTGCTACTAACAGCAAAAACGTCCCCTCCCCTGGCAGCCCCATGGCTGTGGCCAAAGGAGGGGCATGCCCCAACTGTGGGGACGAGTAAGGAGCTAAGTGCCCGCAGGGTATGAAAACAGCACATGTCCCTACTAACCCTGCTGAGGCACCCCTCCCAGGGCCATGACCCCAGTGCATGCTGTGCCCTGCATTACACTGAGTATCATCTCCCCATCTCTTAGGGAGATGACTCTCGAATACCCTATTCCCTTCCTATTTATTCTACAATAGCATACTGGACCCCTGCAGAGTGCGACAATTACCACCATCAAACATCTCAAATCAACTTACTTCCGAATATGTCAAATTCACTTCGTGACCTTGATAAGAAACACAAATTACCCTATTTAAATGCAATCAGTGAAGCCAAATCAGTGACACTTATTCCAAATTAATGATTAGCTGAATTGATTATTCCCTTAACCACAAACATATACCAAATTAAATCCTATTTAGCCTATTCTACATTGTTAAGGAGGCAAAACAAGCGTCCCTTGCCAAGAAGGCTACTCGCCAAAATTCCTCCTCGGTTCCCTAATGGCAACCGGTAAAACCACAGTGCTAGAGGGGAGGTGGGTGAGGCTGACTCTTTGGCTACCGCACGCTGGACTGCCGCACTCAAGCGGCTCACAAGGGTTCTGCCCTGCCTAAAAGGGGCAGACCGCAAAAACCCTGTGCAGCGCGCTCATGCCTCAGGGGTGATTGCCCTGGCAACCCCAATCACCATCAAGGAAGGCTTTCTAACAAGCCTCCCTAACACGGCCCTGCTCTGAGTCTCCCTCAAGGGGAAGAAAGGGGGGGGGGGGGCACAACAAATTACCCATCACCGCCATTTTGGAAGCGAAGGGGACTACTTTTCCATCAAGTTGTTGTGTTCTTCTCTGTAACCGGTTACCTATCTCATTGCCCAGTTCAGCAATTATCTTATTAAATGAGCCAATTCACAAAAAAATATAAAAAGACCTAACTGAGGCTGGACCAGTAAGGTGGCAATCTTAGCAAATTCATAGGAAAACTGCCCAGGCAGGTTTAAACAGGTGGCCATCGTACTGAGAGATTTCCAACTTATTCCACTTTCACAGGAGGGTGCAGAAGGAGTCACACAGCATGACATGCTCCTTCTTAAATTTTGCCTTCTAGAAATCAGTTGGTTGCTTCCCTCCACTCTGCAATACTAGCGTTATAAATCTGGCCCTTTAGTCTTCAGGGCTGAGAGTTACAGGAAGCTCCTCGCAAGCTTCTGGCTACTTATAAGAAGTTGCTGCCCCTCTGGTGGAGTGAAGGATTGCCCCTCCTCTCCAGCAGCCTGACCCTTATTAGTTGGATCAAATATTGGACTTTGGGCACCAAGGGACAGGGGAGCCAGAGCTGTAGTACGGAAGTAAGCTCACTCAGATTTCTAGCAGCAAAGTGCCAATAAAGCTAGATTTTATTGCATCTTGGAGCAATTTCTTGCTCCTCTCCCCCCCTCCCCCCCATTGTTGTATTCAGCTAGTTGCTACTTATCAATTAAGGCCACTTGCCCACATTACAGAGATATGGCAGGGAAACTCCCAGCAGCCAAACTCACAAGTAGCTCTGAATGGAGGGGGGGAGGGGGGCGAATTATGTGTCATGAGGCACGTCCCAATGGTGATTTCTCTAATGGGTGACAGGGCTCAAAATCCAGCCTTGTCATCAGTCAGAGAAATTGTCGTGGGATGTGCCTGATGATGCTTTTACCCCTACACCCACATTCAGAGCTACTCGAGAGTTTGGCTGCTGGGAGTTTCCCTGCCGTGGGAATTTGGGCAAGGAGCCTTAGTTTCAGTTTGTAAGTTTGTCCTCTTGAGATTCCTGTAGCTTTGCTGCAGTGAGAGGAAAGCCAGCTGGGGGACGTGGGGAAGAAGGCAAGGAAAGAAGCAAAAAGACAGAGACTCTGTATGAGTCTTAGAAATAAAGATCCCCGTTATTGTTATAGCCTGTCTCCAATGTGTTGCATAAAGGGGTCATGATACAAAACCTGTTACACTACTGTTGGAAGGAGGATACATAATCCTGGAGTCCCCCCTCGACACTGATGCCTCCTTGGCCAGTGGAGAAGAGTCCCTAGAACTTCAAGAGGGCAGAGTGGATGTAGGACAAGGAATAGCTTGTATGAGGGGCGAGCCCAGGCTACGCAATTAACTGATGTAGGAGTGTGGGAAGTCAAAACAGCATTGCTAGTTATAAATTGCCAATGCTAATTGTAACACGCGCACACACACACACACACACACAGTGTGGAGCTAGAGGACGTTAAATGAGAAGATAGGCCCCAAACACTTGAATTTATACATTTTTGGCATTTGACTTATAATTTTGTAACTTTTACACTGGCAACCGGGAGACTGTTCTACATTACTTTAGGACAGATAGTGCTGATCTACTCAAAAAGCAGCTCAGTGATGCAGTGAACAAGTTATGTGTGTTTCTTCTAAGGAACAGTAACACAACAGCTTGAAACATGTTACAAACTGTACTCTAGAAGCCACATAACCAGAGAGAGATTAATGTGAAGATTTGAGGGGCTGCAGCCTGTAATCTCCAATTTTGAGCCTCCCACCAACCACCACCTATCAAATCTCTCTCTCCCTCTCCCTTTGGGTAGAGGTTCTCTCTTTTTCTCCTTCGACCTTCTTTTTCCCATTTGCCAGAGATGCAGGCAGCTGAAGCTCATTTGAAAGCAGCTGGGGTGGGTGGCTTGATAGAGCAGGCAGCAGCAATAGAGCAAGGAGAGGAGGAGGTGGTGGTGCTGCAGCAGTAGAGGGTGTCTTGGGGTGTGAAACTAGTGGTGTAAGTCCTGACTCTGCCTGTGGATGACTAAAGGGGCTGCTTCTGCTTCTGCTCAGTGTCTTAGACTGTGGAAATCAAACACTGCAACATCATTCCAAGGCAAAACAGCATGAACATTCATATTCTTCTGTGTTTATGCTGCCACCCAATGGACTCTGGCCCACAGGGGGAAATCCTTGAGTGGCAGCATAAACAAGATAAGCCCAAAAGCCTTGCTAGTAAACTTGGCCGAGAGCGCCTGACTGCAAAGCAAAACTCTTCTAGTGAAACTGACCAGGCAGCTTCCTTGCAAGAAAAAACTTCTGTTGTTGCAACTTGACCATTTCTCTGCTGATGAAACTGACAGGCTCCCAGCTACAAGGCAGAACTCCTATTGGTGAAACTGACAAGCACAAAGCCCCTCTCTAAAAGTGAGGTGGTGGTGAAATGGACATGCCTGGTGAACAAATGTTTTCCTCTGCCCCACAGGTCTGCTGAGGAGTTCCCTGGATTTGTTCTGGAGAACAAATCTTAGCAAACCTATATTCCCTCCATGGCTAGCTTCTAGGTTTGTATCAGCAAGCACACCACTTGCTTCCATGCTAGGCAGTTGGAACGGTGACCAGCATTACAGGTTGACACACCTAGTGAGAGCAAAGCTCCTTGCTGAGTCCAAGGAGTGCAAAGGTGAGTCCAGGGAGCACGAGGTTTGGAACAACCCTGAGCCCCCATCAGCCTTCGTGCAGCCCTGTCCATTACAATAACGTCACCAATAATTTACAAACCATGGCACATATTCTTCTGTACTAGTAGATAGTTTTCTCTTTATATTACCAGGCTATTTACACAAATTCGGTAGGGTGTTTGTTTTTTGCTTTGTTTTGAGTGCCTGGCTCCTGTAATGGTAGTTACCATGGCTCTATTTCTCTGCTCTAAAGAAGAATGCTTTACAGTCCTGTGGTTTCACAACACTTCTGTACGTTAGTAAAGAATTATTTATGCCAATTTTGCAAAAGACATACACTGTCCCACTCAAAGTAAATCCATGGACACCATTTATTATGTGAGGGGGATACAGAAAAGAGCTAATTTCTACTGATATTTTTTTTTTTAATGTTATAAGAAGAAAGTAATCACTCTTGCTACTTGGAAAAGAGTTCCTTAGTAAACTGACTTGGAATATAAAATGATTATTTCATCAAATATCTTTCCACAGCAATTTTTAGTACGTGCTGCATTTCAGAATAAACAAATATCCCCCGATATGTTAGGAGAAGATGACAAGTACAGTCTTCAGAACATATGAAATGAGTTAGTAGCTGTTGCATTTACTTGCTTACTAAATGTTTCCACAGCTCCTTTTCTCTTTGGAGATAAATGTGGTTAGACTATGAAACAAATGTCAAGTCACTCCATTCTTGGTCAGATGTGAAGTGTAGCTCTGATATTTGAAAACATACGAGTGTGATTTATGAGGAGAAACCCCCAGGAGTTCTTAATTTTCAAAGGCATTAACAGAGCCCTTAAATTCATTTGCTCTGTTAATTTAATTTAATCATTGAAGTTTTCATGCAAATTATTTTAAAAAGAGAAACAGATGGCACAGAGATGACACAAACTTTTACAATTTTTCTGCATGTTAAGAAAAAATCAGTCTAACATTTTGACATTCTGATTTTGGGTTCCCAAGACTCTAAAATCAGTGGGAATTTTGCCAGTGAAATCAATGGCAGCAGCACTGAGGTGAAATCTTGTACAGAAGGGGTTTCCGTTGTGTTTGCAAGGTCTGAACCTCCCTGCCCCAAACTCTCCCTGACTTCCATATAGCCAATGGGTGCATAGTGGGGCCAAAGCTTGGCACCTGAAATGCAAGATGGAACTGTGCTCTAGTACTTCCAGTGCTGGAATCCTTCACATGTGAGTGTACACATATGGCATTTTCTCCTCTCACCTGGAAGAATAGCCCTTAAAATGGGGCACAGGAAATCCGGAGCTTGAATCTGGGTACTTTCAGACGATACGGGGCCCTTTGGCCCCGTACCGTAACGAACGTCTTCGTTCCCCGCCGGGGTCACCCCGTAACGGCCCAACAGACGTGCCGGGGGGATCCCGGCGGGGAAAGTGGGAGGGGCCGGGGCCGCGCGGCGCAACGTGCGGCCGCACGGCCCCGCCCCCTCCACGCACCCCGCCGCCCGCCCTCCGAGGAGACGGGCGGGCGGCGGGGCCAATGCGGCCGCCGCGTCCGGCCGATCGTGCCACGGCCCGGGATCCCGCCGGGGATCCCGGGCCGTGGCACGCGGCCAGACGTTACTTTTCCTTGGCCACGGCCCGGGGTCCATTTGACCACGCTTCCCGGGACCTTCCCCCGGCTAGCCCGGGAAGCGTGGTTCAAACGAACCCCATGTGCCGATTGACCGTGGCCAACATCTGGCGCGCCGCAAACAGACGTACGGGACACGGTGACCACAGGTGGGTATTCACCGTGGTTCACCGTGTCAACGTCACGTCTGAAAATACCCTCTGTCTCCGCTGACTCTGCTTCCTATACCCCTCCACCCAGTGCACTTTATAACTTCCAGCAACCAAGGTCCTGCTCTACAAGGAAAGGGAGGAAGTCTGACTTGCTACTAGCTAGCCTGCGAATATCATAGTCAATTAATTTGCCCACTTTGTTTCTGGTTTGGGGAAGTGGGTACAAAACACTATTCATGCCTGCTTTTTTCAGATCTTCACTTTGGGTTTTTTGACTGATCTTTCTAGGTTTTTGGTCATTTTTTTGCTTGAGTAGCCGATCAAATAACCACAAAAAAGATGACACCCCCCCTCCTCCCCCACCACACCCAAACCCAGGTATTTTAACAAATATGCAAATATTCTTTCTGGTGCAAATATTACCTAGAATACTCAGAGTGCTATTCAAAAATGCAAATAAAATACATGAATCAGATATCATCTGTTTCATCCCTACCTGCTACTTATCTCAGTTTCTAACAATCTTAAGCTTATATGCATGCTGTATCACAGTGAGAACTAAATGTCCTAGAGGACACGATAACAGTGAGGACCAGAACCCAATGCATGGTAGCATAGACCCAAAGCTCTGCTATTCGGCTACTCTGTTCCTGTTCTCTAGATAATGCTCTGGAAGTTGTTCAGTTACACGCGTGTTAACTTTTTAGCCTTACTTCAGTCAGCACGGCATACTTTAATTTCAGCTCTCCAAATGTAAAAGTCAAATTGTATCATGAATCTTGTCTCCACCCATGTCAGAGTGTATTCTACTATTCATGTCAGTGGGGCAGGAATTAGCACAAAACCTCTATTTCGGTGTGCTTTGAAAAGAAGTAAACTACAGAACCCAGCAATTACCAACATGCAGTTAAAGTACTGCACCTGCACAGAAATGATGGGGCTCGAGCTGGATACAGAAGTCTGCCCGTGCATTAGAAATGACAGGATTCAAACTTAATTAGTTCAGACAATAAATGACATCAAACACTCTTATTTTTTGTTGAGTTCCTTGTGTCCAATTTTGGGTCTTACACTGTGCAGGGCCGTCCTTATTACAGGGTGACCCGGGACAACTGCCCCAGATCTGTTTTTCTGGGCCTCCCACAGTGGATCCTGTTTTAACCAGGGCAGGGTGTGGGGCCCCCCAGTCTCTTCCAGTGGAGCCGCAAACATTTAGGGACCCATAGAGGATGTCCCCAAGGGGATGGGTACACCAGGGGCCCCACAAATTCCTGACACCATGTCTTGGGGGAAATATAGTGAATACCAAAAGGGCAGTGAAAATAGATGTACTTGTTTGTGCACAAGGAGAGAACTGTAAAAGCAGGATTATTTAACACAGAAAAAAGAAGACAGGGAGGAGTTGAGTGACTCCAGTTTTTATGCTGGCTCGTAAGAGAAGAAGGGGGTCATTCAGAGAAGTTAATGACAGTTATACGAGAGCAAATAAAAAGAAATATTACACACAGTGGAATTCATTGCCATGATAGGTTACTGAGTCAAAGACTGGAGTCTGCAGGCCTGGATAATTTTATGATCACTAATAACATTACATTAGAGTTATATTACTTATTAAACCAGTAGTAATCAGATCTCATGCTTCAGGCTGTAAGTTGAGCTCTTCAGTGCCTGAAAGGGACATTTTACATCCTCCCTGCTGCCAGCCATTTTCACTTGCATCATTGGTTAGGTACATTTACTCAGTTTCCTTCAAGGAATTATGTACTGGCCTCTGCTAGAGACAGGATATCTGACTTGATGGGCAAACTAAGAGATCCAGTCTGACAAATCCTACATCCTGGACAGGCTGTTGTATAAGACTTCCCTAGCTGACTAGCTTAGCCTACTTGACATTTCCCTTTCTACAGCTAGACAAGACAGAACTGACAGCACAGTCAGAAACAGAAAGCAAAAAAAGTGGTAGGAGCTCAATGGGCATTTTTACACACACCTTAACGTTCTGGATTTTTCAGTCTTCTGGGTTTACAAGTCCACAAGTAAGTTCCGGTTGCATTCTTCACACACACACTGCTCTGAGGCACTCTAAAGTAGCCACAGCTGTAGACGTGAGTGGCTGCCATGGAAACCCAGTGACCACAGCTGCCTGGAGCAAAGCAGTTTACCAGGAGAACTTTTTACACACAAGTTCTGGGAGAAGTTCTATGCAGAAGTTCAAAGAGCCAGATGTTTAAGATCTGGGTGAGTGATTTAGACACACAGAAAGTTCAGGATGCAACAGCAAACATGCAGGAGAAATGTGTGTGTAAAAACACTCAGTGTTGCATCAAAGAATAATAGTGACCAGGCCTTTCGGCTCTCCGGTTGCCAGACATCCAGGATTGTCCTAGACAGTCTAGGAACGATGCTGTTTGCCCAGTGTCCAGGATAACCCCTATCCTGAACAGTAACTTTATCAACTCTCTGCTTAAATATATCCTTATAGGCCATGCACAAATCACTTTGGAGTCAGAGGAAATACCACATAGTAGTGGTTTACAGATCATGACCATGCAATATATATCCATTGACTTAAGGGTATAAGAAATGATAAAGCGGGCCTGTTTTTCTGTCTCTACTTTTGCTTTCAAAATATGTAGATGTTCCTATGATATGCTGATGTACTGAATTGTGTTGGGTGTGTCTTCAGATTTTAAAAAAATATTTCAGAAACTTAACATATAAAAATTTCTTTAAAGTTTGAATTTTAAAAGGACTAAATTGACTTTTCGTCATTTAAAATTTGGATCTTTCCTAAATGAAAAAAGATTCTTCAAACCACTTACCTGTTATTTCACACATAAGGATAGTTTTCCTGAGCAAAAGCTTCAACCTATTGAATCGAATGGCAAAACTTTCATTTGCTTCAGTGAGGTCATGATTTCACTCACTAAGTTTATTGGGGATACATCTCTCAGTTTCAAGGATTGGAGACTTATGTTTCAATAAAACAGAACATTCATACCTTGATAGTTGATAAATCCCTCCAAAACAGGCATTCATAGACCGAGACATGCTGATAAAATTTTAAACGGTTTCTCATATATGAAACTGCAATTTTCAGGTTTTAATCAAAGGAATGCTTCTTTAAAATTCTGGCCTGCAATACTGTAAATCATTTGAGTGGCAGCTTACAGAGAAACGTAAGGCTAATGTTGACCTTGGCACATTTTCTTGGCAGGGGAACAAAAAGAAATTTTCCTCTGACCTAAAGATTCTTTAAAATCTCTTGTACAAACAGTATAATTCCTGGGTTAAAATATTCCTAATGTAGGAGAAAAAAGTATGAATTTTTAACATCCCTCTCAAAAAATGGAGAAGTCTACTGCTGCCTCCTTGTGGTATCTTCTATATGTTCATCTGGCACTTCTGTGATCAGGATTCAAATGAGTGTATCTTAGTTAAAATCCATTTTAATAAATATTAACACCGTGTCTATCTAATTAATAGAAACTATGTAGTAGAGCAAAGTGAGAAAATTAAATAGTAACAAGTCACCAGGACCTGATGGTATTATTCACCTAAGAGTTCTGAAGGAACTTAGATATGAAATTTCAGAACTACTATTGGTAATTATTTGTAACCTATTGCTAAAATTGGCATCTGTACCTCAGGACTGGAGGAATGTAATGCCAATTTTTTAAAAAAGCTCCAGAGGCAACCCTGGAAACTACACCCTGGAGAGCCTGACATCAGGGTTGAGCAAAACGGTGGAGATGGTTGTTAAGAACAAAATTATCAGGCATATCAATGAACATGACATAATGGGGAAGAGCCAACATGGTTTTTGCAAAGGAAAGTCATTCCTCACTAAACAATTGAAATTTTTTGAGGGTGTCAACAAGCATGTGGGTAAGGGTGATCTGGCCATTATAGCGTATCTGGATTTTCAGAAAGCATTTGATAAAGTTCCTCATGAGAGACTCTTAAGAAAATAAGTAGTCATAGGATAGGAGGTAGTGCCCTGTCGTGAATCAGTAACCATTAAGAGTGGGGCAGACTAAGAGTGGGGCAGGAAGATCTGGTAAGATTTGAAGACTCTTGGCAACTAAGTGGCCAATGAAATTCAGAACTCATATACACATGTGGGAAAGTAAAAGTATCATTAGAAGGTTGGGAGAGGAGATGCGCATGCAAATCAGACGCATCTCTGATCACATCAGAATGCCCAAAGGCGTGTTATTGAAGCTTTTATGTGCATTTACAAAGGTGATTGACAGAGCTGGATTTTTCAGCTAGGTCAATCATCCTTGTAAATGTGCATAAAAACCTCAATCACGTGCCTCTGGGTATTCCGATGTGATCAAAGATGTTCCTGATTTGCATGCGCATCCCCTCTCCCAACCTTCAACTTACACTTTCCCATATGTGTAAATTATTTATTTATTTATTTATTTATTTTCTTTAATTTATACCCCACTGCTTTCACACACAGGCGACTCGGGGCCCTCAGTCAACACTGAGGGCTCCGTGAAAAATAATCCAAACTATACCTACATAGCGCAGGTTTCTAAATTAGGGGTTACAACTATACCATGGATCCATCTCCTATAACTGAATACACACCCACATCTGTGCACCCTTCACCTGAGCTCACTTTCATTTTCAAGGGTAGGAACTGGATCCATCGGTCAAATTCAAGAATTGGAAAGGGGGCAAATAGAAAACAGACATGGGCTGGATTTGGCCAACGGGTCAGAGCTTTCCCCACTCCTGCCCTATAGCATTTCAGACAGATGCTTGCCCAGATGTTTTTTAAAAATACTCCTACCTTTGAAGGAGATTCCACAACCTCCTTTGGTGAGCTATTCCATTGCTCGGTGGTTCTTACGGTTAGGATGCTTTCCCTAATATTTAACTGAAATCTACCTTGGTGCAGTTTTATCCCATTCCCTCTTGTTCTTAGCTTCCCATGCTCTGTAACAGGGCCATCCTAAGTTACCACAGGATGTGCCCCATTGGGACTGAGAAGGGAAAGCACCTGTTACCCAATAATGGGAGAGTGAGGATAGCTGATTGCTCCCAGTTGGTGCAGGGAAGGAAGCTGTTGGTCAGCTGAGGGAGCAGACATAAAAGTGGAGCCAGATCTTAGTACGGAGAAGGACACCAGAGAAGAGACAGCAGCTTAGAGTCTAGGAGCCTGCTTCTGGGTTCCCATATGAAATTGGGAAAAGGCTGCTGCAGCTTGTGTTGGCTCAGTGGCATCCGGGTACACCCTAGACCTGCCTACCCAAGGAAGCCAGGCCAGTAGGGTCGAGGATTGGGATCCCGGAAAGGGGGCTTGCCAAACAGCCAGGGGCTAGGAGCCCAAGGAGGGGACTTGCCTCAGTCAGAATCTGTTCTGCAGTGTTGTATTGGGAAATGTGCACCTTTTGTATTTGGGAAACCATGAAGATGCACTTGTGGCAAAGAGCCCATCTATTGAGTCCTTGAGGCTCTAATCTAAGTTGTGACAGGTCTCAGAGGCCTGCTCTGCTAAAATCCCACTTTTGTACCACACATAGAAGGGCTGTGTACTTTCAAGTGTAGAGTCTCAGCCTGGCTTTCCAAGGTCCCTACAACCATGCAAGGCACAGGGAGAGAGAGAGAGAGAGAAACCTGAATAAAATCTGGTTCTGGTCCTTTAGAAGCTGAAGAAAAAATACTGTTTCTCTTTGGCTAATGAGTTTCAGTAAGCAACTCACAACATGGAAATAATTATCAGAGAACCTATTATACAGTGGAAATGTGGAGAAAGAACAATAACTCCACAAATTTTTCTTCTTTGTGTCAAAGTTTTTCTTTTTCAAGATTACTGGCTGTTAGAAAGTATTTTAATTCACTCAAGCAGGACACAATGCCATGCCTGAGGTTCAAGCTGACCTAAGGTACTGAGAGAAAAAAATACTACTTTTTCCCTCCTAGTCTTATCAAACCATATTACCAAGGAGAACTTTGTTTCCCTAGTGTTGTAAGGTTGGAAAGGACTTTGGGGATCATCTAGTCTCAGTTTGGATTGGAGAAGCCTTTTTTTGTCTGTAGACCCCATTGGTGATATGAAGCTAGCTAGAGGGCCACACATACACACACAAAAAAGTGGGTGACCCCTGGTGCTCCCCACCAATCAGCTGTTCACCAGAAAAGCAACAGTTCCCCACCTGTGTCTGCCTGCTAGATAGGCTTCAGCACCAATCACTTCCAGGCTGTGCACAGGCTTTTGCTGGTGCCTGAATATTGGTAGGAAGCAAAGACCTACCCATCAGGGTCATAGTTAGATGTGAATGGGCCCTGGTGCAGATGATGGAAAGGGCTCCCTGCATGGGCACATCACTCCAGTGTGCACATGCATTCTGCATGTGTGTGGGCCCCCTAGGCTTGGGGCCCCTGGTGTGCCTGTACCTGCTGCACCCATTATAACTAAGCCCCTGCTACCAATTGCTTCAGCGCCCTGAAGCACCATACCCCTAGCAGCGGGCCACATCAATAGTAACCACGGAGAAACTATTGCGGGCCAGATTTAAAGGGAGGAAGCGTTGTATTTGGCCCACAGGCCAGAGACTCCACATCCTTGATCTCGTCCAGCCTCTTTCTAATATGAGGCCTCTTCTGAGAGTGTGCTGTACACACAGTAGTGGAGAGGCAAAAATATATCTGTTTTCAGGTGACTGGGCTGTTCCACATTAAGTTGTTTTTCTTCTTGGAGAATTATTCCCCATTATACACATGTGGACAGGTCCTCCATGAGAACTTCTCTCCAATTGTTCCAAAATGTTCACAAAGCACCTGTGACTTGGACTGTCAAATGTTTTCATTTCTGTTGTTAAACATACTTCATAGGGATATTGTACATTAAGAAGTGGTTCCAGTGCTCCTTACTTTGACAATTCCCACTAAGGTAAATGGAAATTTAGCCAGAGTGCAGAGTCCAGCCAAGTCATTTGGCCTATGTGTAATTTCTAGATCTTGTCACAAGGTGGCACAACTTTCCATAATGCAAAATGGATGCAGCAGACAAGCTATTCACCTTATAACAGGCAGCTAGCCCCCTCTCTCCCGTTCCTAGACTCCAACGACAACCATCCCTAGATGTCACAAAAAGACACTATAGCTTCTAAAAGACTTCCTTACAAGATGTATCCTTGTTTCCACCAGCTACTTGAACACATGCCAGCTAAAATAAAATGTTATTAGGAAAATACACACATTGGAATTGATATTTAGGAGACCAAAACACAGGGTTCCGTGAATTATGGGGCTCTAACAAGGACAGCATGGGACACCAGATTTTTTGAAACCCTCCTTCCCCCACCCCAAAAATAAATACAGCATGAGTCCTGGTTTCTTCACAGCTGGTCTGGGTGGAAATGGATATGCAAAAAGGACTCCCATCAAGCCTAATCAAACCTTGGCAAAACATATTCTGCATATGTATCAACTCTAGATATATTATTGGGGTATGCATGAGAGGGGGAGGTGCCCACAGTTTTAAGGAGTGAAAACAGACATGATGCTAACTCCACTTTAACACCATTTTAACATTTCTTATGCATGTTGCAGGGCTGTATTGGTGCCCTATGCATCCCTGCAACATGCCTAAGAAATGTTAAAGCGGAGTTAAAGTGAAGTTAGCATCATGTCTGTTTTTCACCCAAGGAGTCTTCTGTGGCTTGGGGTATATTTGAGTGAAATGTAAAAAAAAAAAAAAAAAAAGTCAGTAAACTGACAATACCTAATGACTTTACACTTAATGCTTTGTAACAAGTAAACGAAGGGCCCACCGTTGCAGCTCATACTTATTTAATTTGTCACATCAACTAAATGGAAAAAAATCCAATTTAAATTTTAGCCATGATTCTGTTGCCTATTAATTGTTGTTATTCATCATTATTATCTTGTAGCACTGGAAAGCATGCTAGGTGCTTTTCTGATAATAGTATGTTTTAAATGTCTTGATATTCAACATCCCAGAAATGATAGTGTAAGACCCAAAGTGGCAATTAGAATTCAATCTGTCTGGTTTTTCCACATTGAAGTGACTAAATACAGCCCCTGTCATTGTTTAAGAAGGAGAACAAGCTGAAGGGATAATTATGCTTTTTAAATATTAACTTTGGAGGCTTATTTCAATTTATATGTTGACTAAAAAAAAAACAAAAAACCATGAAGGAGCTGTGTATAAACAATGTATAAATCCTGGCAGAATTTTGAAGGGAAAAAGTTGACTGAAAAGAGTTATTTAAGATTGATCAGAGTAACCTAAACGTTGCAGAGATGGAGTCAAATAGCTCAACTTTGGGTGTTTTAAAACGAGCAAGGCGATGGGGGCATGGTCGGTCCATGGCTGCCTGAGAGCACCCACTCAGGTGGAGTGAGTGGGGAGGGGTTCAAATAGGTGACTCCCAGCATGGTTATCCCAACTACGGAGGCAAACTGCCATGCACTCCCTCTGCCACTGAACATGGGGGAGGGGGAAGAGTGCTGAGCTGGCCTTTGCACGTGGAACTTGGGCACCCCAGCACTCCCAGCCAGTTACTGTGACTTGCAATGGCCCATCTCCCTCACCCACAGTGCCTATGAGCAGCGGACCAGTCTGCTGCTGTGACTGGCTGCCCCAGTTCTCTGCAGTGCTCTGTGCGTGGCCATGAGTGGGTGCTCCATGGCTTACGAGAGCGCACATTCCCCCACTCTGCCTTCAGAACGGTGGTGGGCTCAACTTTGCCATGTTGCCATGGGTGGCCATGTGGAGTAGCATCTCATCTAAAAACACCCTTTGGCACCTTTAAGGAAGGGACAATAAAAAGACACCCATTATATTTTCTGTGTGATTAATGACTGGATTAATCTAGATTGTATACCTAATTTGATCTAGATTCATTTCATTCAAGGTGGCTATTAAGGTAGATATTTATGCTCAAAATTTTAAGCAGGACTAACTTAATTGCACAATTCTCCTCATGGAAATAAGTAAGTCAGAGCTGTACATATGCATAAGTGTGCAAAATGTAACTCCACCTTGTGCACCTGCATGGGGGCATATTGAAGACACAATTGACCCTTAAAATCAATGGGAGTTGAGCCATAGATATAGGAGTGGACCATGAGAATGTAACAGGAAACAGTACAATCTTGCCATAATTCCCTGCAGGACTAAGCCCCAAACTCACAATTCCATCAATGCAACCTGTCATGGCTGTTTACCAGCTCTTTGTCTTCCTTCTTAACTCAGGAAGGTAATTGCCCAGCTACTGCAACATTAGGAAATTGCTCGTGCTATCCCTAGCTGGATGTTCCCCTGGGCTTCCACTTGAGAAAGTATATCCACAGTCCCTTCTGGTGGGATGATCACAGGCAGTTGGACATTGGTAGGGGCCCCCATGTCTTTTTCGTCAGCAAGGTTTATGCTCGATACTTGCTGAACAGACTGGAATTATGGATGAAGAGGGAGAACATACTGGGAGATGAACAGAATGGTTTTAGAGCTGGTCGCTGTACTTTTGACCATTGCTTTGTTCTGAGCCATCTAATCTCCAAATATATGAGCTCCACAGGCCTTTATGCAGCCTTTGTTGACCTTCGCACAGCATTCGATCTGGTTTCGTGAAACCAACTATGGGCGAAGCTGTCACTTACATCTATTGATCCGAGGTTGCTGCTTCTGATGCAGAGACTTTATAGTAACACCTCTCTGAGGATCAGTTTGGACAACAGTGGCACCTTGTCGAGGGAGATTTCCACTCAGCGTGGAGTTAAACAGGGATGTGTGCTGGCTCCGGCGCTATTCAATTTTTACCTGAACGGCCTTATTCCCCTGGTTACCTCTTCCAGAAATTGCCCTCCGAGATTGGGGACGCGAGAGGTGGCTATTTTACTCTATGCGGATGATGCCATTTTGTTGGCTAGCTCTCGTTTGGGGTTGATCCATCAGATCCATCCATGTCTTTTTCGTTTTTTGTTTTCATTTAAAAAATGTCATTTTGTTATCGTTGTCATTATCAGTATAGTTGTCGCTATCAGTATCGGTATTCGTACCATTTCAAACGAAGATTTTATTTTTGGAATCGGTATTGTTATATATTCCCATGTGCAACTAATATCTATCTAAATCTAAGGAAGACAGAGGTAGGGAAAAGGAAAACTATCTATTATCTAATCAATTATCTATATAACTATTTTAATCGAATCTATAGGTCTATAATATATATCTATATCTAACCTATACTACCTATCTATATATAATTAACCAAAACAAAAAACTTAACAGTTTAAAAAGACACTTAAATGTACAAGAGTTTTCTTAAAATACACACAAAAACACAATTCAGTACAATTACAATTCAAAACACCTTCCAC
>QEPC01010648.1:748512-776813 GCA_003113815.1 Sphenodon punctatus | reverse complement strand
CCCTTAGTTTTCCCCCTGCCCACTAGCCAGTGCCCCCTGTTGCCCTTCGCTTCCCCAAGTGCCCCCCCAGGAAACCTTGCTGTTTCACTCCCTCTGAACTGCAGCCCCGCCTCCCTGTCAGCAGCGTGCTGCGGTGAGGCCAGGCCGGCGTGTGTGATCTAGGTGGCCCCGGCAGGAGTGGGGGAGGGAGCCTGAGCCTGGGGGCCCATGGTCAGCTGAAGGGGCGGGGGGGGACTGCAGATAGAGCGGCCACGGCGGCAGATTGTTTTTTTTAAAAAGGGAAACACACAGCTAGGGGCCGGGCAGCAGCAGGAGCAGCAGCACACAGACCTCAGAGCGCACAGACTCGCTGACAGGAGAGAGGAGCTCAAGTGCGCATGTGCGAACCAGCAGAACTGAGTTTTTATCACTAATAACTCAGTTTTGGCTGCATCAATCAGTATAATATTTTAGAAGCACTTGTTATTGATCTCATTCTCAAAGCCTGTGAAGTTTGGGGGCTCAACTCATCCAGGGGGAGGAGATATTGATGATTCAAATACGCAAGGCCAGTGTGAATTTTGACCACACGCAATTGCCGTTTAAGCAATAATAACATTTTATTTTCCTGATGGATTTTTTTCAAACTTTGTGCATATGATGGTCCTCACAACTTGCAGCCATGGTTAAATTTTCAGAAAGGTAGTTCAAGCGGTTTCCTCAAAATCGGGGCTTCAGCAGTCCCCTGTTTATAAAACTGTGGCTGTACATAATGTACAGGGGGGAGAAGGGCAGGGAAAGGGGGAAGGTAAATTGTAGGGTATGAGGAAAGAAAGGTATTGGTGATAATACAATCAGGGCTAGGGAGGATTTTTTGTGTGCAAGCATCACAGTTCTGTAAACGCAACCTGACAAGCAGAGCTCTCACAGAACAAAGAGAAAAAGCCTGGCCCTTCCGTTATAAAGGGTTGCAGTGCCCTCCCCCAGAGCCCCTCTGATTGGTTGTGGGAGTCAGCAGGCATTGAGCAATAACAGAATGCCATGAGACTGCTGGGGTCTGCTTGCTCTGCTCATTGGTCAGTGATACATCCATCAGATACTGCTGAGTTGCTCATCCCTCCCTACACAGGCACAGTGCAAGAATCCAGCCCTGTTTAGGGCTCTGAGATGTCTGCTCCCTCCTCCCCTCTCCACATTTTCCCTACAAAACCCGACTGCCACAGCACTAATAACAACAGCAACGATAATGATATTGTCATTTTCGGTATCGATATTGGTATAGGTATCGTTATTCTCGGTTGTCATTTTCATCATCTTTATCATTATTCTCAGTTGTAGATTTCATTATTGCAACAAAAATGACAATTTTAGTTATCGTTATTGTAATAACGAAAACGACATGCACAACCCTATTAAATGGCACCATGGGGTCTCTGACCTGCCCACCAGATTCCTGTCATATTCATCCTTTTTTATACTTGGGGGATCAGGGTCCATGGTCAGCTGGATATCTCCTTCTCTGGGGTGCCTAGCCCTTTCTTAGCATCACCATTCTGTTGTTTTGCTGATCCAGTCCTGCCAAGGAAATGACAAGTTATGATTAAAGTTTCCAGAGTTCCTTGCCATCTTCCTATCGCTTCTACTGTTCGACACACCAAAAGATTTTCATTTTCACCTCCAACAAATTCTGACAAGCAACACATACCCCAGTTTTATTCTAGCACCTAATCTTAGCAGCAGTGTCAGATGCTCTAGTTCAACAGAACAGTATATCTGACTGTCACACATTCAGTACATTTAGAAATTTGCATTGCCTTAACATTGTGGAAGTCAGCTTTAAGACTGAGCAACACCACTTAGCTTTGGGGCTACCATATTAAAAATCTGGGCTCTGTTCTTGTCTCTGATTTTTATGTAGTTGATTTGTAAAACAAGATGAAGCTCATGCTTCATTGTCTTCTAGAGTAGGATTTGACAAATATTTTTGTCAATACCAAGATGGTGAGGTGTATGACAATATAAACAACAGGCAGAAAAGATGAGACTTGAATTTGTTTGGTACAATTTTCATCTATCAAAGTCATTGGGAATTTGGCCATTAACTTCAATATGTCCAGGTTTGCACTTGCTTTCCCCTGAGGCTATGAGAACACAGGTTGAGAAAAGGAAAAGGGTCTCAGTCTTGGGATAATTTCAGACGTGACAGGCCTTTTGACCTACCATACCGAACCCTGGACCAGGATCCATTGCAGCTCCCGGGCCGTGATCAGACCGGCCATCCTTTAGACGTGCTGGTCTGACCGCAGAGGGGAATCGGGGAGGGGCGGGGCTGTGTGGTGCAACGCAACATGCGGACACTCAGCCCCGCCCCCCCATGCTCCACCGGCCGGCCACCCTTGGGGAGACGGGCGGGCGAAACGGCCAATCAGACCACTGCGCCTGATCCCGTACCACGGTCTGGACCATGGTCAGGAATGGGGTGAGGTAACAGATGTTACTTTCGCCCCATTCCTGATCGTGGTTCAGCTAACCAAAATTCTGGAGATGAGGCCGGCCTCACCTCCAGAATCATGGTTAGCTTTGAACCCTGCCAGGAATTCACTGTGGTGAACATCTGGCAGGGCTCAAACAGATGTTCACGCGATCACAGCGATCCTGAAACTCCCCCCACAAAGCTGGGCCGAACGGGGCCTCCATCACCTCATGCTCTCCCCCTACTGCCCCTACATTTCTGACCAATGAGCAGCGCAAGCAGATCCTGACAGTTGAATGGCACCCTGTGATTCCTCAACACCTCTGCCTCCTAGAACCAATCAGGAGGGTTCTGGGGGAGGGCACTGCAACCCTTAATGTTGTAGGGCTGGACTGCTTCACTGTGTGTTAGTTCTCTTGCTTGTCAGGGTACGTTTGCAGAAGCTCCTGGTGCTTGTACTAGAAATCCTCCTGTGTGTGTGTGTGTGCACGCACTTGCGTGCGCATAAGGAATAAGGATTGGGTGGTAGGGAAGGGAATAAGAATATACACACACACACACACCCCTTATTCCCTTCCCTACCCAATCCTTATTCCTTAGGTACACACACATTATTTATTTATTATTTTATTTATTTTCTAGATTTTTACCCCACTCCTCCTGAGAACAGCTCGGGGCAGCTTCCAAAAATAAAAATACATATAAAATACATATAACACAATTTAAAACACATCAAAAACAATTCAAGGAATTAAAACAGGGCCCGGGAAACATTAAAACAATAAATAGGGTAGGGGAGATAAAACCCTCTAACCCCCCTCCCCCCCGTCCCCAAAGGCCTGGGTGAACAGCCAGGTTCTACAACTTCACCGGAATGTCAATAGGCTTGGGGCCAGGCGAGCTTCCTCTGGAAGGGAGTTCCAGAGGTGCAGCCCGGCCACCAAGAATGCCCTCTCCATTGTGGCCCCCCGCTTAACACGGGGGACCTCCAGGAAGGCACCCCCGGCAGACCGAAGGAGCCACTCTGGGGCACGGAGGGCGAGGCGGTCCTTGAGGTACGAGGAGCCCAGACCGTGAAGGGCCTTGTAGATCAACACCAAAACCTTGAACCTAGCTCGGCACCCTATTGGCAACCAGTGCAGAGTCCGGAGCACCGGTGTAATGTGCTCCCGACGACCCGTCCCCGAAGGCCACCAACGCCGTCTCAGTGCCATAACCGGGGTGGAACCCAGATTGAAACGGGTCCAGGAAACTGATGCTATCTAGATGCACCCGGAGCTGGAGTGCCACCACCCACTCAATAACCTTCCCTAAAAAGGGAAGGTTAGAGACAGGTCGGTAATTGGCTAGTGCGTCCACGTCCAAAGATGGTTTCTTCAGCAGGGGGCGCACCACAGCCTCCTTGAGGCTGGGTGACAACCTCCCCTGCTGCAAGGATGTGTTCACCACCCTCGCCAGCACCGTCCCCAACATCTCCCTGAAGACTTTCACCAGCCAGGACGGGCATGGATCGAGTTCGCAACAGGTGGCCCTCACAGACCCCAAGACATCCGCTGCATCGGCCGGTGTCACTTCCTGAAACTCCCCCCACAAAGCTGGGCCGAACGGGGCCTCCATCACCTCATGCTCTCCCCCTACTGCCCCTACATTAGAGAGAGAGAGAGAGAGATATTAGAGATACCTCTGAGTTTTCCTTTTCCCTTCCCCTGTCCATATATTATATAGATATAGATATTAGTGTTGTGTGTATCAGTGGCGACTGGTTTTTGAGGCTGGTGGGGCAGTGGGTGGATTGAACCTACCTCCAGTGGCAAAGGGGCGGAGCTGGGGCAACGGTAGATGGAGCAAGTGGCAATGGTAGGTGGAACCAGGGGCGTGGCTTAACCCAGCAGCAAGGAGTTCCCAGGGTTAATATTGGATCGACATTACATCAGTTAACAATGGGATCTCCTTGCTGCTGTGTGAAGCACTGCCACTGGGGGAATAAAGAGCCCGCTTACTGGGGTCCCATCCACTCCCTCTTTCCCACCAGGTCCAAATAAACCATAGCAGTTTAAAAAAACAGATCACATTGCCATCATCTACCTTTATCCTGAACCCTCGAATCCTCAATTTTCATGGCATCCTTGGTCAGCTGTAGTCTTCTGAAGGTGTAGGCTTTGGGACAAGCCTTCCTTCTGGCTTGGAGAACTGAGTTAGCTCCCTGTCCTGCAACAAGCTAAATCAGAAGAGAATGAAAGAGAAGAGAAGGACAAGACAAATGAGAAGTAGGAGGGAAAGCGTTTGGTTTTGGTGCACGAGAAGAGGAAGGGGAAGAGATGGGTTCAGTGGGGGACAGGGGTCGCCTTCTTGTCTGCAGCCTTCTCTTCTGCCATGATCCTAGCTACTTTCTCCTCTGTTCACAAGGAGAACAGTTGCAGGCCTGCATAACAACCAAACATGCCCCATCCAAACCAGCATCCCTAGTGCCTAC
Organism: Sphenodon punctatus; assembly: GCA_003113815.1. NCBI lineage: Eukaryota > Metazoa > Chordata > Lepidosauria > Sphenodontia > Sphenodontidae > Sphenodon > Sphenodon punctatus. Next base: position 771,888 of record QEPC01010648.1, on the reverse strand, counting down.
ACTGTATCTCCAGCAGCCAAATGCCCATCCAAACACACAGATCTTTTTTTAAACTTTTGGTCAGTTGCAGGCCCGTATAGCAACCAAACACTCCCCATCCAAACCAGCATCCCAAGTACCCACACTGTAACCCCAGCAGCCAAATGCCTGTCCAAGCAAACAGGCCTTTTTAAAAGTTTGGCCAGTTTCAGGGCTGCATTGCCACTAAACCAGACCCATTGAGACAAGCATTCCCAGTACCTATACTGTATCCCCAGCAGCCAAATGCCTGTCCAAAGAAACAAGCCTTTAAAACAAAAACAAAAACAAAAAAAGAGTTTGGTCAGTTACAGGCCTCTGTTGCCACCAAACCAGGCCCATCAAAATTTAAACAATGCATTTTTGTTTCTCAATAAAAACCCCAGGCAAGATTCTCAAAAGCACAGTCACAAGCAGAGAGGCCAGAAACTACTTTCCAGCAGGCAGCAGCAGTGAAACTGGGAAGGAACTATTTTTAAAAAGAGCAGTCACAACCAGTAGACCCACAAATTTACAAAACAGCCTCTCTACTCATGCTTGGGAGGGGAGAAGGAAAGCAGCAATGCATCATGGAAACACAGAGGAAGCAAAGCAAACCATCTTAAGGCAACAATGTTATGTGCATTTCTTAGCACACTATAAAAGCAGCAGTGAGGATTTCCACTTGTCCCCCAAAACATGTTACCCAGCTCTCTTGCAATGTAAGAGGTAGTTTCTGCTGCAACTAAACATGGAGCATTCATGAAAGGACTAGCCATTAGTGAAAAAGCATGCCACCAAAGGACGGGGCCATTTTAAAATGCAAGGAACATTCCAGCAAAGGCTGGAAACCCTTCCATCCATGCCCCTAGGTCCCCACCCGTAAAATGGAAAGCAGACAGTTTTTGTCAAAAACAGCCAAGAAAGAGACCCATTTTAACCAAGAGTAGCCATGGCCAGTGGGGGCACCAGAAAATGGCCACAGCCTTTGCACATGTTTGAGGGGTTTGAGAGAGGAGCGGGGAAAACCAGCAATGCACAAACACAAACACAGAACAAGCAAAAGCAAACCAGATCTTAAACCAACTAATCCATATTCTGTGAAGTCTTAGCACACCACAAAAGCAGCAGCAAAGAATTCCACTTGTCCCCAAAATATGCTTCACTATTACAGCTTTGTTGAAGCCCCATTTTCCCCAGAAGCCCTCTTAGCCCCCAACCCCATTTTAATCAGTGTCTCCCAGCAGCCACATTCTCCTTTGCCCCAGACCCATTTTCACCAGCAGCCCCATTCCCACCTTGCCCCCCATCCCCCCAGAAGCTCCACCCCCCCCAGCAGCCCCATTCCCCCCTTAGTCCCCAAGACCCCCTTTTTCACCAGTGTTTCCCAGCAAAATAACTAAAAATAATTCTCTCATCAATGGGAATGTGTCTGATGCAGGTCCAGCAGCAGCGTGGGGTAACAAAGCCACAAACAAGCCAGGCCAAGCAGCAGCCAGGCCAGCCAACACTCTCTCTACACCAAAATGGCACAGATCACCAGCATGCCGAAAGTGGAGAGCTTTCTTTTAACTCCATCCTAAGGGGTGGGCAGCCTGAGCCCTCAGCAACAACAGCTGTGCAGGCACACACTGCCTGGGCATTTGAGTCTCCAGTCCAGACAGCTTCTTCCACAGCAGCCCATAGGGCTCTATAGAACACTGCCCCCACTGATGGGAAAGGCAAAGTGCTTTTCCCCATTCAGGCAACATGGGCTCTAAAGCCAGCTTCCCAAATTGCTTTTGCCCCTTAAGGGACTCCTTAGAGCAGGCTCAGCAGGAGGCACTGGCCCCCACCCCCTCAGCTCCTGCCTGCACATCTGCCCATGGAGGNATGTGTCTGGGGAGGCACAACAACAACACTGAGCACTCAGCTGATTGCTGAACTGGAGGACTTGGAGCATGTCTGGAGTGGGTTGCTGGCTCCCCCCTTCCTCCCCCCCCCCTCGGTGCCTTTGGGACTCCGGTGAGGTTTTTTTTTTTTCCCCCTTTCTTTTAAAAAGCATGAAGAGTGTGCAGAGGGGAATCAGGCCAGGAGGGGCAATGCCCCTGGTGCCATGCAATGCGCAACTAAGCTGTTTTATTATATATATTAGGATTATAGCATAGTTACATTTTGTATTCTACATAGGTTAGGTTTAGCTTAGATTCTGTATATATTATATAAATAAAACTACATATTGTGTACAGTGTATATTATTGTGCGGAGTTCTTTCTGTAGCACAGTGAGAAGGAGTTCAACTTTTGACAATAATTCTTCATTGGCACATGAAATCAATACCGATACCAAAAATAAAATCTTTGTTTGAAATTGGTACCAACACTGATGACAACAATAACGAAAAATGACATTTCGTTAACAAAAATGACACATTTTAATAACAAAAATGATAATGAAAAATGAAAAACGACATGGGGCTCTGGTACACACCCCTAATCCCATCTCCATCAGCATTCAAAGCCTTAGTTGCTTCAGAGAAGTGCACAACAGGTCCTAATGGATGGTCCATTTCCTGGCAATCACTCCTAACCCCCAACAGTCAGAGGTCTCATCCTCTGATCCACTTGACAAATAGTCATTGATAAACCTGACATCTGAGAACTTATCCAGATCTTTACTTTTTGAGTCCATGTATGCAATTAGCCTTCACAACATCCTCTGGCAATGAGTTCCACCAGTTAATTGTACACTGAGTGAAGAAGTATTTCTTTTTATTTGTTTTAAATCTGCTGGCAGTTAATCTCATCATACACTAGGTGTCTCCTAGGGCGTCAGCCCCGGCCACCGTGGGCATCACTGGGGGTGCTGCGGGTCTCCGGAGTACGGTGGAGAACTGCCCCCCGTCTGTTCAAGCTGCGGCACTGTTGGTGCATGAAACAGATGCTCTGGCACAAGCAACTGTGCCACTGCGTCTGGTTGCTAAGGCAATCAGCCGAGATGCTGATCACAGGAAACCCCAGCCTTCCACCTCACGCAACATGAGGTCATCACTGGAGCCTGTACAGCATTCCACACAGCTCCAGGCACGTCAGGGGGCGGAGCCTGGAGTATAAACTCCAGCGCTGTGAGACACACGGTGCCGGTAATCAGAGCCCGAGAAGCTGGCCCAGAGAAAGCTAAGTGTGACTGGCCTTGTTTCCTTGTCTTTTGCCTTTGCCTGGATCTATTGTGAGAGTGGAGTGTGGTTGCGGTTGTGTCCTCTTGTGTCCTTTCCCTAAGATTGACTGTGTGGTGGCTGGGAAGAGTGTGAGTCCCCTCCTCTGCCCCAGGGATTTCTTCCTTTCCCCCTAGAGAGCGAAAGCCCACATCATCCCTTCCCCTGGACCTGGTTCCCTATTCCTCCAAACCCCCACGGCCTCCTCAATCGTCCCCCTCCTCCCCCTTGTCAGTGAACGTGTGTTGTGTGAGGCCGTACTCTCACAAAAGAGCTCTGCGCCCTATGATGATAGGGGCCTGGTCTCATTGAGACCTAAAAGGTCACAACACTATCCTGACAGGCATTATTTCCCAGGTATTTCCCAGCAGAGCGTGAGCCCGGTGGCCCTGTGTGAGTGTGTGGGGTCATCCCTGGTTCACCTACCCCCCTCCCTGTGACACAGGGTAATATTTCATCTCCCTATTTACTTGCAAGTTTTTGAAAGACCCCATTGGTAAGACTTGATGCCTCATCATGGCCCAGTAAACATGGAGTGCAACATTAATAATACTCTGATCCCCTCTGTGGGCTCCAGCAGGGATCTCGAGCTAGTCTTTTGAAGAAGGTGCTAGATGCAAGAGATTCCCCACTGACTAGGGCAGTAGCAGACTTCACCCGGATGGTGATGATAATTAGGGTATCCCTCTTGGAGAAACAGGGGCTTGGCTCCAGTTGTGCGGGAGCTGGGGAGGGTAGATGAATGTTTATTTATCTACAGGACAAATAGGAACTGAGCCCGGGTTGTCCCTGAATCAGTTTAGAGCGGAGCTGGCCTGGACCCGGAACATGGTTAGGATGTCACCTAAGCGCCAGGGACTAGATAAGCCTGTTGTTTTATTGGCCTTGTTTGGATTATGGGGCATAGATTGTGTAATTTATAACTGATTTGTAATTTTATGGTTTTGACCTTTGAATGTTGGATCGTTTCAGGATCTATTGTAAAAGCCTATGGCTACACAATAAAGTATTTATTATAAGTTATAAATAATACTCTGTTTGTAACCCTCTGATTCACTCTGGTGACTTAGTTTGGGGATGTTCCCCCACAGGTTGAGAAACTGTCTTGGCCACTCTCCCTCCCAAAGCAAGGGTTTTGTCTGCATAATACTTGCAATTACTTGCTGTAAAGAATACTACTCTGTCTGGATTTAACTTCAATAAGTAGTAAAAAAAAAATCAATAAAATCAAAGCACTCTCCTCCTACCAAAAATACACAAGCAGTTTATAAAACTACATGTATGTTGTCAAAAGCTTTTAAACACTATCAGTCATGCTTTCCTTCATGTTCTGCCAATTTCACAATTTCAGTGATTCTTCCTTTATTTCATGACACCTTTAAAAGTCTATTTCTCCCTTGCATTAAATAATATAAATAATAGTGGCTTTAGTTACAGGAATGTTTATTCCTAGCTGAAGTGATTAAAGACAAGCTTCCTTGCATTTCCCTGTTTCAAATAACAGCAGCCACAATTTCATTCTAGCCCAAGGTGATTGTATGTTGTGGTTTTCTGTTACTCACAAACGTAAGCTCCAAAGGTCAGGGCTCCCCATTCACCGCTGCATTAGCAAAAGGAGAGCATGATAAAGAAGCCTTTCTGGTTTGGAATAAAGCCAAAACAAAAACAAACAAACACAAAACCCCTATGGAGCTTATTGTTTTGAAGGCGTAAAAGGGGTTAAATGCTAGACCAAGTTTCAGCTCTCAGCTACTTTAACAATGTTCCATCTCAAAGGATTTATTTTTTTAATTGTATGATTAGAAACAATAAAACAATAAGACACTCACATTTATGCAAGTATGTCGCCTACGTTGTCTGAGACATTTTGTAGCAAAATGAACAGTAAATTGAGGTGGCCTAGTTTTGTTTTTTTTAATAATTTTTTTATTTAACCAATTTCAGCATTAATTTCCAAACTCCACAAGTTTAGTACATATGATCAATATCCAATGCTGAACTACTACAGTCATCAAATTATACAATTATAATTTTAACAAACAATATTGAAGAAAATAACAAGAGGAAATAAAATAAATCAATAAATACAATGTCTCGGTGCATGGGTTGACAGCACAGGGTAATTTCACACGTGATGGGCTCAGAGGCCTGCCATGCTGAACCACCGACCAGGATCCGTCTCGGATCCTGGTCAGGAATCAGGTCGTCTGTCCTTTAGACGTTCTGGCCTGATTCTGAAGGGGGATCGGGGAGGGGGCGGGGCTGTGCAGGGAGGGGGCGGGGTGGCGTGACATGCGGCCGCACAGCCCCACCCCCCGTGCTCCCTCGGCTGCCCGCCCTCCGGGAGACGGGCAGGCGCAGCGGCCAATCCGGCTGCTGCACCCGATCTGGGCCACGATCTGGGATGGGCCAAAGTAACAGATGTTACTTTTGGCCCATTCTGGATCGTGGCCAATCTAACCACGGTTCTGGACCGCCGGCCGGCTGGAGGTCCAGAACCATGGTTAGCTTTGACCCCTGCCAGAGATTCACTGTGGTGAACATCTGGCGGGGGTCAAACAGACGTTCGCGTGATCACAGCCACCACAGGGAATCCACTGGGACTCACTGTGGTTGACTGGGATCTCATAATGTCTGAAGTTACCCACATTCTGCTAGCCATTTTGTCTCATATAAATCTTAATGTCTGATAAGCATGGATCCCAGGTCAGCTCCTGGATGAGTTAAGTGTCTCATTCAGAGAGTTTCATATGTCAGTTATGCATATAGTGTTATGTGGTTTTTTCATGTCTATTTCCTCATTGATTATGTTCCAACAAGGTGACCATAATAAATAAAAGTTTTCCAATTTATCCTGAAGAACAGCAAAAATACATTCCATAGTGATTGTGAACCAGAGTCTCTGTATCCACCTGGCGGACAAACATTCCATCTTGGCCAGGTACGACAAGCTTCTCCAGTTGTCGACCCCTATAACCTTTCAGGAAATTCTAATGGTCAAGGGGCATGGTAGATCTATGAGACCCCCCTCTTGGTGGGATGGTGCTTGCCGGGAGGTAAGATCTAAACTTAGGAGTTTAACGAAGAAACTTGGGGCGCGCCCATCTGTCTACCATCGAGAGCAGGCTCAAGTGGTGAGGAGGCAGTACAGACGCCTGCTTATTCAAAAGAGAACTGCCCATAACAAAGCCCTTTGGCAGGCACTGCATATGGCAGCTCTGAGGAAGGACACGGGGAAATTTTGGTACCTGATACGTTCCCTAAGTAACGGGGGGGGGGGGAGGAGTGCTGTACCAATTCCGCAAATCCCGACGCAGGTTTGGGAACCTTTTTACGGTGCCTTGTATGCAGCTGTGCCGGTGGATGGCCGCGGTATCACCATGGAGCCTTGTAACTGATTTGATTCTTGGCCTCCAGTTTCCCCTGATGAAATCAACATACTTATTCAGACTTTAAAACTTGGCAAAGCTCCTGGCCCGGATGGAATTACAGCTCATCTGTTAAAATCCTCCCTGTACTGGTGGGCAGACCTTCTGGGCCCCCTCTTCTCCGAGATTAATGAGACAGGATGAGTTTCTGCTTCTTGGCTTCTGAGTATACTGGTGCCAATTTTCAAAAAGGGCGGCCCCCAACTGCCAGCAAACTACTGCCCAATCAGCCTGCTCAGTGTGATAGGTAAACTCTATGCCAGGTTCCTACTGGAGAAATTGAGAATTTGGATTGTGGAAATGGGGCAAATTGCACCTGAGCAGGCTGGTTTTTGCGCAGTCAGATCAACATCGGAGCATGTCCTTCTGTTATTGGCACTGATCCAGAAATGTGTAGTCCGGAAGAGCAAGCTGTATTTGGGATTTATGGACCAGGAGAAAGCGTTTGACTCCATAAATAGAGAATGACTGTGGATAAAACTGAGAGGAACTTCTATAAAACCAAGGCTTCTGTTCATGATAATCCAGTTACATTGGGATAATTCGCTCCAGGTAAGACTGGATGCATATGGGTCTTTATCTGCTCCAATCCCAGTACAAAGAGGGGTCAGGCAGGGCTGTTTACTGGCCCTGGTGCTTTTCAATCTTTATTTAAACAACCTGATACAGTTTATGAACTCCCAAGATACCCATGCCCCAACTGTGGCGCAAAGGCGCTTACCAGTTATGCTCTATGTGGATGACTCTATACTCCTGTCCCAAACTGCGACTGGTCTTAAGAGACAATTAGAGCTGTTTGGGAAGTATTGTGTAAAGGAATCACTGACAGTAAACTATTCTCCCACTGTCGCCCCTTCCTTCCTGCACATCATCAACCTCTCCCTCTCTACTGGCTCTTTCCCTTCTGCCTTCAAACATGCCACAGTCTCTCCTATTCTCAAAAAGTCCACTCTTGACCCCTCTGACCCTTCTAGCTATCGTCCTGTCTCACTCCTTCCTTTTGCTTCCAAGCTGCTTGAACGTGTTGTCTACTCCCGCTGCCTTGACTTCCTATCCTCCAACTCCTCCCTTGACCCCCTCCAATCTGGCTTCCGCCCCCTTCATTCTACTGAAACTGCTCTCGCTAAGATCACCAACGATCTTCTGGTGGCTAAATCTAAACGTCTCTATTCCATTCTTGTCCTCCTTGATCTCTCTGCTGCCTTCGATACTGTTGACCACTCACTCTTGCTGGATTCCCTTCACTCCCTTGGCTTTTGTGGCTCTGTCCATAACTGGTTCTCCTCCTACCTCTCTGACCGCTCCTTTAATGTGTCTCTCTCCAACTCCGCCTCCTCCTCCTTCCCCCTCTCAGTTGGTGTTCCTCAAGGCTCTGTTCTTGGCCCTCTCCTCTTCTCGATCTATACCTCATCCTTAGGCAAACTCATTGCCTCCCATGGCTTCCAATACCACCTCTATGCTGATGACACTCAACTCTATCTCTCTACTCCCTCTCTCTCTCCCTCTGTTCAAGCTCGTCTCATCAACTGTCTCTCTGACATCTCTACCTGGATGTCTCAACGTCAACTCAAACTCAACATGGCTAAAACTGAACTCCTTATCTTCCCCCCTCATCCTTCCTCTCCTTCCTCACTGTCAATAACTATTGATGGAGTCACCATCCTGCCTGTCCCCCAAGCCCGTAGCCTAGGCTTCATCTTTGACTCAGCCCTTTCTTTTAAACCCTACATTGACTCTGTTGCTAAATCCTGTCGCTTCTCCCTCCATAACATTGCTAAGATTCGCCCTTTTCTCTCTGTCTCGTCTGCCAAAACTCTTGTTCATGCTCTGGTCATCTCTCGCCTCGATTACTGTAACCTCCTTCTCACTGGCCTTCCCCGGTCTCACCTTTCTCCCCTCATCTCTGTCCAAAACTCTGCTGCCAGGGTCATCTACCTCGCCAGTCGCTTCGACCATGTGCAGCCCCTCCTCTCTTCGCTTCACTGGCTTCCCCTTCCTGAACGAATCCTGCACAAGCTCCTAGTCTTCACCTATAAAGCTCTTCACAACCTTGCTCCCCCCTACCTCTCTGCACTTATCGCCCTCCATACTCCAGCCCGTGCACTTCGCTCCTCCTCTGTCCCTTCTCTCACCCTTCCACGCCTTCCCTGCTCCCCTAAGCGCCTTCGTCCCTTCTCACTTGCTGCCCCCCATGCCTGGAACTCCCTCCCTGTCCACATCCGCCTTGCCCCCTCCCTTCATACCTTCAAATCTCTCCTTAAAACTCACCTCTTTCGCTCTGCTCTGTCTGACTCTTTATCCTGCTGAGCCACTATTCCTATACCTACGATCGGTTTACCCTTATCCTTGCAACATGGACCTGCCTGCTGTCATTCTCATCGTAACCAAGCCAAGTACGTGCACTTGAGACCTCGCATCTTCATGAATGTTAGACCCCTTGTCTCTCCCTCTGTTCCCCTTCCTAAGTCTCTCCCCCAGCTCCTGTCTCTCAGATTGTAAGCCCTAGGGGCAGGGACCGTGTCTATTTTATTACTTTGTAAAGTGCCAGGTACACTGCTGGTGCTATATAAATGTTTGTTAATAATAATAATAATAATTCTAAGTCCAAAACTCTTGTGGTGGGTGGTAAGGCCAGGAAAAGACCTCAGATTTGGTTCATGGAAGGAGGGTTATAGAACAAGTTAAGTGCTTTAAGTATTTGGGGGTTATTATTTCAGCCTCTGTCTCTTGGATAGCCACTTTCATCAGGTTAAGGCCCAGGCAAGGAAGACTGCTGCGGTAATTCTGAAATTTTAGTACGGTCAGGGTGGCCGAGTGGTCTCTCCAGCACTTTCCCTGTTTAGGGCTGAGGTGCTTGCCCAGGCCTTGGACGCGACCCCGGTATGGTGTCTGGCTTATCTGAGCAAACTGGAATCCATTCCAAATGGGTTTTTGGCCTCCATTTTGGGCATTCCACGAGGTTCTCCCCAGGTGATTTCTTGCCTTGAGACAATTTCAGAGCCTGTAGAGGTTCTTGCAATACAACAAACGATAAACTATTGGACTAGACTAGTTTCGGTACCCTCGGAGGAGAATTCTCTTTTGAACATGGCACTAAAGTGTGGGTTGTTGGACCCATGGCAGGCGCAAGTAAAATTACTAATTTCACTCCATATATAAATTCTATACCTCCCATGGGGGTAATTCGATCAATCCAGCCCTCAAAATATTTGAATCTAAGATTGTGGCCAAGCTAACAGATGGCATTTTGATTTGGGGTTATGCCCCAACAGCTGCATCCCTTTTGGACCCAATCCAGAACAACTTTCTGAGGAAACTTTTAGGGGTTTTTCTGTGAGTATTTCTTCTGCCCTGGTAAATCTTGAAACGGGGTTGGTATCTTTGAATAGTGAATACCAAACTCGATAAGGCTTTTCTATCTGCAGCCCTAAAGTTGTCCCTAAGCTCTCCTGGAACTATTCTAAGATGCTGTTTTGATTTTGAAATTCAGGATGATTCATATTTGTGATCGAGAGAGCTGTTTTGAAGAAATGTTCAAATTTAGGTCTCCCCTTCTACTTTCTGGTACAATTTCCAGTCAAACAGGGTGTTAGAATACTGAAGGATTGGCTTTGGAATCTGGACATTCAAACATTAAGGCGCCTGAGGCTAGTGTGATATGCACTGCTCCGTGCTATGGTAGCATTTTGCCTCCTAGATATGGTTCTCCATATCTAAAAGAAATTTTGGACCCTGGGGTTAGGAGAGCTTTCACCGCTATCCGGATGCACACTTTTTTATCTGCAGTGTCCCTCGGCAGATATGCTGGAGTCCCTTATGAGGATAGGAAGTGCCCCTGTGGGGGGAATGTTGTTGAGGATCTGGCTCACTACCTATTGTTTTGCCCATTATATGCCAAAATAAGGGCTGATCTATGGAGTAAAATCAAACCCCCTCTGGGACTGTCAACTTTGGGCTTGTTAGTTTTTTGTTTATCTGACAAAAACCCACTAATCTCTATGTCTGTGGCGAGGTTTGCTCTGCGGGTGAGCTCCATGTAAAAGAAACTCTTCCCAATCTCTGCGTGATATTTTTGCTATTCGTAGTATCTATTTATAACACTGAACCCTATAACAGGGTAAATACAATGTACAATGTGAATGTATTACATCCTGATGGTTTCATGGTTTATCTGGTTTTGAAATGTTATTTTTATTTTGAGTTTTGTACTCATTTTATTACCATTGTAATTTATATTACCTTGTCAAGGCCAATGGCCAGTACAAGGAATAAACAAAATGGAAAAATGACTAATTTCACGGTTGGGGTTTTCGCAAGAGGTTTTGAGGGAGGTGGGGGTCAAGGCTTTTAAGAAGTTAGTCCATCAGAGACTTCGTGACCAATCCTGGCAGATGGAACAGGCGCTGCTGGTCTCCCAGGCGGTGGCGCCAGGGATTGAAATTCACAACCCACAATCATTGGAACCCAATTACCTTTTTGCTTGGCAGGACTGAGCAAGGCGCATGACCTTCTTTAAACTTCGGAGTAATTCTTTTCCCTCAGCCCTGGTGGCTGGAATATTTGGGGGCATCCCTAAAGCTCAGAGGCTATGCCATCTGTATGATATGAGGGAAGTAGATACAGTACCCCATATTTTATTGAGATGCCCCACTTTGGAGAGAATGCGCCTAAAATATCTGGGGGAAACTCTCTCGGAATTAAATGCCAGAGCCAATGTTTGGCTGCTGCGTAGACTGCTGAGCCCTAATGACAATGCCACAACTAGAGCAATGGCAAATTTTGCTTTTGCTGTCCTGGTGGCAAGAGAATCAATCTTAAAACAGCGAGTGTTTTCTTCTTTGCCCTCATTTCCCTTCTGATTGGGTTAAGACCGATGTTTGAGTACCCTGTTTTGCTATGATTCTAAGTTGCTACCCTTGGTTGTCGGGGGGCCGCTAACATGATTGTACTTGTTTGGAAAACCTTGTGAATATTAATGATTGTTGTTTGAGCAGTTGCATTGGTGTTTTTAATATGACGTCTGTTGACGGTTTGAAAATTTTGTAATCCGCAAATTGTAACAGTCTATCAGGCTATACAATAAATATGATTATATTGTCAATTGTATCCACCTGGCATACAGAGAACCTTGTGATTTTTTTCCAATTAGATACAATTGTATGTATTGCCGCTGTAAACAGGATTTGGCAAGTCATTCTCTTTTCCTCCCTTAGTTTTGGGTCCAGGAAAATCCCCAGCAGTGCAATTTGTGGGAGAAAAGGTATATGGACCGTTGCTACCTTTTGAGTCCACACTTCTTTCCAGAAAGTTTCAATCTCTGGCCATTCCCAACAGCAGTTGAGGTAAGTACCCCCTCCGCAGTTTCTCCAACATTTTTGTGCTATAAAACCGGTTTGGTCTGGAAAGACTAATTGTCAAATCATAACCTGCAAGCGATTTGCCAAATTCTTTGTGAATATCTTAAAGTCCAAATTCAACAATGGGTGTTTTCAGACGTTACAAGATCACAGTCAACCACAGTGAACCACACTCAACCCCGCAGCGGGGACAAAGGGCCCTGAACGTCTGTTCGGCAGCCACCAGATGTTCACCACAGACAATCCCCAGCAGGGGACAAAATTAACCACCCTTCCAGAGCTCCGGCCCGGACCATCTCCAAAAGCATGGTCAAAGCAATTCCCACCGGGAAATAACAAAAAGTAATGTCTGAACGGCAACCACCGGCCGGAATCAAGCAAAACAATTCCCAGCCGGGGACAAAGCACGCAGCGTCACTGCCAGGCAATGAGCAACAACACAGGCTGAGGAGGGAGATTTAAAGGGCACACAACAGCAGGGGAACATGGCGGGATGGAGCAAGGCGGAAGGGAGAGGAGAGCGGAGGGTGAGAGAGCAAGGGAGGAGGAGGAGGAAGAGGAGGCATAGGTGGAGGAGGTGGTCATGCTGCACATGGAGGTGGTGGAGGGACAGCAACAGCAGCAGCAGTAGCCAGGACAGGCTGCCCCAGAGATGACAACCAGCCCGGGGCAAGAAGCACCCTGGAAACGGGTAAGGGGACCGAAGGGATGGGGTGCAAGGGCACAGGGGCACCATGGGAGACGGGCGGGCCGGCAGGTGGGGGGACAGGGGAAGGGCCGCAGGGCTGAGGCAACCCAGCAACCAACCTCCTCCCCCCCTCATGACCCACAGACATGGAAACGGGTCCGGGAGCCTGAGCCCCCAGAGGCGGTGAGCGCTGTCCAGATGGAGGAGGAGCAAGAGCGGGAGGGCCCATGCGAGAGATGGCCATACCACTGAGGGGGGGCAATGGGGGCACAGGGAAACCCAGAAATTCATCAGGATCTGGGGAACCTTGGAGCATCAGCTGGAGCTAGTGGTCAACCAGAGGAACAAGCACATCTACCTGGATATCGAGCGGGACATGGAGGTGGTGGGGCACCACAGGACCGTGGCCCAGTGCTGATCAAAGGTCAAGGAGCTCAAGAGGGGGTACAAGGCCATCAGGGACAACAACTGGCAGTCCGGCCACGGAGCCTGGACTGCCCCCTATTATGATGCCCTGGACCGCATCCTTCACATGAAGGGCTCCATTGTCACCCCACGCCTCGCGGGGAGTGCCGTGGTCCAGGGCAGGGAACGGGCTGAGGTATCCCCTCCCCTCACCACCCCTCTAGAAGACACCAGCTCCAGGGGCCCTGCCCCCCAAGAGGAACGCCCCGGGACCTCAGGGACCAGCAGACCCCCCCTCACGCACCAGCCCTGAGAGTCCCCAGCCCCTGTCCGGACCGGGAGAATCCAAGGCCGGCACACTGGTCACCCTCAGCCAGTGGACACAGGGGGACCCCAGTAACACAGAGGAACTGGCCTCGGAGGATTCCAAGACCGACATCGAGGGTAAGCAAGCGGGTGGGAGGGGAGACGGACCGGGGGGATGGGCCAAGTGGAGGAGGGGGCACACCAGGCACAGGGCCGCCCCCAGCAACCCCAGACCATGGGAAGGGAGCCCAGGGGGCTGCCGGGGGACACGTTCAGTCCACCCCCACCCAACCCCTCCCATATCCCCACAGGGCATGGTACACCCTGGCACCTGCAACAGGCAGGTGAGGAGGATGGTGGAGAGCAGCCCCGGGAGCATGCCGAGGACATAGTCTGCTCAGCCACTGAACAGGGCGAGTGGATGATCGCAACCATCGGTCGGATGGAGGCAGCCATGGAAAGGGCCATGCAACAACCGGAGGCAAGGGACCAGAGGCTGCAGGTGGAGGTGCAACTGGACCGGAGGCAGCGCCGGGAGCACAGCAGACAGGTGGAGGCATTTGGGCAGCTGAAACTGGCCATCGACAGGATGGTGAGGGAGCATGTGGCCAAGATGGACTGCTCCCATGACATTGGCACCTTGCTGCTCCTGCACGCGGGGACCATGAGCGTGTACATGATGGCAGCCGCCCCACCGGGCAACTTGCCCACCCCAGTCCCGATGCTGGGTCCCTTGGTACCCCCACCACCTCCGCCACTGCCCCAGCCGCCGGCATGCCCACTGGAGCTGCGCATCCACCTCCCGGTCCCTGTAGGCCTCCGGAGGGAGCAGCCACCCAGGGGGGTCCCAGTCTGGCCCCAGGTCCACCTGCCCTCCCACCACCGCCTGCCCCTCAGGACAACGAGGTCTCCCAGGACACAGTTGGGGACATGGACAGCGGGGGGGAGGGGAGCTCCCAGAGGTCCACAGCATGCACAGGGCGGCTGAGGGGGAGGCCCCAGAGACATGGGGGATGGAGGGAAGGGGGATCACAGCACCAGGAGGTGGGTGGTGGTGGTGGCACCTGTAGGTGGTGGTCACAGTAAATGTACAGGCACCATAGTTGCCTCCGTAGTTCATGGGCCCAGGGCTGGGGGGGGCGGGTGCGCATTGAGACTGGGGTGTGCACCCTCATGCCTTGGCCTCCTGGCTGATCCACCTGGCAAGGGCTCCACAGATGCGCTTTGCATACTGGTACTCCCGCGGGTTCTTGCGTTCACATAGAGAGGCATGGGGCCGGGAGGGCACCGGGGTATGGGGTAGTTGAGGGCAGCCCCATCGGTCTCGCACACATTGTGCAGCACACAGCAGGCTCCGATCACCAGGGCCGAGGTCTCCACCGTGTAGTCCAAGCGGCCCGCGAGGCTCCTCCAGCGCTGCTGGAGGGCCCTGAAGGTCCTCTCGACCACGGTCCTGCTTGCACATAGGCAGTTATTGTACAGCCTGTGTGCAGGGTTCCTGGCAACCGGGTATAACTTCATCAGCCACCGGGTGTGTGGGCAGGCCGGGTTCCCCAGGATGCAGGGGGGCATCACCCCCTTGATCTGGGTCATGCCCATGTCCGCAAAGTCCCCACGGTACATCCGGGCATAGAAGAGGGAGATGGTCATGATTCGGGCATCGTGGCTGCGTCCTGAGTGGCCTGTGGAAATGTCTATGAACCACCCCCAGTGGTCCACGACTGCCTTCAGCTGCAGGGAGTGGTACCCGTGTCTGTTGACATATTCCGCGGCCTCTCCACGCCCTCCACCACCTCGCAGATGTCTCGCAGGATACCGGCGACAATGCTCACCCTGACACCGAAATGCTGCGAGACGGACCGGCAGGAGTTGGGCATTGCTAGTGCCCAGAACCCTGCTGGCCACCCGCTGGCCATGGGAATGGGGGTCCGCATGGGGGGGTGCTGCCACTCCAGCCAGGGCATTAACAGCTCCACAAGTCTCAGTAGGGTGCACCTGTCCATCCGAACGTGCGCTCTCCAGGCGGCCTCATCCCACTAAGCCAGCGCCCTGGCCCACCACCCCTGTGTCCGCTCCGTGACCCATAGCCGCCGGGCAATGGGCATAGCAAGCTGGGCAGCGCGACCCATGGTCTCCCTCCACCACTGGAGCTGGTTGGCCACCTCACCGAGTGCTGAAGCCTGCTGCTGGGTGTGGATGAGGGCCTGCCTGGCCGTTCCGGACACCCGCTGGGCCCTGAGCCAGGCCAGGGAGTGCCTGCGACTGTGGTGGGCTTGTTGGGCTCTAGCAGCACTCCAGACATGCTCACCTGCAGTCAGGCGGCCAGGTGCACCTCTGTGGTCTGGATGCACAGGAGGTCCTTGTGCAAGCGGTACCACTCAGCGCAGACTGCTAGGTGCATCCCACAGGTGCCCAAGTGGACCAGCTCCATGGTGAATGGTGCCCCGGGTGGGTTGGAGCCACATCCGTTATAGGCTGGGGCACGTGTTGCCACACCCCCTGTTCATGACATGCCTACCAGCCAGGGGGCCCTGGGTCACCTCTGCCCCCCCAGCTGGCTGGGCTGGTTCCCACAGGGCGACAGGTGTGAGGCGGTAGTGGGCGTCCCATTGCGCACACCTGCAGTCCCTCCATGGGGCCTGGCGCATGGTCCAGCCTGCGCCCAGGTATGTGCGGCCTGCAGCTGCATTCCTGCTGTCATCATCTCCCACCTCTCTGTGTTTTGGCTGCCTGTTGTCCTCACCACCCACAGCTGTGTGTAGGATGTCCTGTATGTGTGCTCAGTGCCAGCAGCTGTGCTGGGTCCACACCCCATGCCTCACTCATTAGCTGGGCAATGTTGTGGCCTGAATGTTTGGCCTTGGAGCTCCCCTGCTTCCCCTCCTGTCTCTCCAGGGATTGTGGGGCCCCTCTCGCCTTCCATTTAGTATCAGGCACATGCTGTACCATGGCTAGCGGGGCTTCCCTGGTGCCCGCGGGCCCCTCCACCTCCAGCGCTCCCCATATCTGGACCTTCCGTGAGACCATGGCCCTGTGTGACCTGTGGCATTCCCCGGCCATGCAATTGCTCCTGAGCTGCCCAGACAGCCTGACAGGTGCCTATGCGAGTCTGAGCTCCAGCCTGTGCTACTATGGCTATGAGCTGAGCGCCCACAATTTCCGGCTGCACACGGAGACACTGGGCCTGCGTCCCTTTCCCAATGGGTGCATCCCAGAGATGAGGTGCACGCATGTGAGGCGGTCAGTGACAGAGACCATGTCTGCCCTCTCTGTGTGAAGCCTGGCCACCTACACGGCCTGTCTGACTAAGGGAGGGCCTGCCCTGGTTGTGTCCTTCTTTGGCTGTGTTCACAGGGCCCGTGGGTACCAGCAGTCCCATGGGGCAGTTTATCACCGCCTGTTGGAGCTGGGTCACCTTCCGTGGCCCCCAGCTACTGACTATGGCTTGTTGGATCCCTCTGGGGTGGAGCTGGTGGTGCTAGCTGGTGTGTGGTCCCGTTCTGACGTGCAGATGGGGCTCGCTGTGCAGGATCCCTTTGAGACATACTACCTGGTCACCCACCACATGTCAGCACTGGGATACCATCGGGGCATGCTTCAGTGGTCCCACTTTGTGCACCTGGCAGGCCACCCAGCCCTGGACTCCTTCGTGGCCCCCTGCAGCTGGCTGTGAGGCCCCCTATGCCTTCTGGGCCCCAGTTGCTGACCCCACTGTGAGCTCCCGCCTCCCCCCTGATGCCGTCGGTCACTGCCCGCTCCCCTCCATGATGTCCCGGCCTTGCTGCTGTGCTGCCTGCTTCCCAGGATTCCGCTGCTCCTGCCTGTGGCTCTGGGCCCACTCCATTGGTCCCCCCTGTCCACCTCTGCAACCGCTGTTCCCCTCCGCCTTCTCCAGTGACCATGTCCTGATCTCCAAGCCGCCACCCAGCACCCCGGGGTGCTGCTGACCTTCCTCATCTGCCTGCGATCCCTCCTGTGCCCGTGGACTCCCTGCCCCCCTTGGGTGCCTCTGTGACCGCAGGGTTCTGGGCCCCCCGGACTGCACCTCCCGGCATCCTCCCCGGGGTGTGTGTGTGTCTTTTGACTGGCTGCATGGCTCCAGCTCTCCTCCATCACACCCTCACCAGCGCTTCGTGTGCCTGTTTGCCTCCTGGACCATTCCCGGGCCGCTTCCTGTTCTGTGTGACCTTCCCCCTGTGCCTGTACTCTGCCCATGTGGGGTCCCCCCGTTCTGGGACTGGCTGTGCTGCTGTCAGGGTGCCCGTGCAGGCTGTGCTGTTGTGGGGGTTCTGGATGCTATTCCCTGCATCCAGCCCTGCCCCTGGGCCGGTTTCCCCCCTTGCTCCCTGTCCCAGGCCCCCCTCCCTCCCCCCTGTGCCCATTGTGCCATGTGTGTTGTCTGTCCCGCTGTGTCCCCCCCTTCCTTTCCTTTCCCGTA
Source organism: Sphenodon punctatus (assembly GCA_003113815.1). NCBI lineage: Eukaryota > Metazoa > Chordata > Lepidosauria > Sphenodontia > Sphenodontidae > Sphenodon > Sphenodon punctatus. The sequence goes on along the minus strand of QEPC01010648.1, from coordinate 754,076 downwards.
TGGGTGTGTATGCGCCCAGACATGTGTGTGTGCTGTGTGTTCCACTGTGACCTCGTTCTCTCTGTGCCTGCTGTGTGCGCTGCCTCAGCGGTTCTCCCTCCTCCCCCTCCCTTCCTGTTTCCCTTGTGTGGGCGTTCCCTGTAGCCGCTTTTGGCTTCCTTTGCCCACAGCCAGCCATGTCTGTCTCCCTCCCCGGTGCCTTCTGGGTGTTTTGATCATGGCCGGAAATCAGCATTACGTCTGTTGCGCTGTCCCGAGCCGTGGTCCTGCTCCCATCACGTCTGTTCAGGGCCTCCCCATTGCTTTTACGTATATATGGGATATGATTCTTGTGACGTGCTTTTTTTCCCCCCACTAGCCACGCTAGGACACGATCTGATTTGTTACTTTTTTCATAGAAATAATTCTTTACATATCTGAGTATTTTTAATGGGCTCTGAGACTTCTAGTGTATTTATTAGCTCTTTCACCTTTATAATTTCCATTTTCAATTGGTGAGTTTGTTTGGTTTTTAATCTTTGTTCTAACTGTCTGAGTTTTAAGTATAAATCATTAATTTCTTCTCTCCTTTGTTTTTTCCAGTGTGCTGCTAATGAAACATATTGACCCCTAAGAACTGCTTTAGCTGCTTCCCACAAAATTTGGGGTGATGTTCCGGAAGATCATTTTAAAAATAAATATGCTTTAAATGTTTTTTGTATCTCTTCCTTTATCATGGTATTTAATAAAGTTGTTTTATGTAACCGTCAATTAGGTGTACAGTATTCTCTTCCTTTGTTCTTATTCAGAATCACAATGACAGCATTGTGATCGGAGATTACTGAAGTTTGTATATAGCAGTGTGCACACTCACTAGAGTGGTTTTGTCTACCAAAATATGATCTATGGTAGAGAAGGTGGAGTGTGCATGTGAATAAAATGTAAATTCCTGATCATGTGGATGCATAACTCTCCATAGATCTATTAAATTTTCTTCTTGTATTATTTTAACAACTTGTTCTTGGAATTTATCTAGTCTTTTTTGGTTGGATTTATCTAAAGTAGATAAAGCACAATTTAGCTCTCCTATTATAAGATTACCATATGCCATATTAGTAGTGTGTGGAAGCCATTTGTTTAAAAAGGGAATTGTGTCTTTATTTGGACCATATATTGATACTAAAGTATATAATTCTGTGTTCAACTCACCTTTTACTAAGATATCTCTCCCTTCTGGGTCTCTTATCACTTTAAAACATTTTAATTTAATTTTGGAGGAAATTACTATAGCCACTCCCAAATATTTTTGCTTTTTTGCATTTGCAAAATATATTTTTTCAAATTTGTTATTTTGAAACCTGAAGTTATCTTTTGTAAGAAGGTGTGTCTCTTGTAATAAAGTCACATCCAGTCTATTTTGTTCAATACATTTCCATATTCTCCTTTTTATTGGACAATTGAGACCACTGAGGTTTAAAGTTCCAATTTTCAATTCTGTCATAGTGGCTATGTTTTTACTCACAGTTGGAAGCATTTTTCCCTTCCCTGTTTCCAGGAGTGTTTTTTGGATCAGACAGACTCTCATATCTTTTTTAATAAAATATGTTTCAACCCTGCACCTTAAAAAAACAAAACAAACCAAACACAATAATAATCAACCATTAAATTTAAGTAACTAATAAAACAGAGGGAATCCCCCTCGGAAGTGAATCTTAGATCAGCGTTTATATGGCTGTATACTCCGTTTCACCCATTAATGTATATTTCTTATGAAAATTAAGTCTGTTGACCCATATTGTTTCTATAATTTTCTAAACTTGTAGCATGCGAACACACACATAAAGGGAGGAAGAAACCCTACTGTCTATATAGATTTACTATAGTGCCTCATTAAGCAGCATTGATTCTATATTTATTTTCCATAAAACCAGTTCCCCTCATTTTCAATGACTGCAGATTAATGTGCTAACTGTCTTTTGAGGAAAGCTAAATGCATGCTTAAGAGGCCAAACAGTCTTTGTCTCTTCAGGAAAATAAAGTTCCCTTGATAAAATCCTTGTATCTTTTTTTGTTTTTCTGTCCTTATAAGGTAGTCTGAAGATTAAACATCCCTGAATTTTAACTCTCTTTTCTTTTCCTGTCAGGTGGCTGATTGTTGTGTTGATTCTCCCAACTTGTTTCTATATATCTTGTCAACTCAGATTCTTCATTAAACAGGCGTTTTCTGCCATTGTGGGAAAATATGAAACAAGTAGGGTATCGGATTTGAGGTTGCAGTCCAGCTTCAGTGAAAGATCCCATATGTTTATACCATTGTTTCCTTTTATTCCAAGTGTCCAGAGCTAAATCAGGATAAATAGATATTCTATTTTCCTCATATTTAAGATCTTTATTTCTTTTCACAAGTCTTAATATATTCTCTTTATCCATAAATTTGAGACATTTCACTATAAATGCTCTTGGGGGATCACTGTCCTTCGAGCGAGGCTTTAAAGTGGGGTGGGCACATTCAATTTCTATGGCATGTACCTCAAGTGTTTCTGGAAAGAGTCGCTGGAAGAGCTTTAGTATAAATCCTCTTGCATTGGAGGCTTCCACCCCCACTGGCACCCCCATTATTCTCAAATTGCTTCGCCGGCTGCGGTTTTCTAAGTCCTCACACTTGTCTTTAAGGGTCTGAACCACATATTCCAGGTCATTGTTTTTTTTATCCCTCTCCGAGTCTTTATCCTCTAAGTCACTAACCTTGCATTCTACAGCATCAACCCATTTGGATACTTTATCCAGTTTTTCCCCCTAAGCCGGTGACAGAGGTATTTACTTCCCCAATTGCATTCCTCAGGTCTACCTTAGTTTCCAAAAGTTGATTTTGAACTGACTCCAGCATGACTGTGATCTGATGATCAGACTGGCTCTGCACTGTTTCTCCCTCCTCTGTCTGTATTTCGGCCGCCATGTTGTCTCCGTGTTCTGGTGCCTGAGCACTGCTGTATCTCTCTCTTTAGCGTTGCAAAAGTCTTTTATGGAGCCTTTATCTTGCCGTTTACCGCCTCTAGTCATTCCGAAACTTTAATCTTTTGTTTTTAAGTTTTTTTCATCTGTTGGGATTTGTATTTAATGGGCCTTTCTCAACTGGTTGGGACGGAGTGCTAGCCGGGTGCTTCTAGTCTCGGCACATGCCCAGTGCGCCTCCCCTCATTTAATTAATTAAAAAGATGCTATTTTGCTCTGAAGATTTCCAGCAGTTTTATAGTCGTTATTACAAAAACCTAATAACTAAAGCTGGGGTAAATGTCCCCTCACCCCCATGTAATTTTGACTGAGGAACAGGGGCTTTATAAAACAAAAAAAGGCTCACCAACAACAAATATGGTAACACTCCCATTATAAGATGTGAGCTGGCAACAGCGTGTACTGATGGCTACACATTGAGACCATTCTTCAAGACCTATGGTGTAAGGGACATGGAGGGAGAAGGAGATGTGACTAGGGCATCCTTGCTGTACCCAAGCAATCTCCATCTCCCAGAACTGCCACTGAGGGCTTTTAGCGACTGGTGTCAATTAAAGCAATTCTCATGTTCCTTATAGATGAACTCATGCAGGGAGTTCATCTACAAGACACAAAGGGTATGTTTCCCCCTTTGCTGTAGCCCAGCATCCTTCTCCAGCTTACAGTTTCAAAAATTAGCCAGTGACATTGCAGATGTCTAAAATCAGCAGAATGGATCAATGGGGGAAAGTAACATCTGCCTGCCAGAAGCTGGGAGGGAATGACAAGGAATGGATCACTCCTAGGCTTTGCTTTTATACACTTCTCCTGAAGCATCTGGTACTAGCCACTGTCAGGGACAAGATACTGGGTTAGATGGAGCATTGGTCTGACTCAGTTTGGCAATTCTTACATTCTGAACTAATGCTGAACAGTAATTAAGAGGCTTTTCAGTTAGGTGGTTTCAGGAGCCAGGTTGGGATTCAGTGCACCAATGACCAGTAGAGGGTACCGTCACAAAGGCATCAAGGGGTGTTTTAAAATGAGTGCCACGGGAGGGGGTGGGGTCTGTGGCCTTTGAGTAGTGTGGCTGTGGGGTGCCCACACATGCAACAAGTGTGGGGAGCACGTCAGATGAGCAGCTCCCAACATGGCTGCCCCTCCCATGAAGGAGGCCATCCTGGCCCAAAGGGGGCACTCTGGATTTTTCAGGAGTGCTCCATGTGTGGCCATGAGGGGCCGCCGTGTGGGTCACAGGAGCACGCCTCCCCATGCACCACTGTCACACAAGCAGTTGGATGCATGGATGGGGGGGTGGGGGATGCATCTCATTTAAAAACAGAGATGCCACTAGAAAGGCAAACCAGTTGTCAATCAGGTCAGTCCAAATCTGTCAACAAGCTGCAGGTAAAAACAGAAGCATGCGCAGGGGCAGTTCAGGCCAAAATCCAGAGGTCCAAGGCCAATGTTGGTATAAGGGGTTCAGCAGAGTCAGAGTGAGGGATGGTATCAGGAATTGGTTCAAGTGCAGCTAGGAAGGAGGGCTGAACTGCAGGCTGAAAGAAGAGGAAGGTTTGGAGTACTAAAGTAGAAGCAGAATTGCAGAACAGAGTCAGAGGCAGGTCCTGAATCAAAGCCAGCTACAACCTTCTGGTTGTTTGGACACCTGCCGCTGCCTAATACGCTGCTTTTATAATCCAAGCCAGCCAATGCACACCTCCTAACAATACTTCTATCGGCCAAAGAGGGACGTAAGCCTCACCCCCTCACACATTTGCACACACACACACACACACACACACGGCAGAGGAGAGGGTGGCTCAAGTGGCGACAAACTGGTTGCTCAGGGGAAGAGGGCTGGTTCTAATTGTGCTGGCAGCTGTCCAGCTCCCAGGGGAAGCTGGGGGGGGGGAGACTCTGCCCTACCTCCTGAAGAGCCATCCTTGCCTGACTCACAGCTGAGGCGGCTACTGCCGACGCATCACTTTACCAATACATGTGCAAAGCCATCTCAACTGTGAGTGAGAGGGGGTGTGTGTAGGGTTGTAACCTATGTATATTTTTCCAGGTCCATGTGCCAATGCAGGTCCTGCAACATGGCCTGGAAAAATATACATAAGTGGCAACCTTCAGGGGTGGAGGGAGAAGCAGGGTGGGCCGGAGGAAGGGCTGAATGTTGCTTTTACTGTGCAAGCTCCCTTGGCTGCGCCCTTGGCCAGCCTGAAAGCATTTATGCAGTAAAGGCAAGGGGAGGGGTTGGAGGCAGGGACTGGGGAACTCCCTGCAATTCCCAATGTAGGACATTCTCCTAATTCTGCACTGCCCCTGTGCAGTAGTTCATACTGCCTGGAAGCTAATAGCAGCATAGGAGAAGAGAGGGTAGGGTAGGGTGGTATCTTCCTGGTTGCTGCTGGGAGCCATGCCTCCTCTTGCCAAAGAACCAAGATGGCTACTGGACTCTGCAGCCAGGACAAGGATTATTATTATTATTATTAACAAATATTTATATAGCGCCAGCAGTGTACCTGGCACTTTACAAAGTAATAAAATAGACACGGTCCCTGCCCCTAGGGCTTACAATCTGAGAGACAGGA
>QEPC01010648.1:671440-741340 GCA_003113815.1 Sphenodon punctatus | reverse complement strand
TTAGAAGTGAACTGTCCCTTCTCTAAATAATGAGTTTAAGAGTTATGTGGTAATGGTCCTAAAGTGCGCCGATGCGACAAAACCATATATGGGCCCTCCGCCCAAGGATTTCAGTATAAAAGTATAGTACTCTTTGTTGTAGGGGTGCTCGGGATTCCTTGATCCTAGAGGCCCACAACGCGTTGTGTAAATCTGCTGAATAAAGAGTATTTGCTGTTTGCAGCTGCAGCCTCCTCGTTTCAGATCTTTACCCACGGAAAATCCTCGTCAGATGCTACCCTAAATAGCCACCCAGGAGCCATGGATCTGACCACCCATCTGAATGTGGAGCGGCCGGATGCACGCTCCCATGAGCATGGAACACCCACTCTCAGCCACCCATGGAGCACTTCCAGGAAATCCAGAGTGCTCTGTGAGTGGCAAGCTAAATGGATATGTGGCACCGGGGGGCCATGTAGACCCTGCCTGTATGAACGGGGGCAGCCAGCCACGCCAGCAGACAGGTCAACTAGTGCCATGGAAACTCATTGCCCCACAGTTGTTTGTGGCCTGGCTAGATAGCCTGCTTGGATTTGCTGCAATTTCCTTCCCCCATTCCCTTTCCCTGCTCATTATCGGTGCTCATCTTCTTGTGCACCTTCCTCCCTGCTGTCCGTATTCTGTCAGTGATGCATTCGGATTCCTGTGTGTCCTGCCCGGTATGTGCCTCTGTGGTTGGCCGGGGCTGCACCAGCTCCCAGGCTCATGGACAGGATGGGGTTAATGGCTGCTGCAGCTTCTTGTTTCCATGGTTTCTGCAGCTGTGCTGGCTACTGGGTGGGGCTTAGGGTGGGGAAATGGCTGCCCATATGATGTGTTTCCAGGGCCAGTCCATGGCAGGGGAAGTGTGTGGCAGCTGCCTGCCTGGCCATAGTAGCCACACTGGGAACCACCCATGTTAATTGCTCCCCATTCACTCCACCTGTGTGCGTGCTCCACAGCAGAGCCACACTGTGGACACATCCCCATTGTGGCCATGCCCCCCCATTGCCTTGCTCGTTTGAAAACAACCTCTCTTTCTTCCCCCACCCTGCCTTCCTCCCTATTCCCTTTCTATGCCTCCCAATCCTTCCTGTCACCCACCCCCATTTCAACCTCTCTCCTCATCCTTGCCTTCCCCAAAGCCAATCCTCTGTTTCTGCTGCTCTCCCTGGTTTCCTTTCCTTTCTTCCTTCTGTCCATTCACCCCCTGTTTTTATTTAATTAATTTATTTCTTTATATCAAAATCTTTACCCTATCCCCTTCTGCCCAGTGGCAGTTCAGGGCAGCTAACACCACAAAATAAAAACAGAGTACAAAATTATAAAATACAATTTAAACTTAAATAAACTATCAAGACAGATGAGGTCAATAAATATCCCTCCCTGGCTTCCCTTCCATCCACACACACCCTTGTTTCTACCTCTCCTTCCTCCTTCGCTCCCTCTGTTTCTACTACTCCCTGCCCTCCCCACCATCCTCTCTGACTGAAATTCCATCAAGTTGCCACTGCCAGCCGCATGCAGGAGCCCCAGCGGTGCCCACGCACAGGCAGTCTGCTGGCACAGGAGGTGCGGGGAGCCAGGGATGCCGACAAACAGTCTGTAATTGGGTACTCACCTGACAGCTGAGCTGTGGAGCCAAGCAGAGGCGGAGCCTGAGCCCTGAAAGGGAATAAGAGTTCCAGTGAATCCACGGCAGTGCCGAGGTGCGGGGAGCCAGGGACGCCGACAAACAGTCTGCAATTGAGTACTCACCTGACAGCTGAGCTGGGGAGTCACGCAGAGGCGGAGCCTGAGCCCTGAAAGGGAATAAGAGTTCCAGTAAATCCACGGCAGCACCGGGGCGCGCACCGGAGCAGCGCGCCGAAGGGCTGCGCGCACAAGGGCGTGCCCTTTTGCGAGTCCTTCGGCACGTCCAAGAGCAGGAGCTCGGACTCCAACAATTTTGTATGTATTTGCTACCCCAAGGATTTACAAGCTGATTTTTGTGACTTAAGGGGCCTTTGGGCGTGTGTGGGGTACGACGGGTTGGAGTTGGACAGCAGTATTTAGTGAGTAGCATTTCCCAACTTGTTGAGTGTTGGATTGCACAGGTTGGACAAAGAACGATAGTAGTATCATTGATGGATAAGAAAAGAGGGAGGGTGCCTTCTTCAGTCTCCTCTTCGGAGGAATTACCAGCTAAAAGTAGTAGGTCTAAGTCCCAAGTAGCAGTAGGAGGAGCAGATTGCCCTCATATGTTAAGTCCTCAATTAAATGAGTGTAAAGAGGGAGGTGAAAATAAGAAGGATTGCTCATTACCTCCTTTGGGAGGAAATAGTTCCCTCATGGATGGAGAAGGAGCTTCAATGAAAAATTACCTCATCTACCAAACTGGGCTTATAGCAAAAACAGTAGCAGTGCTGTTTGCCCATATTCAAGAGTTAGGATCATCATTGGAATGGGTTAGTCACCAACTTTCAGCAATTACTAAAAGATTGATAGAGAACGCCAATGATAATGACAACCTTGAAATAGTACAGTTGTCTAATATTAACCCTGTCCAACAAGTTGTGATCAGGGAAGGAAATCTAGTCCTGTGAAAAGGTCATTTAGGAGTTATACAAAAGAACCAAATAATCAAAAGTTAACGGTTCGGAACAATGAAATATTAAGGTTTATTGGTCAAGATTATAATGGTGTTTCACATTCTTGGGAAAATGTTGCTCAGGTTGCCTTCCACCTCTCTAAATTGCTGAGGAAGGAGGTTTCGGTTACTTGTATAAAAGCTATGATCCATCTACCAAAGAAAAGGAGTAATTATAGATTAAGAATTTCCTTCCAGAATTCTTTTCGGTTAAAAGATATTTGGAAGGCTAGAAAATATCTCTTACAAAGAGGTATATCAATAGATAGGGTGTAGGCTACTAAGGATTTATTAGATACTATGGGAAAAGAGGGAAAAATAATACCTCTGTTATCATCTCCCAATCGCGAGATAGTAACTTCTAGACCAAAAGTTCTCTTAGGAGCTCCGCAGATGCTAGATTTAGGTAGTGCTAATAGAGAGCTTCCTTCTGCACAAAAACCAGATACTGGGAATATGAAAGATTTGGTAGACTTAGGGATAGGTCATAGTGAGCAACCCCAACAAATGGAAATTCAATTTGAAGAAAAAGTACAACATGGAAGCCAATTGTCTATTTCTTCCTTAGCAGTCCAGGGATTGATACAGAGCGAAGTTCAGCAGATAGAGGAGACTCCCACTAACCTGGCAGGTACCTTTGCTGGTACGGTGGGGTCCTTTTTGTGGGGTGAAGGGGCCTTTTGTAATGCCATGTTAATCAGAGACAAATTTCAACAACTTTCATTTATAGAACAAAGTATGTTTTTGTCAAGATTGGGTGTGATCTCCACCTTAACCCAAGATCATTTTCATCAACCCGATCCATCTATTGTTTGCCAACAAGATGAATTAGTAGAGATAGGGCTTAGTTTGCAGGCAAATCCACAAAGTTTGGTACAGGAAGAAAACATTATTTTGTGTAGTTGGCAAAATGAAGGGATGGTACAGACAGGGATGGAGAAGGAGATAGATCTTAATAAAGCGAATGTTATTGTGGCCAGTAATACTCTAACTTCACCGAATGCTCTTATTAGTAATGAGCAGGAAACGAATCAATTATGACTTAAGGAGATAGGATTAGTAATGGAAGGACGCCAACACAGTACGAAAGGCAAGGTTGGAGGGGAAGATATAGACTATTTTAAACACTCACAAAAGGAGGAGTCAGGAGAAAATATAGAGGTTATGTCCTGGAATATAACGGGTCTGCATTCTTGCATTTCGGACCCAGACCTGCAGGAATTTTTGTCAGGTTATGATCTAATATGCCTCCAAGAGACTTGGATGCTTGAAGGGGCCAGTATTCAGTTGAGGGGGTTTCATAGTTTATTACATGGAGGCTCTAAGATAGGGGAAAAAGGTCGGGTCTCAGGTGGATTGTCTTTTTTGGTAAAGGATAACGATTATATGAAGATTTCCCCTATGGAGACCTCTAGACCAGAATTCCAGATAGGGCTCTTGGAGTGCGGGTTTGGTAACCCTGAAAGATTTCTAGTTGTAAATGTCTATGTTCCCCCTAGGAACTCTCAATATTATAATCCAGAAGTTTGGAGAGCATTGGAAGAGGACCTATCAGAGTTAGAGGCCCAACACCCCAATGCTTATTTAATTGTTGTGGGGGATTGGAACACACATTTAGAAGAGATCCTTAATATTAGAGGGGAAGCAGGATCCTTGAGAGAGTGTATTGAGGAGGTCAATGAATTTAAGGGTCATCAGACATTACAGAACTTGGTGGGAATAATAAAAAGGTTTGATCTTGCTATTTTACAGGAGGATTCTCTTAGTGACCCGAATGGGGGATTTACCTTCTGTGGACCGCAGGGCCGCAGTAAGGTGGACCTATTGATGATGATTGAAACTATTATTCAAGATAGATCCGATGGAGTCAAGATGATAATTAGGGCGGAAAGTGATCATCTGGCACTGGTGACCAAGCTTAGAATCAATTCAATTAAGTCTTCTCATGATGTGGGTAAATGTCAGAGGGTAGTTTATAGTGTTCCTAGGCGGCAACCAATGATTTCTACAAAATTATTGTTATTTCAATTTGGTATGTCGGATGACATAAAACGAATTAGACATATTATTAGCGAGCAACAGGATCCAATAATCCTGTCGCAAGCATATGAAGAAATAATTTCAAGGTGGCAGGTTCTTAGGCCACAAGTGCAGTTATATCCAACCCAGGTTAAGAGTTACTGGTATAACTCTAAGTGTAGGGTGGCTAAAAGACTTTTAGCCAGAACTAAAGCTAATTGGGTAAAGAACCCGAATCACCAAACCAAGGAAAAATTTAAAAAAGCTAGGATAGAGTATAGTAAGCTGATTACATTTACGAAAAACCAATATTATCAGCGGAAATGGGCATCAATGGCTGTAGATCTGGCCACAGGAAATCTGGGAAGATTCTGGGCTTCGATAAATAAAATCTTGAAGCCCAGAGAAGTCCCTAGAGGCTGGGTCTCCAACCAAGAATGGGAAGGATTCTTTGGGGCTCTATTTGATGTTCAGGAAGTAGGAAGCGAGGATTTGGTAAGATCTGAGGGGGTGGAATCATGTGATAGCTGGAAAAAAGAGGATTTTTCGGTAGATAAAATCCTCAAGTATATTAGGGAGCTTAAATTAAATAGAGCCCCAGGGCCAGACCAGATAACTGCGGAAATCCTGCAAGCCGACCCTTTGTGGTGGGCCCAAATAATATCCCCTTTATTTTATGCTCTGATAAAGGGAGGACCAATTCCACAATCATGGTCACAGAGTTTAATTATCCCCATCTTCAAAAAGGGGAATTTTTATGACCCTGCCTGTTATAGGCCTATAACCTTGTTGTCTATTCCAGGCAAGGTTTATGCAAAAGCTTTGGCCGTAGGACTTCAGAGATGGGTGGACGAAGTAGCAATAATCCCAAATGAACAATTTGGTTTCCGCAAAGGTTGATCTACTATAGATTGTTGTTACATACTTTCCCATGTCATTCACAAGTACTCTAAGATTAAGTCCGGCAAGCTTTATTTGGCTTTTGCAGACATGTGCAAAGCTTTTGACGTAGTCCCAAGAGCGAGGCTATGGGCAAAGCTGAGGGTGCTTGGTATAGATGAGAAGCTGTTGGGGGCGGTTATTCAATTGTATACAAATAATGAAGCTCAGGTTAAGGGAGCACAAGGTCAAGGCCCCTCTGATCCAATTCCAATAAGGAGGGGGGTCAGACAAGGATGTGTCCTTGCTCCCTTACTATTTAGTCTCTTCCTTGCAGATCTGCCACCAGCCATTCTAACAAACCTTACTCATGCACCTAAGATCGGAGAGGTGAAATTGGGGTTATTACAGTTCGCGGATGACATAGTGTTAATCTCGCAAACAGAGATTGGTATTAAGAGGGCTGTGGACCAACTTCAAGGATATTGCCAGATTAATGGCCTGCAATTAAATGTACCCAAAACCAAGATATTGGTTATGGGTAGGAAGAAAATTCCTTCTAGTTGGAAGATGAGAGTGGGCTCTATTGCTTTAGTTACATCTCTGTCCTATTTGGGTGTGGTGTTTAGTTCTAGGGGAACCTGGTCAGCCCATCTGAAAATGAGAGCAGGAAAAGCTCTACAATCAATAAGGACCCTGCTAAGGGCCTTTAACATGTCTAAAGGAATTTCGATTACAGGTATTCTGAAAGTCTATAAAGCTAAGATCCCCCCAATGCTGCTCTTTGGAATGGAATTAGTGCCCTTTCCAGATATAATCATGCTGGAAAGAGCGCAGAACTATTTCTTGAGGAGACTTTTAAAAGTGGGGCCTAGTGTTCCTGGAGAAATTCTGAGGGCTGAAACAGGAATTCCTTCCATCTCAGTGCTTGCCAAAAAAGCCTATATAAGATATTGGCTAAGATTGCTTAGTCAGGAAGCTGAACTAACTACACAACACTGTTTGAGAGAGGAGTTGTTGCATGAGGGAAGCCGGTCTTATCCCTGGCTTCAATACCTGGCGAGGCTGGTTAGAGAACTGGGATTCTCTTTTGATTATTTTCTTGGGAAACTGTTTACTAAGATCAAGGATGAAATTTTCCAGAGATTAGAAGATGTGGCCAATCAAGAGGACTTGGCAAGGGTACGATCTTGGAAAGTTGCTCCATACTTGAGAGAGTTCAAGGTTTCAGTTAATCAAGAAAGATATTTGGATATATTATCTAATCCAAAGTTACGTAGAGCATATACCCTTTTACGCTGGCAACTTGTTGAGACGGCAGTGGTGGAGGGAAGACACAATCAGATTCCACCCTCCCAACGATTATGTAACTGCTATATTAATACAGTAGAATCTACTCAACATTTCCTTTTGGAATGCCCCAGATACGCTCCCTTAAGGGAAGCATGGTTAGCTCCACTTTTATCTTTGGGAAAAACTTTTGCTTCAGAAAGCTGTTATTTTGATTTCCTTAAACTATCAGAGAAAGAGGCCATAGTAGCCTTGGCAACCTATGTGTTGCTGGCCTCTAAGAAAAGAGCTCTAATAGAAGGAAAACTGCATAGGAAATAGGAATATTCTGACTGAGGTAGGAATAAAGCATCAAGGAATTATGATATAGGTAATTTTGTGGCAGGAATCTATTTGTATACATTGGATATAATACATATCAACAAATGTATAGGATAATTAAAAGAATGTTAAATATAACAATGTTTATATAGGAATAACAAATTGAAGGAAAAAGGATATGCTTGGTTTTTACTGAGATGTCCCCTCTAAGCGATAGATGAGCTAGGTAATACCTCTTATAGTAGAGCTCGGTTGGAGTAAGAGGAGCGAAAGAACTTTGCCCAATTCAATTGATTCAAAATTCTTCCAAGAAGTTAATTTGGGTTATGGAATTTACTGGAATTCTTAAATGAGTAATGTTCGCATTGCGTGATGTATATTTAGTTTTATTTTATGTTGCATGTTCGTATGTTGTTGTATGTATATTTTGTATTTTGTATGGGCCATGGTGAAAGCCAGTGCCATGAATAAAATGATGATGATGGTGGCACATGTGCACAGGGGGCTCTGGCTGTGGTTGCCAAGAGCGCTAGGGTGCTGAGGTGCTCTGGTGGCACTGGCCACCATCTCCAAAACCTCAGCATTGCCTACTGTAGGCATAACAGTGAGATTATACTTGCAAAAGCAGGGTGGTCCCACCTAAAGCAGAACTGTTGGGAGATATGCAGGACTGTCACCAAGCACATGGCACAGAGCAAGCTAATAGAAGCCCAGGAGATTGCAAGTTTACACAACTCTGTGGTGGCAAAGAAAGACGGTGCCAAAGTGCTATGGATGGGAGTTCTAGTCTAGTAGGAGGACCTCAAAGAAACTGCTCCCAAGGCTCTGACTGGGTTTTACATTAGAGCAGCACTTTGGAAACAAGAGCCTAAATTTCCCTCTTAATTCATTGAATTTAACTTACCAGTGAGCGGCAGCCATGCCATTACAAGTAAAACTACTTTGATGTTTACCTGAGCTAAAGGAATCCTGTTTCTCAATCCTACAAAAGAGGGCAAGCAATAATTTGAAAAAACACAAAACAAAACCACCATCAGAAGAACAAAGGATAACAAAGATGGCATTGCATTTGTTGTTAAAAGGAGATAAAAATCAGACTAGACTTCTGCCAACCCTCTTGTTTCCTCTGCAAATCTCGAGGATTTAAGACATTGATTAATATTATGTCTGGCATTGCAGCTGGTTCTTTAAAGGATACTTGCCTGGCCATGTTTTTGGAGAACAAGGAATGATACACTTTATCCAGTCTCATAACAATCTAACTATTTACGGGTAAACATTAAAAGTACAAGGATATCTCTGTATATGCATCTTTTAAAATATCTATATTAAATCCAGTAACTACTTCCCATGATCTCCTGTCCACAGGATATGTACTTCAGAGATTCTCCTTTGACTAAGGATGACTTTTTATATGGAGAGAGAGCATGATTGCCATGCTGGTCCTGGAGACAAAGTTTAAAGCTGCCACAGGAATGGGGGAAATGGTCCTCCTTACCAAGCATAATTTAGTGATCCCCTAGTCCCTCCCATCCCTTTGTCAGCCAAGGAGTTAATGAAAAAGCACCTTCTCCGATCCCAGAGCAAGCTGCACCGTAACACTGTTCCACTACAAATATGTGCAGAAAAAGCATTGCTGTGTGAACCGCTGCATCCACCCCTAAAGGCACCTGGATCTGAACATTGGCCAGCAGGGACTGTGGGTAACCAACTGGAGGGGAAGAACTGGGGGTGTGACATCAGTGTTGGCAATGCTGTTGGATGAGGCCCATTTCCCCTGCTTCTGCACCCATTCTCCATTTCCTTAATCCTTATAATCTGCAATGCATGACCGATCTACACTTACGGCTTCGGATTTCCCTTCAGGACCCTCGAGCCTAGTTACGGACCTTGGAGGGCTTGATGGAAGCACTGTTGTTGTTGTGTGGCTGCCAGCCACACAAGGCTCTGTGGTGTCCTTGTATCACGCATGTGCAAAATGGTCACCAGGAATCAAACCCAAGAATCAATAGGAAAAGTAAAATAGCAAATATTAACGGAGGGTATTGTGGGAAACAAGTTTCCAAGGAGCAAGGCTGTCCATATTTTATACTATGTAGGCACTGGCAACACAGCTGGGGGGTATTGACAGCCTGCTTGTTTCCCACAATACCCTCCATTCATATTTGCCATTTTACTTTTCCTTGCATATTTCTGTAGTTGGTCCAAGAAGAGAGATTCTTGGCTCAAAAAACCTTTGGTTTAAGAGAGGAGTTAAGGCTCTTACAAATTAACTCGTTTGCCGAAAAGCATGGAAATTGTAAGTTAAGGCTCCTGCCTTAACTTGCATGCCATGTAAGCAGTAAAGATGTTGTACAGTCTCACACACTGGATGTTTTCAGACGAGTAACCAATGGCAACCAGTGGGTAATGGGTGGGTAAGGCACTTGTCTGAAAACACCCATTGTGCTTGCTTACATCACAGGGTGTTTTTAAACGAGCAAGACTGGGGCGGGGGGGAATATGTGTCTGCTGAGTGGTACAGCTGTGGAGCACCCACACACATGGAACAAGTGGGGAGGGATTCTAATGGGTGGCTCCCTGGGTGGCCTCCATGCACTCCTGCCACCACAGACAAGTCCCTGAAGCAACTCATACGGGCAGCCATTAACCCTTTAAGAGCTCTCAGTAGGGCTGAGGGTGGAACGGGGAGGTAGTGGGGCCACAGACCATGGGTGCCACAGTTCAAATGGGCCAGGGATTTGTGGGTTCCTGTCCCCAGGAACAGTTTTGCCTTCCCCACACAGGCAACTCCAGCTTTTTCTCCAGTACCCCATGAGTGGGTGCTGCGTGGTCCAGGATCATGCACATGCACCCACACCACCTTCACATGAGCGGTCGGGTGGGCGTTTGATGGTTGTGTCTCGTTTAAAAACACCCACACTTTGGTCTTTCAGCCCCAATCCTCTTCCTCTGCTGGTTGGGGGCAACACTAAAGCTGGGGGCAGCAAGCCAATATTATGAACTTGATCCGTGTCTCTCCTTCATCCTGTCTCTCCTTCATTTATAGGTCCCCTCTCAGGCAGCAGCTGAAGTGCACGTGCTTACTATACAGGCGATTAAGGACAAGCAAATATTTGTCTTAGTATATCACACATTGGGAGTACTATACTGTATCATAAAAGGATTTAGCTGCCTGTGGCTCGTAAGGATTGGTAGCCATCTGCTTTCCCCTCAGGTACAACCCTCATCAGGGGATAAAGCTACTCATCAACTCTGTTCCCCCCCATATACACCCCACCTTGGTACTTGGATATCCCATTGTCCCCATCTCAACTGAAAACACCTACAAAAAACATACATACACTTAGACCCCACCCCTGTCTGTCCCACAAACCTTGTGCCTGAATACACATCACATGACCCATCTCTCAGCCTTCTCCCACCATATATATACACAAGAACATAAGAAGTGCCATACTGACTCAGACCCATGGTCCACTGAACCCAGCATCCTGTCTCCAACAGTGGTCAGCTACAGTAGCTCAAAAGAAGTCCAAGTCCAAGTCATGGAGATGTGACCCATCTCCTGCTAACCACTCCCAACTACCGGTAGACAGGAGTTTAAGCCACAACTAGTAAGCATTTATGACTCTGTCCTCTAAGAATTTATCTTAGTTTCAGTTTGAAGCTAGTTATGTTACTGGCTTTCACCACCTCCTCTGGCAATGAATTCCACAATTGTGCATGTGGTTGTGGTTTACCTTTTTGACTGCTGCCACACACTGAGACAATGTCTTCAAGGAACTATCCACGACACTGCTCCCCACCTCTGCCTGCCCCCCAAAGTTGTCCATGCATACACATCATCCATTTCTCAGCCTTGTCCCCAGTAAACATTCCAACAGCACCTGGGTGCCCCTTCTCCATACAGACACTTCCCCAGCTGCCCCCAGTCTGGATGTTGGATATCAAGCTTGTTCCCCTATATAAAGCCCCCAAGTACACAGCTCACTGTACCATTCTCCCCCACCCAAATGAAACCATAAAGGGGAGGGGGAATTTAACTTATAGTTATAAATACATTTGTAGCTACCTCCAGTTTCAGTGTTGCCCCCAACCTATAGAGGAAGATGATTGGGGTTGAAAGACCAAGGCAAAACATAGGTTCCATGGAGCCTAAGGCCGCTTTTAGATGAGCAGCGCGCGATTGCGCATCGCCATTGCGCATATTTTGAAATGTCCGCATGAAGTAATTTGACGAGACAGAAGTGGGTTATTATGTGCATATTACGGCAGTGATGCATTTTTAAAGTCCGTGAATTAAATAGCTCACAATCGAGCTATTTAATTCACGGACTTTAAAAATGCGCCACCACCGTAATATGCGCATAATAACCCACCTCCATCTCGTTATATTACATCATGCATACATTTCAAAATATGCGCAATGGCGATGCGCAATCGCGCACTGCTCATCTAAAAGCAGCCTAAGTTGTAAGCGAGCACAATATGCAAGACTGTACAATATATTTCTTGCTTACCTAATGTGTAAGGTAAGGTGGGACTCTTAACGTACATGCTTTTTGGAACACAAGTGAATTTGTAAGACCCTTAACTCATTTCTTAAACTGAAGATTTTTTAACCTAGTTTTTCCATGTTTTTTGAAAGGAGAAATTTGCTAAATTCCCCCTCCTTCAACATTACCAACCCAGAAAACATACACTTATTAGGGATGGGCGAAAGCGGTTCGGCAGTTCGGCCTGAACTCGGCCTGTTTGAACGACCGAAGTCGAACATGAACCCGAACGCGAACATACTGAACAAACCGAACACCGAATGGCAAAATGGCCGAACAGTTCGGTCAGTTCGGATCGCGTTTGGGTGAGTTCGGGTGCCAAGAAAAGGTTCACTGGAAGATCAAACATGACAGGGAGGTGTCAGTCACTGAACAGCAGACTTCCAGGCACCAGGGGTGGAGAGTCTTGCAAGAAACGAAACTAATTATCTGCCTCCCCCTTTCCCAACACCTTCTGAGCTAGTCACTGTTCCTGAACAGCAGGCATTGAGTAGGACTTTTAGATTGCTTTAAGTTTCATTTCAGTTTTGTATTGAAATGAAACTTAAACCATAAACTGAAACCTTGTGTTATGCACTGTACAGACTCATTGTGTATGTATGTATTTCACTACAGACTCCTCTTCTGTTTGTGATTCCCCCCATCCCATCGAGATCGAGAGATCGAGAGATAGATAGTAGAGAGTTGTAGGAGTTAGCTTAGTGATAGAGATAGTGCTAGTGATTTAGTTTTAGTGTTTGTAGGAGTAGGTCTGTGTACTTATTAGATAATCCATTTAGTTCATAGCATTTAGAATAGTTAATAGCAGTTAGATTTAGTGTAGATAATAGATATATAAAATATTAGATAAAAAAATAAATATAAAAACCCCATATAAAAACAAAAAAACCAAATAAAAAATAAAAGAAAACCATATAAAACCAAATAAAAAACCAAAAAACCATATAAAAAACAAAAAAACACCCATAACAACATTTCCCGAATGGCCGAAGCGAACAGCCTAACTGAACAGCCTGTTCGGATGACCGAACCAAACAGCCGAATGCAAACTCGGCGAACTAGCCGAACTGCCGAACCGAATGGACGAACCGAACGCAGACGAACCAAACTGCAGAACCGAACAGCTGAACCCGAACCGTAATCTGTTCACCCATCCCTAACACTTATTTTAGTCTGGCCTATAACATGTCCATGAAGAACTTAAGAAAGCCATCAGCTCCCACAACCATGGCAAGGCATCAGTCTCTCTCTCTCTAAATTACTATATAATAAATTATAATTTTTTTATATAATATATATATATATAAAAGTATTACTTTTGACCTAATCTAAGCTATCTAAACCTATAACCTATTTAAATAAAATATAACTATTAAATACAGTGGGGTTTGAGGGTCAAACACGTTCATCTTCCTGTGCATTTGACAAGACTGGGCATGGGTGGTAGTGGCAGGAAGCTGGGCATGCTCTACACCCTGGAATTCTCAATTTTTTTGCAGAGCAGTCACACATGCTCCGCTGGGAAAGCAGCATGCCTCCCATGCAGTCTTCTAGTCCTGGAGGAGGGAATAGTAGCGGTGCAGGTGGCGTACTTTCTGTGACAGGCCTCAACACTCTGAGAAGCCCACCATATTCTGCATGCAGCCTATTAATTGCTGCCTGCGCAACCCAAATTTCCTCATAAATCTTCACTGGGGCATTGGGCAGGGATGGTCTTGCTCCTGGCCCAGGCTGTGGAGGAATGTGGGTGTGTATGTGTGCTGGAACTCAACAGGTGGGGTGGGGCGGTGGAGTGGCTTCATCCTCTCTGCTAGCAACCCATGTGGATGAGTGTTCCTGCTTCTGGTCCTAGTGGTGCCTTGCAAAACTGCTGCTCATTCCAGGTTGCACAGTAGCCTCTGAGTTTTGTGCAGCCCACTGCCATGCCATGAATGTGCACTAGTTGGTAGTGCATGGCAGAGATGCTGTGCTCAGCCCACCTCTGCACCACGTCTATGCAGCAGGTGCATCATGCCTCCTCAGAGGCCATTTTAGTCATTCCAGATGTGGGATGAGTGTTTCCTCTGCCCTCCTTGCCCACCACACCCATGGTCACAAACCCGCCCCTCTCCCCTAGATCTGCCATCCTCTCCCTAATTCCCCACACCCCAGTTCCTGAATACCCCACTAAATCTGTCACTGCCCTAATGCAAAGTGAACAGAGTTATATTCCATCATTTTTTATCAATTTCTGGGACTTTTAATGTGGGAAATTCTCTCAGGAGCAGGGAAGCTGCAACCTGTCCAAGGCACTGAACAGCTCTGGCCCCTTCAGCTCCAGGACCCACCAGCGCAGTGAGCTACATGCCTGTGGCTGCTGCCTCTTCCCTTGCAGCATTTACCCCACTGTAAACTTTAAACACATTTTTCTCTGTCAACAGGAAACAGTTGCAAAATCCATTAAAAAAACACTTGTCTCCAATTTTCAAACTTTTATAACAAACTCAGCTGTTTCTCAACGGAGCTGTCTGAAATTTGGAAAGAGTCTACCCCTCACCAAAGCAATTTTTCCTACAAAATTTCACAGTGATAGGATAAATAATCTCTATTTTATAATGAGTAGACGTTTTGTTATTTTAATGTAGAGCACAAGCTGTCTTAACTATAGATAATCTATAATCATCTGAAATAATTTGTCTCCATCTCTTCTCTGGAGTACTTGATGCGAGAGGGTCTAGTGCATCAGTTCCCAAACTTTTTGGATCAATAGATCACTGTCAGCTCTCAAACGTTCTCACAAAGTTCTATTTTCATTACATTACACTTCTATCCTGCTCCTCTCACCTCTGGCGACCCGTGTATGTAGGCCACAAAATGGGCTACACATGATGGGAGGCTTTTGTCCATGCTGGCTCTGCCACCATCTCCTGGGGAAAAGGGAGTGCATCAATGGGCAGCACATGCGCATTATGGTCTCCCCTCCCTGATGGTCATGGCACCAGCTAGGACAGCCGACTACTTTGCTGTAGCCATAGTCCACTTAACAAGTGGTGTTTTCTAATGTGACGGTGGCCCGCTTTAACACACTTTGACCTGGTTTAACGCTAGGGCTACTGTCACGTTAGTTTCCAGTCACCAGATGTTGGCAAGGGATAGATCCTATCCATGGTAATGACTCAAGGAAGTCTCCAAGTCACAGCCCGCACTACCTACTACTATGGCTGGGATCTGGCTGCCCAACCGGGAGTAAAGCAGGCTTTCATGGTCCAGAGTGTGACCAGTTCCAGGCATCATGGCAACTGTCATAGCCACCTGTTGGGGGGGGGGGGAGGGGGAGAGGCACGCCACTGGATGCAGCATGGGGCAGGGCAGGCACACGTCTGTGTGTCTCCCTGCTTCCCGGTGGACTGGCACCCATCACATTAGTTCGGGGGCCAGGACCGGTCCCAGCTGTGGTGGTGGCTGCACTCCAGATCAGGTAACTCCGTGACGGCAGCTTGTCTGTCTTGTGAGGATTACCTCTCACTATGGATATAGCCTTTCACCCATTGAAGACAATGGCTCATCTCCCACTGACTACAATGGATGGAAGATTGCATCCTATGTGTTTGCATAGTGTCTCCAACTGTGTGGCCTCTAGGCAATGCTGTAGTACAGTTGATTTTCCCAAAAAATCAAAAGATAGCATCTGAAAAGTCATAATAAAATGCAAAACATCCTAACTTTTTGTTCAGTCCTTTATTGTGCTGCCAAACCCACAAGCAAAGCAAAACTTTGGCAAGAAACGTTTAACAGCACACTTAGCTTTATATTCTTGAAAAAACCCAACCTTGATGACAACCACGAAACAATGGATTGCCTATACTTTTACTTCCCAGCTAATGAAATAGCCCTTTCATTCCTTTCCAGCAGACTAATCATTATTATATACACATGTGTATATAGGATTCCAGAAGACTATACGTTACATTGCATGTTTAAAATAGGATTATTTCTTTAGTCAACTTACTGCATTTTTAGAGGGAAATTAAAGCTAACAACAACAAAAAAGAATTCTTAATAATATTTTGTACGTCTATAGTATCTTTCATCCACAATTCTCAAACCACTTTAGAAAAACTCACTAAAGTAATCTCACAAGACCTAGATGATAGATAAGTATTAGAGTTGAAACAAAGAATCCAATAGCCAGATACATCTGGTGAATTTACCTGCTGTGAGAACATCTGGACAAAGTGATAACTATTCATTCCCACTTTGTCTATTCATTTTGGATATTAGTTTCAGATATCCAAGCCATTATTTTGGTCATCTTGACCCAAACAAATAAAATAACAGCACCAAAATAATGGAAGGAAGGAATTTGCAAATTTTGTTTCAGGTGTGAAGTATTTTGATGCTGAGAGATGTAGTTCTCTTCCTGTAGAGACAGTTTAGCATCATTGGTTTATTTTCCAGCAAATGATAGGCTTTGGCAAGACAAAACCTGCTTGGAACTATAGTCCCTGGTTTCTGTGACTGTCCTAAACAAACAGTGTCTGCATTACATGCATATGCTGATCATACCTGCGAATGTGAAACTTGCTATTCATTTCAGCTATAATAAGCATTATTGCACAAATCTTTTTACATATAGGCAAACTGAGCCATAGACAGGTTACGTGACATTTAATAAGTCACTGAAGTCAATGGGTGCTTTAAAGTTGAATCCAATTGGAGTTGGATCAAGTCCAAAGTGTGTTGGTAGGAGAGTTGCAAACAGAATGGAGTCCAAGGAGTCATGGCCCCTTGCTATACCCCACTGCAGAGAAAAGAGCATTAGTGGAATCAAAACAGTTTGGATTTTGACTCAAAAATCTGCCTGGCAAAACACTCTTTGTTTCTAGCATGTAATTTCATTTCAAGTTCTGGGAAGAAATTAAACAAAATTAAGACCAATTTGAATAACTGTGTGTCTCCTATACTTACATGTGGCATTTAATCTGAATATTTTTTTAATTTTTTTAAAGTATTTAAAAATCTTTTAGATAAGCAATCTTTTAGGGAAAATAATATTTGATACTTTTGTTAAGAGAATCTGTGTTCCTTAAAGTTTTAATTTGTGGCTCCTTCTCATAGGGCGTTTCTAAACGAGCAAGGTTGGGGGACGGCAGGGTGTGTGTGTATCTGTGTCTGTGTTAGCTGAGTAGCACAGCAGTGGAGAAGTCACTCAGGCGGAGCGTATGCAGTGGAATTCTAATGGGCGGTTCCCAGCATGGTTACCGTGGCAGCTACCTCACACTCCTGCCACAGACTATTGGGGGGGGGGGGGGAGGAAGTATGCCAAGCTGACCTTTAAAACCGACACGTCCTGGGAGTGAGCACTGGGCAACTGGGCTCCCCAGCACTCAAGGCCAGTTCCCGTGACTTGCAAAGGCCATGTCCCTCCTCCCCAGTGCCTATGAGCAGGGGATCTGTCTTTTGACGTGGGTGGCCACCGCAGTTCATACAAGCGAAGGATGCATGGGTGCCCATTACCACACACTTTTTTGGCTTGCCTCACATGGCGCACTCCAGATTTCTTGGCAGTACTCCATGAGTGGTCATGTGAGTGGGTGCTGCGTGGCTCATGAGAGCGTGCAACCCCCCCACTCCACTTTCAGATGGGCAGTTGGATGACTGGCTCCTGGGTGGACATGCATCTTGTTTAAAAACACCCATAGACTTCTAGACTTCAGTTAGCCAGTAGCTAGCATAGACTGTTGGACTATCCTAACATAAGTTGTTGTACCTGGACCTGGGAGATCTGGGTTCAGATCCTGTCTTAACCATAAACTTGGGCAAGTTGCTATCTCTCCGCCTCAATTCCTCATCTGTAAAATGGGAATAATAATGTCCTGCCTCACAGGGTTGTTGTGAGGGAGAACTAGATAAGGATTGTAAAGTACTTTGAACACTGAAACATGCTAGATAAATTATTTGAAATCATTTTAAATTGGTAGAAGTTGCAATCCCTATGGGTCTCAGTCAGGATTGGGGCCCCACTGTGATATCTGCTGTACAGAGATGGAACAGCAATTCCTGCTTTAAAGAGCTCATATTCTTCTAGAATAAGTTCAGTTGTTTTCTTGTTGAACCCAATATTGGAAATGCAAATCTTTGCATTCTTCATGTTTAGACAAAGATAGGTCTGGAACAGACTGCAGTTAAATTCAATCTACATGAATGTATGAACAGGGCCTCAGTCTCTGTCCCACTACTAGCTGTGAATTTTGCCATATTTACACTTTAATTGTTCATCGGCTCCCTGGGGCCTCATGTATGGAGTTCTACAAGGATCCATTCTGACCCCTCCTGTTCAACATGTACATGCAGCCTTTGGGTGAGATCGTGAGTTTGAGGTTCAGTGCCATCAATATGCTGATTACACCCAGCTTTACCTCTCGTTTTCATCTGACCCAGGCCCTGCAGTCATGGTGTTTACTTGGTGTCTGGCTGTGTTGGGGGATTGGATGATGGCGAGCTGCCTGAAACTGAATCCTGATAAGACGGAGGTGACGTTGGTGGGAAGGGACGAGAGGGTGGAGGTGCCCATCCTTGGTGGGGTGCATCCCTCCTTGCTCCCTCAGTTTCGGAGTCTGGGTGTAATCCTCAATTCACAGCTTCGCCTGGATGCCCAGGTGGTGGCTGTGGCGAGGAGTGCCTTTTGGAAATTACATCTAATCTGTGGTCTTCGGGTTCCGTTCTGGCCACTATCATCTGTGCATTCATCACCTCAAGATTGAACTACTGCAACACACTCTGTGTGGGGTTACCCTTGGTGATGATCCGGAGACTGTAACTGGTGCAGCATGGGGCAGCCCACCTCCTGGTGGGGACGGGCCGCTGTGAGCACATTACACCAGTGCTCCGCTCTCTGTACTGACTGTCTATAGTCTTCCAGTCCCGATTCAAGGTTGGTTCATACCTTTACGGCCTGGGCCCCGCTTACCTGCAGGATCATCTCATCCCTCGTGTCCTGGATCAGACCCAGAGTACCTGGGTGGCAACATTTTGAGAGTGCGTTCTTAGTGGCCACACCCAAGGCTGTGTAAATCTCTCCCGCCGGAGGTCCACCTATCTCTGGACCTCCCCTCCTTCCATAGACAATGTAAAACTTGGCTTTTTTGCTAGGCATTTGGTGAGGGGGACAGGTAGTGGGTGGGGGCTTTGGGGGTGGTGGTCTTTATTTGGGCCTCATTTGTTACCGAGATTTTTTATATTTTATTTTATACTTTTGTACCTATGCTTTTACGGTTTTATTGTTAGCTGCCCAGGGCTGCCATTGGGCAGGAGGGGGCGGGATATAAAACTATGCAAATAAATAAATATAAATAAATAAATAAATAAATAAATAAACGCCACACTGAGGAATAAGTAGCCTTTTGTGCTGTTGTCTCATTCACCTCAAGGGACTTGCAACAGCACTAAGGGCTACCACTGGTGCCAAACTGTTCAGAGGCATAGCAAGGTTTCCATGGGCCCAGGTGCAAAAGATGGAATGGGTTCCCCCCTCACCTGGTCTGCCAGCCAGCAGTGTGACACCCCCTCTCATACACCCCCTGACATACATGCCCTTTCCATCATACATACATTCACATACTTTCACTCTCCCCCAGATTACTCACTCCTGCATGCATGCACTCTCCTGACCCTCTCATTCCCTCGCCCCTCCACATATATGTAATTGGAGCACTTTAAAAAGCAGATTAAAACTATTTAAAAGGGGGGCAGTAAAGGGAGAAGAAGAAAAGCACATTAAGGGGAACTAACAGTAGATCCTCTAAAGATACCTGGAGAATAAAAAGTCATATACATGCACTGTCCTTTCACAGACTCATGCGTGCATGCACTGTCCCATTCCTCTCCTCCCCAACATGCACTCTCCGGTCACACTCACAAACACATACATGCACCCTCTCCTCCACCTCTCCCTGCACATGCACTCTCCCCTTTCCCTCCCCCCACACATATATGCACTGTCCTGTATATCACACACGTACTCTCCCCCCTCACCAACATGCATTTTCATTCACACACTCTCCTGGCACTCGCAATACACGGGCTCCCAGTGCTCTGCTCGCCAAGGCAGAGCAGCTTCCCTTGCCTCTCACCTTGGCTGGGGCCACGGCAGCATGACTTTCTTCCTGTGACAACTCCCTCTGCCAGGGAGAGCCCATGGCTTCTCCAGACATACACATCTCGCAGGTGAGCCACTGATTCCATTCAGCGCTGAGATTCTGGAAGCTCCAACAGCGGCACTAGGGCTCCTTTGAATTCCACACTCTCCTCCAGCCCAGGCATAACCAGCAAAGCACTGAGCAAATGGCTTCTGGCTGAGCTGTTTCACAGTCTCTCTCCCACCCTGCCTTTTCTCGCTCTGCTGGTTGTGCCTGGACTGGAGGATTGTGGGGAGTTTGATGAAGCAGCAGCGAGAAGGACGGGTCTCCATGGGAGGAGAGAGTGGGCTGTTGAGATCCCAGCCCCAATGGCTGGCTGCAGGGTGGGGGGGTTGGTGCTTCTGACTCCTGCTGGGGGTTTGTGGGCCCCCCAAATCTCAGGGGGCCAGGGACAGCTACACCCACTGTCCCCATCG
Organism: Sphenodon punctatus; assembly: GCA_003113815.1. NCBI lineage: Eukaryota > Metazoa > Chordata > Lepidosauria > Sphenodontia > Sphenodontidae > Sphenodon > Sphenodon punctatus. The sequence continues at coordinate 721,032 of QEPC01010648.1, read as the reverse complement.
TAGCTATGCCCCTGAAAATGTTTGAGGGCTGCAAGGTTAGAAAGAATACTAGGTTTTTGACTTTTTAGAATGCCTTCTGATGCGGAGTCCCCTACTGATCTAGCTCATGAGTTTGTCAAGTATCCATGATCTAAATCCTTTCAATGATTTTCCTCCTATTTCTAGGCCTATTTCTGGCCTCAACCTCAGAACTCTGGTTAGCTTTTAACCCCGCCAGGAATTCACTGTGGTGAATGTCTGGTGGGGCTCAAATGGACATGCCACCCATCACACTCACCACACTAGATCCACTATGGTTGACTGTGGTGGCGTCATGTCTGAAATTACCCAAGGTTATTAAGAATGTTGTATGGATAATAATAATGTTGTGTAATTATGTTATTTTATTACTATTTTTATTGTTAGTACAAGGCAAAGGTGAAAGCCAAAAGCTGCAAGGAAGTAAAAGAAATTTTTTTGGCCACAGAGACACCTGCAAAAGTAGATTAAGATGGCAGGGCATAGGCAGTAGAACGTGTCTCATTGTCAGAGTCTTGAGAAAGGTTAATGGAACTTAGGGTCCAAAGTCACCAAGACTGCCATCCTCAAACCACTTACTCCAGTCAAGTGACATAAGTGGTTTGAGGATTGCAGCATTAGGTGGCATGCAAAATTTCACCCACAATCTAAGATAAAATATATAGCAAAAAGAAGAGCAATGTCTGCCCATGCAGTACTTTATATAAACAAAGTGCTAAAAGCCCAACCAAAATGTATCAGTTTTTCAGATAACAGCACTCCCTGCATTCCTCCATGGAAGTTATCCATTTGTGAAACCATATAAGGTCAGATGTGTGAATATAAATTTGTTGCTATAAGGAATATCATTTTCAAGAATGTTGGAGGCATTGAAGAATATTATATATATATATATATACACAGTTAACATTTTCCCTTCTAATACTATATAAATAACAATAGCTTACACACCCACATACAGTGCATTTAACGTGTTGAAGACAAATTGATTCAATAAATCCTCTTGTCGTGGAAAATAGTGAGAACAACATGTTGATGACATTGAACAGAGAAAGATTTTATTTCTAAATGTTCCAACATCTTTCATACATTATGTTGGTGTTTATAATATCACTGGCATGAGATTGCTATTTTCCAAGCTCACCAGTATCATCTTACTTGCACGCTATTTTTTTTGGCAGTATAAACAAAAATATATTCCTACTGTGGGCTTGTTCTGCGCTGTCTGTCCCAATTCCACGAGCCAAGTTATTCATTAATTCTATAGTTCTAACCTTGGTCAGAATCTGCCCATCTGCAAAAAGTTATCACTTGCCAATGCCAGTTTTTGCAAGTTATAGAAGTTGTCACATCAGCATGCATTTGTGCAATGAAAAACCTGCTCTCTTTGATTTGTATGGATTTTGTAATCAGTCAGTGGTTTATCACTATCTGATTTATTTTAGAGCACTATCTGAATTATTTTAAAAGGCACGGGTGAGGTGGGTGTGAGGGAATGTTATACCCCAGTGCAACAGGATAGGTGCTTCAAAAATGAATGGCACAGTTTATGTTCACAGCACTATATAGCTTAGCTTACTGTCAGCCATCTCCAGACTTCCCCCTGTAGTTTAGAGACCCACATTTCATCAAGTCACTAAGCCCCACCCCTTTTGCATAATGTGACAGGTGTCCAACCCCCTGGAAGTCCTCCCGACCCCGCAAGATCCTTGGATGGGAGTCATGTGAGGTGTCAAACAACACAGGAGAGTGAGATGGATTAATCAGGCTGGGTTTGAGAGATTTAGTACCTCCTGTTCCATAGAAAACAGGCCCAGAGTGGCAGCAGTTCATGGGTAAGCAGCAGGGGACTATGTGGCCCCCCTCAATACAACTCAGCCCACCACGCTGAACCAATCGGCAAAGGTTTCAATCATCCTGGGTCCCTCCGTTATGGAGATATGGGCCAATGGGATGGCAGTTCATGGGCAGGCAGGATTGGCAGAATAAGTTCATGTGACCCCTCAAACTCCTCATCACACCACCCCCAACCATCAGAAAGGTTTCTGGACCCTAGGCCTGTCCTAGGAGTTTTCAATTGATGTTCCATTGGGTACAGCATCAACACCACCCCCATTCAACAATTATATATAAAGAGGAGCCATTTTGTGAGACAGGGTATGCATTTCTGAACACTGTGCCAATCAGAGAGGCCTTTGCTACAGCTTACATGCAAAAACCGAAATGGCTTCCCGTGGTGATGCTACCTGTGTGAGGCCTTTGGAGCTTACTAATCCACTGCCCATGGTGAGGTGCTTACCATTGGCATTGCTGAGCTGTCTACACCAACATAAATCCCCAATGCCTTACCTTGGTGGCACATCGTCTATGGCTCTGTTTGACCCTGGTACTCCTTTGAACGTAAGACTAGCACAGAAAATAAAATTGCTGAAAGCATGATGAAAAGTATTCAGCCACATGCGGAGGAACCTGTGTATGCGTCTATAGCTTTTCAAGCCAGTACTCCAACAAAAGATCCACTGGTAAGTCACAGACATTCAGGGCTAGGTGTTTTGGCTGAATAAAGAGTAAAGTAGAGCTGCACCGATGTATCGTTATTTTTTATTTCAACAGATAAACAGTGACTTTCTAATAGCTGTTGAGAGCCTGAATTTGGGAACGCCTGTGGGACTAAATCTTTCCTGTCTCCTGTTTTTTTCCATGCTTGAGAAGAGGTGATCAACTAGACAGCTGCAAGGAGGATACAGGTAAACCAAGCTACTAGACAACAAAGAATGTATTTTATAAAAAGTCAGACATATACAGAGAAAATAGATAGCTATATGAACTATACAAGTCTCAAATGCCAAATATAAAATCAATACAAATATCCAATTATTGAAACAAACTAAAAATTAATCTTAAATGAGTTTAACATATCCCAACACATTTCAGGTTAAAACCCATCATCAGAAGAATTCTGTGAACACTAGAACCATAAAAGAAAACCTAAAAAACAACAGAGATTATAACTTCACAGACAGTCTATAAGTTGTGTGCAACATTTCTATAAAACAAGATGTGCAAGAATAAAATTTATTTATTGTTACACATAGGACAAACAAGCCCAATGCTTATACCCAAGGAGTCAAATAAGTCAAAAACAAAAACCTGTATTGGAAATATGAATTCTATTTTCTTCATGGAGAGTCAGTCTTGCTAAATGCACCAAAAGGTTGTCTAATGAGGCAAAAATGAAACTGTAAAACCATATGGGATCACTCACTAAAGAACTGAGGATCATAAATTTGATCTAAATCTCAATTGACTATCCTGGAGATCAACCCAAATTAGTAGAGAAAACAAACTACAGTGTATTTATTGTAAAAGTCTCTGATAAAAACTGTAGAAGTATATCAGAACACCTGGGTTGCACTACACCCCTGCTGTAATAATATAAACCCATTTTAACTAATATGGCTGTTAACCCTGAATAGCTAATAAATTATTCTAGTTTCTAATGAATTTGTCAAAGCAAAACTTATATATGCTGTGAGTATAACACTACAAGTGGGATCTTCTCCTAAAAATAAAACTGAAGTGAATAACTAAAGACTTCTAATGTCTGCACCAAAAACCCAAAACTATGTGTACTATAATAGAGACAACAATATAGTTCTCTAGAGGAGGAAGAAACAAACAAAGAAGAATTGCAACAATGCTTACCACAGGAGCGCCAGCCCTCACTGTCTGAACAACTTCTCTCTATTGGCTGCTGGCACAGGTGTCCTGTTTAAATTCTAAAGAAAAAAGCCAATTGTGACAAGCTAAAAAATGTGGCTGTTAAAAATGCTTGTCCCAAAGATAAATAAGGAAAATCCCCTCCTCTGTAATAGCCATTCATTGATACAAAGACATGGCACTCCACCAGGGGAGGAAAAAACTACCTAAAATGCTTACCACAAAAGTTCCAATCCTTTCTGTCTGAAAAAGCTCTCTACTGCCTGTCAGCACAGGTGTCCTATATAAATACTGAAAGAATTAGCAAAAGCAACCACCTGCGACCAACTTCACAGGGTAATTGGCAAAAAGGCTAGTCCCAGAGAAAGACAGTAAATATTTTCTCCTCCTGTTGTATACACAAAACTCCAAGCTAGGTACTAATAAAAAGAAATTATCAGAGAAAGGGAGTGAAATCTGAATCCTCATTGAGACCAAATGACTCAATAATATTCAACTTGACGATCCACTCAGTTTCTCTCTTAGATAAAACCTTGTTTCTGTCGCATACATTATGACCAATGCACTCTATAGCCCCAAAATGAAACGGTTGACAAGTGGTGCGGTAACTCTTTGGTTCTTTATATTGCTCCTGTGTTCGTTAATCCTAATCTTAAATTTTCTTGTCATCTTCCCAACATATAATTTCTTGTATGGGCATTGAATGATATACACCACAAACGTGGAAGCGCAAGTAGCAAAGTTCTTAAGTGACTATACTCAGTAGAATCACTAGGATTAATGAAGAAACTCATCTTTAGGAATGTGCGAACACGGTTCGGAAGTTCGGACCGGACTGAAATAGTTCGGTCGACTGAACCGAACTTTCAAACCGAACTCATATTCGACCGAACTGTTTGGTCGATTCTGAACCAGTTTGTAAGGCCAAAAAAACCGGTTTTGAACGTACGAACTCGGTTTGGAAGTTTGGAATTTGACCGAACTCGAATAGTTCTGTCGACTGAACTGAACTTTCAAACCAAACTCGATTTTCTGAACTTGGTTCTGTTCACACATCCCTACTCATCTTGTGGATTTGTCTTCAACAGACCCCACTACCACAAGGAAAATGGCCATTAGAAACAAGTGTCCCATCTGAATTGCCATAATGATGAGTTCTGCAAACTTTATTATTAGCGTGTTCTAGATACTCTTAATATTTTTTCAGTCTTTTGTATGTAAAAATAGGCCTTAACTGGAAAAATAGGTAAAACATCCAGGGTTTGCCAATGTTGGAGAACACTGTTCCTTAAATAGGAACTTGCTTCATTGTCAGTCAAACTGCAAATGATTTTATCCGTTTTAGTTTTAAGTTTTTCTGTAATCAAAATTGTGTAGATTTACTACATATTCTATGGTATCCAGCTAAGATCACTTTTGGGGGGGGTAACCCTTTTTCTGGAGTAATCCCACAAGTTGTCTTGCCTCTTGTTGGAAATCCTTATCCAAACTACAGTTTCTCTTCAATCTCAGGAATTGTCCATATGGTAAATTCTTGAGGATATGTATTAGGTGGGAAATATTGATTCTTAAATATGTATTGTGGAGGGCAGGTGAAATGAGGGCACAGACTCCATTTTTGGTGAAAATCGGGGCTGCAGTTTATTGAACAACTATTACAACAATTAACATTCCCTGCATGGGCAATCCACTCTATCCACTCAGCTATCCCAGTATCACAAGATAATCCACCCCTTTCAGGAGTCTGATGTGTTCGAGTCTGACCCAGGAACAGTGCCCACCGCAGCACACCTGCCCTGGTCAATCAGCTCCCACAGGTGGTCATGCTGCCAGGGCTGCCAGCTAGCCTCACTCAATGGTGGGGACCTTAAAATCTGCCCAAAGGGTCGGGTGCTTGGAAAAGGGGCTTTAAAGAAGGTAGAGATCCTCACCCATGAGCCAGGCAGCCCTACATGATGCCCTGCCCACCCCCTTCCCCAGTGTCAAGGCAGCAAGTACCCACCAGACAAGCAAAATGTCGTTGCCAACCCCATCACTGTCATTCTGTGGATGCCTTCCTGTCCCCCCGGCTTACCTAAACCATCTTGCTGGACGGCGTAGCTGGATACCGCCACAGGAGCAACCAGCTCTGTTTGGTTACCTCCATCCCACTACCTATTAGGTTCAGCTCACACAGCCCCAACCTAATGTCCTCCAGAAATAAATAATTTCAGGCATATGATAAATGAATCCCATCGTTCTAATAAAGCTCAGGGGATTTGCTGGAAATCCCAGCGTGACTAACAGTAACTCCCCCAATTTCCCTTATCCAGCATCTCACCTCCTTATTCACCTTTCTGCACACCCTTTCAATTCTGGACGGATGACTAGCATCCCTCCAGACCCTCCTCTCTATTAATTCTGACCAAACAATCCCAATCCCAAGGCACCTTGTCCAAATTGCCTCAACATCCCTCTTAATATCGATCACTAGACTGATTCTTGTCCTGTAAACTAAATCATTGCCCTCCAAATATTTATTTATTTAAAACATTTTTATCCCACCCCTCCTGCCACAGGCAGCCCGGGACGGCTAACAAAATCATCAATAAAAATAAAATAAAATATATAAAACATTAAATACTAAATACTAAAAACAGCAATAAAAATGAGAAGACAAAAACCCGAATACCACCCACCCACCCTCACCCTTCTCCCTTGCCAAATGCCTGGCGGAACAGCCAGGTCTTACAGTTCCTATGGAAACTCAGGAGGTCAGGGGCCAGATGGGTCCCTACCAGGAGGGAGTTCCAAAAGCGCGGTGGGGCCACTGAGAACACCCTGTCTTGCATGGCCCCCCGGGAGACCTGAGGAACCTCCAACAGGGCACCTCCAGATGACCGCAGGGGCAGGTCCAGAATCCGAGGAGTGAGGTGGTCTCGCAGATAGGCAGGCCTCAGACCATGTAAGGCTTTATAGGTCAGAACCAACATTTTGAATCGGGCCCAGGAGACTGTTGGCAGCCAGTGCAGAGCTCGGAGCACTGGTGTAATGTGCTCTCGGCGGCCCAGCCCCAACAGGAGCCGGGCCACCACATTCTGCACCAGCTGCAGCTTCCAGGCCATCACCATAGGTAGCCCCACGTAGAGCGCGTTACAGTAGTTTAACCGAGAGGTGATAAAAGCATGGATGATCGTGGCCAGATCTGAAACCGAAACCAGCGGCCGAAGTCACTGCACCAGATGTAACTGGCGGAAGGCACTCCTCACCACAGCCTCCACCTGGAGAGCCAGACTGGGGGGTGCTCCTCGATGTGCAGCTCTGCACATCGAGGAGCACCCCCCAGTTTCCATACCTCAAAAGTCAGTGGAAGGCACCCCCCCCAATTGAGGGGGTCACCATCTCCACTGACTTACCCACTAACATCACCTCCGTCTTGTCAGGATTCAGTCGATTAGCCCTCATCCAGTAGCTGCCAGACACCGGGTAAGCACCGAGACAGCTGGGCCTGGGTCGGTCCATACCCCCTGATCACCTCGCTGAGCGGCTGCATGTACATGTTGAACAGGAGAGGGGACAAAACAGAACCCTGTGGGACCCCACACAGGAGGTCTCAGTGAGGTGAAAAATAATCACCGAGCACCACCCGCTGAGTTCTCCTGGTCAGGAATGAGCGGAACCATTCAAGAACGATCCCGCCTAACCCCGCACTGTCCTGCAGGCACGTCACCAACATCTCATGGTCAACAGTATAAAATGCAGCCTACAGATCTAATAGGACCAAAAGGGTCGATCAACCCTTATCATTTTCATGTCGCAGATCATCGACCAAAGCCACTAATGCTGTCTCAGTGCCATGCCCTGGATGAAAGCCAGACTGAGAATGGATCATTAAGACATCTATTGGATCACCCTGCCACAAGGCCCTTATGAAAACTGGCATGAGCTGCAACCATCTCATCCCAGATCTACCCATCCAATCTATTCGAGCAATATGACCATCCCCAAATGAGACCCTAATGGAGATGCAGCTGCTCTCTTGCATGCTCAGCATATAAAGCTGTGTCCAACGATGCACACTCTCAGCATACGCCCCTCGGCTCTATTTCCTGTAGAAAAGGAGAAGGATAAAAATCAGGATCGAGCAGCCTCCCCACATCTAACATGACTCCAATACACACCCGATCACCATCTCCCAATGGCTTGGATTGCTTCTTGACTGAACCCTGCTTTCGCCGCCATTGTCCCTGCACATATCCTGAAAGAATATAAGCCGAATTTGAAACTATTCATCCCCAATGCTGACAAGCACCTGCGCATGACTGCCTCAAGCTGGAACTGAGTAAGCCACAACTCATCCCCATGAATAAAGAAAGGATCATTCACTTGCCTTTGAAACTCTAAATACCTATTCACCGCTAGAACTGGGCACACTTCAGGGTCTCCAGACAAACAGAGGCAAACTCACTCGCCCCAGCCATACTGGTCAGTCTTAGACAAAAATTATCCCCTTTAATATTGACATGGTGATGGGCTTCCTAAAATCTGAAACCATCCCAAGCTGCCTCAACCATTCCTCTAAGACCTTTTTAGGGAGAAAACCAGCACAAGGATCAGGGAACCCTGCCACCTTACTACTGCATAAAGCAATGCCCAGCGAGATCCTTCTGGCGAATACCCACTAATATGCCAGCTATCGTGGAAGGTGACAACCCCCTCTCCTGTATAACCACCATGTATTTGAGAACAGAATTCTCAGGGATAGGCCACTAAAATGGTCCCACAGTCTCAAGTACAAAACCTCTAAACTTCTCAAATGCTGTAGTATAAGCTTTAAATGTAGAGGGGTTCACAGCTAATGTACTCAGCTAATATACTCAGCAGTCAAGTTTCCAAAGCTCCACAGGCATTGACTCTGGATCCTTGCTGGCTCCAGGGGCCAACGTGCGAAACCTCTCGACCTGAAAATGAGAAAGAGCATCCACAATTCTGTTCTTGACTCCAGGCACATGTCTGGCCTGAAAAGTGATATTATGAACTAAGCAATGCATTACAAATGCCCGCATCAAAACCATTACTGTTTGCAATTTTGCTGATTACATGTTCAATACATGCACAACAGCCAATTTATCACACCAGAAGCAGATCTTCCAGTCCTTAAATTCCTCCAACCAAATATGGACTGCCATTGAAATTGGAAAAAATTCCAGCAAGGTAATATCCTTCAAGCGGCCATTCCTTCTCCATTCATCCGGCCAACACTCAGCACACCATCAGTCTCTGAAGTACACTCCAAAGCCTATGCCTTCAGCCGTATCTGAACGGACCTGGAAATCTGCCTCCAGCAAGAACCTGGGACTGCCAAATGGTAACACCATTATAATATTGCAAGAACCCTACCCACACCTCGAGGTCAGACCTCATTCCCTACAAAACCCGCACGTGGTGATGAGGTTTCGTTAGTCCCACCATGGCACTAGTAAGTCTGGTGCAAAACGGGGGACACCGCTCTACATGTAAAGTTCAGGTGACCTATGACCGACAGCAGTTCCCTCAGAGTCATCTTCTTTCTAGAGCCAACTTCCCTGAGCAATTCGTTCAGCACATGTAGCTTATCCTTCGGGAGCCTGCAGACTTCCTCCTCTGTGTCAGTTTCAATCCCCAAATAAGTTCACCCTATGGTGGGGCCTTCTGTCTTCTCAGCCAGTGGGACCCCAATCTATCTGCCACCTGTCTAAACACTCCCAACAGCATTTCACACTCATCAGTTCCTGTACTGCCTATCAGCAGGAAGTCATCAAGTATATGGTTACAGATGGCAGTTCTGCCTGCCTTTTAACAGTCCAATGAACTAAGGAACTGAATCATTCAAATGCTGAACATGATATCTAAAGTCAAAGAAAGGTTATGACCAAATGTTTACGGGGGACATATAGTGGATGATGTCCTTAGCAAGGCACAAAGGCCTGTGTACAGACTGACAGATTATGAAGGTGAAGCGATCCTCAGGACCTTCTATACTGAAGAGCTTCAAAGTCAACCCCAAGCACGATAAAGTGTACAGGGTTGAAAAAATAACTACAAAGGGGAAAGGAAGAAACAAGCGTTATATGGTAAAGTGGCTAGACTGGCCAGATAAACTTAACAGCTGGGTTAGTGCCTCTCAGCTCTGCGAAGTTTGTGACTTTTGACTTTGTGACTTGTACATCACCCTGCCCAGTAACATGTGCAAAAATGTTTTCCCACAGAACAATAGTTCTGCTTTACCATACAACTAATTAAGCCTCTGGATCTCCCTGGAATGTGGGACTGTCTGAAAAACAGTACCCTTGCAGCTGGGACACTGTTGCTACAGCCTCACCCTTTGAAATCACCACCGTTCGCAGAAGATAGGCCTACCTTCTACCCCACAGTTATCAAGCATTCACAACTTAGTGAATAATATTAACAAAATTATAAATGCCCATCCCAATTCACCCAAAGTGTCCTTGTGCTAGGACTTCGTGGGGAGAAAAGTCCACCTTGAAATTCAAGAGTATCACTTGTTTTCCACCAAGGGTCACCAGGCCTATATTTTGGAATTGGTCCCTAGTTACCCCTTTCAAAGGTTTTCCCAACCTCACTGACATTACGTTGTTGGTTTTTTAAATTCATTGTAGCTGTACACTGATATTGTCAAATATTAGATCGTGGGGGACTTTTATATCTCACTATTGCGATGTGTTCCTGTGTGCAGCGAGTTTGTCACTATCACATATGACAAGCCTCACTAAGTGTCCATGAGTAAACACACCACATTGACATTGAAATAAAGACAGATCAGAACAAATGTCTCATTAAGTTTCAATAAGGTGGCTGTGAAGTTGCATGTGTGCCCCCAGAGAGCGCAAAGTTTTTAAGATGGTGATCATAAAAAATTATGGGGATCTAGCTATCTACAGAGACTGTTACAAAGTCCAAGCCAGATATTCTCTCCCAGGGTTTCATGGGGCCCCAGTGATGTATGGGGTAGGCATTCCTTCTCCATTCATCTGGCCAACACTCAGCACACCATCAGTCTCTGAAGTACACTCCAAAGTCTATGCCTCCCCAGCATTGGGGACATATTCTGCAGTCTCTTTTGAAAAGCCATTCCTCTTTTAAAAGGGACCTTGAGTTGATTAAACCCCATGCCAAAACAGCCACCCAAAATATAGCCAAGGATGTGGTGGGCCATGTATCTCAAATGGTTCTGGAGCAAGTTACCCTCTCTGATAAGCAGGAGGACTCTGGATGTATGTATATACAAAGAAGAAGAGGGGTTAAAAGAAAGGCACTACAAATGCAGCAGGTGGGACCCCCTCAGCCCTTTAAGAGAAAGGCTCTACAGAAGGGATCCTACCAGAAGCAGAAGAAGGCTGAGAGAAAGAGGATACAACCTAGTAGGAGCAAGAGAAAATTTTTTTTTAATCAACATGGCTTTTATTCACTGCAAAACTGAGGAATGCACCAAATCTGAACTAGACCTGTTTCAACTAGCCCACACACAAACCAGCATCGAGGGTGTGGGACACCAGGGAGAATACTGGATACACCGGTATCGGATCTCCCTGATACTGGATTTACCGGTATCGGCATACCGGATTTTTAACATTGGCCACGGTACCGTATTTTACAAATTGCGACTATTGACTTCAATGGCCGCAATGTAAAAAATCCGGTACCGTGGCCAATGTTAAAAATCCAAAATTCCGGTAAATATAGGTACATTTTTACCTATTTACCGACAGGTAAATATCGGATTTATTGGATTAAGCTGATCCACCCAAATACCAGCAATATCAGATCTTGGGGGAACCGGAATTCCCACCCCTAGCATGTACATAGAAATACCCCCTCTTTCAGCCATGGGATGTGGGAGAGACCACACCTCTTGATTTTTTCCATAGCTGGAAGTAGTAATGACTATTTGGATCTAAACAATATGCTTCTTTACCTCTCCTGTAAGATTATCAAGGAAAATAGGGCCAGTCTCAACACAGACACGGAGGTGGTGCTGGTGAACTACCCAGTGGACTCCATTTTCAGTCAGTTGGATGTCATACTGGGGGATTGTCTCATTAGTCAGAGCAACAACTGTTACCCTTACAGGGACTTCATAGAAACTGCGCTCAATTACAGCCGCTATGCCCTCTCTATACAATTTTCTACAGGCCTGTTTTACAAAAACACCTGGACAACACAAATCAACATATCTGGAGGTGGATAATGAGGGGTTTAAGAAGAGGGCACATCTAACCGGAGAAAACAGAAAGGTTGAGCTTCTGGGGCCCCTCCACAGCGACCTGTTTTTTCAAGAAGAACTTTTATTAAATGGCGTGGATGTGAAGATGAAACAGACATATAGCAAACATTATTTCTGTCTGATGAGCATGAACCAGCCAGGTAATACAAGCTACAGCTTCTAAATGCCTATATGGTGGTATTGCACCAGAATTTCATCACCTTTCATCCCCACCACCTCCCCTTTTTTAGTCATCTCCATAATTTGAGATCTGTACAGCAAACATGCCTCCTTCAAAGTTTTGACATCTTTCTGACAATAATAAGCCAGCCCGTTCTACAATTCAAAAATGTTATTTTTGTTTTGAGCATACCACTCGAGAAGAGCCATTTTCTCCTCAGACCTCATGCTGTTTACCCCGTAAGACTTTGGAGGAGGTATAGGACCAACATATTCTTGATTGGCTTTAGTGTTCATAAAACAGGGGAAATAACCCTTACACCCTTCAAATTCCATGGTTTGGGGGAAGCTTACTTAGTTTCATGTGAAAAAACTAAGTGAATCAATTAAACATATGTTTAAAGCTGCCACAGTAACCTCCAGAAGCTTCACCCTTGTGGAACCAGTACTGTTTTCATTTGCTGTTTGACTAATTAGCTTGTGATAAAAAGCCATCATACCTAGATGCATTGTGTGCCAGGAAGGTATAATTTCTGAACCTTGCATCAACACATTGATAAATTCTGAAAGACAGTAAAACCCTGTAAATTCCTAGATTTTCTCCCCTTTGAGTGTTATGTCATGGTAATGCTTGCCTTTACAATCATGGTCTTTGTGGACATAACACCCGCAGGTGGGACAGTGAAATTTATAAAGATGTTTGCATACCTCCTCCTGCACTAGAGCTGTGTGCTTATCCAGATACTTTTTTGATCTACAAAATAACTGACAGCTGGGGCATTGGAACTGCCTCATTTTTGCTACATAGATGTAATTGCTGTCTAGACACAGGTGGCACCACTTGATGCAGTTATGATCATGGCTGTAAAGTACATCGCAATCTTCACATTTTTTTAACCCCGCCCATAAAACATTTTGATCTAATATCCCATAATGATTATCCTGCAGAAGCATGTCAACCATTTGTTCTGCTCTGGTTACCCCATTTTAAAACAAACCCAAGAAGTGGTGGGTTTATTTAGCACTTGAATGGTAACTTTTAAAACATTTCCAAAAGCGCTACATCACGAAGCATGATTTTTTTCTTATCAGAAAACCCAAGTTGCCGGTGCAAGCAGCGCGCTCTGCCTAATACTTCAGAGTCCAGGAGATGGGTCTCTACTAACAATTTCACTACCCCTCGCACAAAGCAAAGATTTGTCCCTGTGTAATTAAAATCAATAAGGTACTTTTTCTTGCTCTTAGTCACTTTGTCTTTAGTAATACTATTGAGCACTCTGTCCCTGCCCTCTCTGTTCTTTTTTAATAACCATGACTTTTAAAAGCAGCTCCCCTGAAAAAAGAACCTAAGTGTTGTTCTGAATAAGATTTGCCACATTCTCACAAAATTCCTCTACAGTAAACACCCTGCTAGAATGACTGTTTGAGAAAGTGGGGTGATTTAGCCCCATGCCGGTCAGCCAAAGCTGCACAAAATCATCAGGGGAGTTTTTAGCTAAAACTTCCTCTATAAGCCTCTGTATGCAGTCACACATGGCTAATTCAGTCTCTAGAGAATTAGCGGCATGTTCAAAGTTAAAAAAGCAGACGTTTTCCCCATATAACATGGCATTAAATTGTTTGGCACAGCAGTCCCACCAGTCAACCCGCTCAAGAAATATAGGGAGTGGTTCCTGCAGCACATTTTCAAGCCCTTCCTCAATAAGTGCAGTAGGAAAGCTAGCTTCCGGGGCCTCAAAGGGTCCTTCCTCAATGGAAGCATTGGGGGAAGCTAGCTTCAGTGACTTCTATTGGGTCTGGCCCATTAGAAACAGCAGGAGAGGTAGTTTCAGGGGCTTCAAGGGACTCTGCCTCAATAGAGGCATTGAGGAAGCTAGCATCTGTGCCCTCAGAGCTATCATGGGTAGAAGCGGAGCAGGGATCCTCTGCGGAGGCAAACACTACATCCGAGACAGATCCCCCAGCTGCTTGTTCACACGACTCTGCTCTTTGTAGCCTTTCTAAAAGTGAGCATCACCTTCTTTAATGTTTCTGCTCTAGACCAGAAGCCACGAGCACCCTCTGAGTTTTCCCCTCCTCCATAGCCCCTCACAACACCCCTGTGGAAAGCCACAGGGGTCTTGTGAGGCGCTATGGAAGAGGGGTCCTCCACCCTTCTGCACTCCTTTGACCTCCCTGAAGGCACCAAACACATTGAAAATATATTTAGGCAACTTTAATGCAGCACACGATCTACTTTTTTTAAACACAGCTTGCAAAGTGGCATGCACATACTGTGTTGAAAGACATAACACTAACTCTTGATATTTTATTTGCATTGTTTAAGCACACATTGCTTATTTTTGGCTTTTATCTCTAAGAGGTGACTCTTTTTCTTTAGTCAGAAGGAATTTAGGTCTCTCCCGCCCCTAAAAAAAAAGGTCCGACACATTGCTATAATCACTAGAGGCCACATTTGTAACTAGTTTACATTCAGGGTCTCCCCCACTTATTTTTGGGGTGGTCTTATTACAAGACAGTGGTGAAATGGGTTCAGATCTGCTTCCTTTTGCCAGGGCAACTTGGGGGAGGAGACCAAACTGCAGTGTGTTTTGCTGCAGGAGTCATGTCCTCTGCTTCTGCTGGTGCCAGTGCGCTCACACTTGCCCCCAAGTGTTAAAATTAGAGAAAATTAATGGGGGTCTTTTAAATCACACACACAGTAAGATAACCCCCTTACATACCCCCATTGTGCTCTATTTAACTATGCTTCTTTTTAAGACAAGCCAGGCTTTTTAAATACAGATTGGGGTCCAGCTGCTGGGTGCTTATTTTTAGGACTATCGCAGAGTCTTCTAGGCAGAGAAGGAGCTGCATTAGCTGACATGTCTATGGAAAATAAAGTGCAGAGAGCACTTACACATTTTGCAGAGAAATGTAGGCTTAATGAGAAAAAATAAGTAGGAGAAAGCCTACCGTCACTAATATTAAACTGGCAGTGGCTAAGGGTCAGCTCGTTATTTTCATCCAAAAATGGCTGTTGCCCTTAAAGAAAAAAAAAAAAAGAAAGGTTCAATATTTTGTACTACCCTGAAAAAGAGTCAGCTGCCAGTGGTTTCTGGACCCAATTCAAGGTGTTGGTCTTGACCTATAAAGCCCTAAACGACCTAGGCCTTACCTATCTGAGAGGTCGCCTCACTCCCTGAATCCTAGATCGGCCCCTGCAGTCAGTCAGGGGTGTCTTGCTTGAGGTTCCCAGTTTCAGGGGGCCACACAGAAGAGGACAGTGTCCACGGCTGCACCCCGGCTGTGGAACTCCCTTCCGGTAGAGGCCCGGGAGGCCCCAGATCTTTCCTCCTTTTGGAGAAGTAAGACATGGCTGTTCCCGCAGGTGTTTGGCAGGGGAGATGGGTAGTGGGCCATGTTTAACTTAGCAGTAAGAATACAAATAGGAACTTGGATATATTTCTCCCCCCCCCAAGTCATTTTCCCATTACCCTAGCATTTGATACTTTCTCTGATTCAGAATAGTTTTGATGAAAAATCATGGAGGATTTACAAATGTGCTCTATATTTAGAAGTCTTTATTTTACCCAGGCTACTGAGGACAGTGGAAACAGGAAGAGGCTACTTAACACATGTGGCTCGTGAGTCATTTGCTTCTCCACAACAAGTTCCAGGCAGTACATTTAGATATGGGTGTATGGATTTTCCAAACCATTTTTCTATTACCCCTCTGCATTTGATACTTTCCCTGATTCAAAATAGGTTTGAGAAACACAAAGGTTTTACTTTCACTTCCCTAAAATGAAGCAGGGGTCTCCATTTTTAAATTTTATTTTACCCTTGCTACTTAGGTCAGTGGAAACAGGAAGAGGCTACTTAAACTGTAGCCTAGACACAGTTGCCTGATAAAAAAAAGTGCCTCATCCGCCCTGTGTCTTATCTCCACAACAGGTGCCAGACAGGTCATTCTAACACTTAGAAAAAGGAGTTTTTTCAAACCATTTTCCTATTACCCCCTTAGCATTTGATACTTGCGCTGTTTCAGAATAGTTTTTGATGAGAAAACACAAAGGATTTACTTTCATTCCCCCAAGATGAAGCCGGGGTGGGGTGTGTTTCAATTTTTCCTCCCCCTTCACACACAATACTGAGGTCAGGAAAGGATTATTTACAGGGGGTGCTTATCTTGTTGTGTCAGAGTTTAATTTTCTACCAGGCTTTTTTTAAAACACCCAAAAAAAAACCCAACAACAAACCCTAGCTCTTCCAGGGTGTGCTACTAGGAAGACTAGGTAGTGGGGTCAGGAGAGATTGAAAAACATCCAGACAGGAAATTCTAGCATTTAGAAATGAGTTTTGAATTTTAAAACCCATTTTCTTCCCATTATTCCCAACATTTTTGTAGCTTCTCTGTTTCAGATTATGACCCTTTTCACACAGACACTCTAACACCCATTTTATCAGTGTTAGAGTGTCTAAAACGGGCCTACTTTTCATGAGGAAACAGGATTCACAAATGAGTTTATTTACGAAGGTTTTAAGCTACACAATAGACAAAAATAATTCTGTTCTCCTGATCATTGGGGACAGTATTACACAGACTTATTTTTCTTTTAAAAGGACTTATGTTGCTTTTTAGCCATGACCTCTACAAGTTCCAATACATGTTTATCACAAGGTCTAATTAATGCATCCATTCTGCTTTCAGGGTGTTTGACTATCTATTTTACAAAAAAGCAAAAGCATCAAGTCAAAAGTTTCTTGACTTACAAACAAACATCACATAGCATATCCAATCATACTGACTACATGTAATACAGTCTCCAGCCAAATACTATTGCAAATAATTTAAGCTTCCTTTCCTTGTCGTCAGAAGTGCATCTAACAGTCACGGGCCAGTTGTCCTAGGGCATCAAAAATGCAGCCCTCACAGTCTTCATATATTTTTTTCTCTGAGACAGCGCTTTAGAATTCCATGAACACAGGTCCTTACAATAGACGTCATGGTGCTTTTTCTTTTCTTAGCTGGCACATTGTCGGTTTCATTCAGGTCCAAGCTCAGGTGTCTCTGCAGGATGATGTGGCTCTCTGTTGTCATATTTCCTCTTGGGACGAAAACAGGCCAGTCCTACTTTATTTTCACCCTCTAACAGCAACTGGGTTGCTCTCAAACAATTCCTGGAACAAAAAACAGTTACAGCTTTTTTAAAAAAAAAAAAAGCCACACTACTTTGTTACAGTCATTCCCACATAGAATTCCCTTTTACCCCCACCCTGCTAAAAGCTCTTTTTTTTTTTTCACCTGAAACTCTTGATCCAGGTCTGCTGCATTGATGAGAGAAATCCCATCTTCAGACCATATCAGGACTTCCTCAGAGTCCTTCATCTCCAAACAGGTTTCCTCCCCATGTACAGGAGTGGTAAAGAACCTGAGCCAGAGTGCTGCTCTCGTCCTCTGAACTTGAAATATAGCATTGTCTGTATAAGCATCTTACCATGGGTGATGGATTAACAAGCTCCAAAGGCCTCACAGGGGTAGTGTCACCAAGGGAAGCTGTAGTGACTAACCTACAAGAACCTGCGACTTGAACAGCATTCAGGTGGAAGCCTGCGTAAGGAGGTGAGGAATGGAATGTTGACGGTTGGCAGTTGAACCAAAAGGAGAAGAGAAAGAAGTCTCCATTCCTGGTAGAGGTGGAAAAATGTGGATTTAAGTTTTCCCTGGGAGAGACTAATTTGGATCTGCCATCAACAAAGGGCACTTCCACACACCAACCAGGACTATGGAATGGATCCTTCACAAACACTATATGAAGGAATGCCAATCCCCCAAAGCATTTTTCCATCACAATAAAATGCTGAGCCCAATCTACCCTGCAGTGGGACAGGGGAAGTGAGCTCCCACTACTAATGGCCACATGGAGTGCTGGAGCTGTTCTTGGCTAAAAGCCACAATGAGGACTGATTAAAACCAAAGGTTTTGCAATGGGTTGGCACTTGGGGTGCTCAAGTCTTCCAGGACCATTCATTGCATGCTCCAAAAAAAACAAAACAAAAAAACAACCCACCTCCCAGACCAGCTTCCTTCACCCACATGCAGATTTGCAGCATTTCTTATTAACAGAGTCGAGGCACAGTCACACCATGTCTCAAATTCACACAACTCTAGACAGGGCTGACCGTAGTATTTCCAGGGCCGTGGATGAAAGTAATATGCAGGGCCCCCTGGCCTACCCACCTTAGCCCCACTCTGTTTTTGTAAGCAAACACCAGAATGCTAATTGTTAACAAAGTGTCATGAGTTTCACACAAACACACACTACAGCTGAAATGTGTACTAAATTGAATGCACGCAGGTCATACCCACTTCTTTGGGTACTGCACTGGGTACCTGGGTACCCAGGTACCAATTGGGTATCTCCAAACCTCCATAATCAGGTACTTCATTACTGATTTTTTTTATTAACTTGGTATATCAGTATACCAATCAAGTTGGAAAACCAAAAAATTAGCCTGAAAGTTTGTTTTTTTTAAAAAAAAAATCGGAAATATTTTTCTGGGACCAGAAGTTGACTTTCCAGGATCAGAAAGTTGATTTTCTGGAATGGAAAACCCATAAATAAATTGGGTGTTCAGATGGTTTGGGAATGGGGTGGTGGTATTGGGTGGGTTAAGAGTTCTTTGAAAGTTAATATTCTTATAATTTGTAAGCCACCCTGAGCCTTTGGGAAGGGCAGCATATTAAGTTTAATGAATAAAAATGAATACATGTTTTAGGAAGAAAAATTGAACAAAATTAAAAGACTGGAACTGGAAGTAATTTTCTGAACCCGAAGTTGCTGGAAAAAATTGTCAGAACTCAACAGAAACCCAGTAATTGACATTGGGAGTTGGTAGATTAATAAGAATGTCAAAAACTTGGTACTGAAGCCAACATTTCAGGACATCGGGTACCTGGCCAGATCATAATCAGGTACCACGTGGTACCTGATTGCTACCAGGTTAGTTTGGGCACTGGAAATTTGATGACTTAGCAGTATCCTCTTTCAGCTATAATGCACACACAGTCTATCCCATGCACGTGCACACAAACTCTCTCCCTTTGACACACACACACACACACACACTACTAGGGGTGGGTGGGTTTCAGGAGCTGGTGATTTACTAAAATTCAGGGGGAAAGGACCCACAGGATGCAGCCACCTCAGTGGCTGAGAATCATGGGCAGGGAGAGGGCCCTGCAGAAATAGCCAGTTCCAGTGCCGCAGAAACACTAAAGCTAAGACTACCAGAACTGGCCTCCCTGTGGGGCCCTTCTGATCGCAGGGTTTGGGCCATGACCCTGCTTAAGGCCCAGCCCCGACTTTAGGTGCTCTATCATCAGTTCCCTGAGATATGCCTCTTCTCTGGAGCAGCCTCCCTGAACCATCTGTTCCTCTTCATTTTCTACCCTTTCCTTCCTAGCTCTTCCCATCTCAAAGAAATACATACTTAAATAGTCCTAACAGGGCTCAGCTGAAAATGCATGTCCTTAGTAACAGCTGTTAGTGGCTGGGTATTGACCAGCCAAGGAACTCATCCTGCAAAGACTCACCCTGGCCAGCACCCTGCCAGAAGTTTAATGATAATTGCACAAGTCTAAATCTTCTCTCAGACTGGTGAGTGAGGGTTTTTTTTGATGGATAGTTTTTGGCATATTACCTGTTAACCAGATATTCAAGTTTTATCTGGGGATGTTCCTTATAATAAAATTGAGGGATGTTAACCAGGTCCCTAAGGATATACAACCATTATGGAAAGTCTTCATTTCGATATATTTACTTACAAAAGGTTAAAAGTGATGGGTTTTCATCTCCCTAGATCTAAAATTATTATTATAATATTTATATTGTGCAGTCAACAATTTGAGAGATGATTGCTTCCATAGTAATTTGCACCAAGAATTCAAACCTTTTGGAATCAATATACCCAAATACTTAATTGCTTTAGATTTCCATTTAAAATCCCATTCAGCAAACAGGACTGTATAGGCTCAACTACCAAACGTTCAAAAATTTATACCTTCTCATCTGAGACACATCCAAATGTGTTAATTGGACTTAGTGAATGTGATACAGTTTCCTGAGGGTGAGATGTGAGAAACACCCATCAGCTACATAAAGCGGTATCTTGAGTTCCATTTCACCAATGTTGGCTCCATGCCTATTTTTCCAGGATTTAATTCTAATAGGTTAGCAGTTCCAGGAGAGAGGGGGAGAAGAGGGCACAACCCTGGCTTCTTCCTCTATGCTGTTCCAATGTAATGGGCTTTAAAACAATGCTATTGGATAGCTTTCAGAGAGAGAATTGGAATAAAGATGAATCCAAAGAATAAGTTAGTCACCAAATCTGTATTGGATAACCTAGTGAAGAGGTAATCTAGGCCTATGCAGTAAAAGGCTTTCTTCAGATGTACCAATTTAACTGTCAGAAGTTCTAAAGAATTCTTTAAGGGAACAATCTTAGTAGGGCTTTGCATGGGATCAGGTATTTGTATCTGTATTTGTGTAAGAGGATGCAGTCATGCCTGGGATAAGTCTGGTCAGGACTAGATCCCCCCAAAGTCTCTTTCGATGGAAATTCAGCTCCAATGTCCTTTGCTCTTGTAATACAAAGCAAGTGAAGTTAATTTATTGCAAAGCTGAAGGCTGTCAACACAATTAAGAGCGAATTATTACACATCACAACGTAGTACTATTGAAGACACATTATTAAATAAACCCAGTAGATCCCTAGTTCAAAAACATATGTTTTAAGGGTTACAACTATTCACAGTAGCATGTCTGACCTTAATTGCAGCTGTCAAAAACTTTGCCATATGAACAACAACATCCCAGTTTTGACCAGAAAGCAAATAAGACAGAAGTTCCATCTGGCTGGACACATTAGTATTTTGCATATCAGGGGTTAGATACAGAGTACGGCGGTCCATATACAAATGACAGCTGAATTAATGAATTAATTTTTATTGCTTAGTCAGACCATTGCAAAACACAAACAATAATAATAACAATACATAATCCCAACAGAAAACGTAACAGAATACTAAAAGAAATACCAAAATACTAAAAGAATCAGGGAAGATGGTGATCAGACATCAAGTTCCAATTTAACTAATACAACCTATAGGGGTTGCCCTTATTTATCTAATACATATCAGTGACAAAGACTGCCCTACCATTTAGTAAGGGTTTCAAGTTGGGTCCTCAATGTCATCTAAAGATTTAAATTCCACAAAACGCTTTCTTAAATGATATGCTTGCAAAAGGAAGACAGCTACCTGCTGAATGACCTGAACATACGAGTTATCCAACAGTATGGAGAGAAGCACAGAGTCAGAATGACCTGGGAACCTTCTCAAAATAGAGAGAAGGTATTTGGCTCTAATAGAGTCATACAGATGACAGTACAAAAATAGGAGAGTCATGGTTTCAGATTCCCAAGTATCAAAGGGGCAAAGTTTTTCTGCATATGGGATTCCCAAGAAACGTCCCTGAACCATCTGCGATGGAAATGCATTTACTCTTGCCGCTAGCATAAGTTGTTTGACTCTAGCGGATATAGGGGAAGTCAGATATTTGGCTACCTGAGTCTGATAAGGAAGCCAGGAAGAGTAAGCCTGCAGATGAGGTGAGGCATTAATCCGTGCCATTTCTGATTGTCTTTCGATATCGCTAAGGCGCACTAAGATCTCTTTCCTAATTGCACCCAGCTGTTTATGGGCCAGGTAAGCTTTAGATAACCCGCTTTGCAGAATCTGTCTTTCTATTTTGGCAGACCAAAAATTTATAGAGGTGTCATCCCTGACCCCTACTAGCAATTCTGAGCACTGACCTGCATAAATTTTACACCAAAGGATGACTGCTGACTCTATAGCCTTACATTGCCAGGACCTCTGTCCCAATTCCAATCGAATTGCAGCGTGGGGAGTACCCCTCGGAGCTCGAACTAGGAGAGATAGAAAGTTTGCCTGGAGTGAATTTATGTTTGGTGCAAAAAAAAAAAAAAAAAAAGGGGGGCCCAAAGCTCAGCCCCATAGAGTAATTTCACCCCAACTTTGCTGGTATGGACCTGCATCGCAGGCAGAATTGCAGATCGCCCTTGGCGAGCAAAGAGAGCCACCAATGGTTTAGCAGCCCCCATGGGCTGCAGAAGTTGCCCTAGTCACATGTTCCTGCCAGGAGCCTGTATAGTGAAATAAGAGCCCCAAATATCAAAAAACTTCCACTTACTGATGGTTTAACCATCCACTACCCACTGCTTAGTCTTCTTTTTGGCAGAAAACACCATAACTTTAGTCTTCTGAAAGTTAATGGTCAAATTATTGCCCTTACAGTAGGTCACGAGGGCGTCTAATTGGCAAAGCAGGCGTATCCGGGTCTGTGAAAGCAGGGCCAAATCATCGGCATAGGCTAAACAGCCTATTGCCCTATTTACTAACTTGGGGTGGGGGGTGGGGAGGGGGATTTCAAATCCTGCGATAGATGGAAAATTAAAAAGTGCTGGGGCCAGAACACACCCTTGCCTCACGCCCCTGTATGTTCTTACAGGGGCCGTGACATGTCCTTGCCAATCCACTTTCACTATCAAAGCAGATTGATCATGAAGTGATCTAATTAGGGAAAGGAGACGGTCATCTATCGATGCTGCTCGCAATTTCTCCCAAAGCAGACCCCTATCAGATCGACATAAGCTACATAGAATACACCATTTTGTTTCCTATATTTGGCAGCCAGATGAAAAAGGACAAGACACTGTTCTATTGTAGATCTATTTTTCTGAAAGCCAGCTTGCTCTATCGCCAAAGCCTTGATTTTAGTCATCCAATCCAGCAGTTTAAATGAAAGAAATTTGGCATACATTTTCACCACAATGGAGAGCAAACTGATTGGCCTGTAATTCACAGGGTTAGATCTCTCACCCTTCTTGAAGATGGGGACCACTACTGCTGTGCTCCATCCAGTAGGAGTTTCCCCAGTGTTATTAACTGCAGTAAAAAGAGCTGCCAAAAGAGGCAACCACCAGTCCTTACAGGACTTAATAAATTCAATGTGAATCAGGTCCACCCCCAAGAGACTTGATTTTTGAAAGAGTCTACAAGGGCTTCTATCTCAGCCTCTGTAACAGCTGGCCACAGCAAAGCAGTCTCAGAGATAGATGAGGGAGAATGAGGTTGAGAATCAGAGGCACTGAAATAGGTGGCAAAGTATTCCACCCAAGACTGGGGTGGAACTGGAAACCTAGCCTGTGATGGTTTGCTTCTGGTTGGCCCATTAATTAATTTCCAAAATTTCCACAAATCTTTTGTGTCTGCTGTATGCAGCAGACTTCTCCAATGTGCCTCCCTGTACTCTTCCTTTTTAGCCCTAAGCAAGGATCTATATTCCACCCTCTGGGCTAAATATTCTGGGGGCAGCCAGGGGGGGGGGAACCCCTTCCTGTAGCTCCGATCATTTAATTTAGGGTATCCTTATCAAACCAGGGTTGCCCCTTTGTCCTAAACATTTTGCCAGATTGCTTAGTCAGGGACTGAACCCGAGATGTCAGCTTTCCCACCAAGTGGGAATATAAACTTATCAATATCAAAGGGCTTGGGGAATGTAGAATCTCTTCCCTTAACTGGCATAGCTAGAACTGGGAGACACAAGTTGATAGGGCAAAAGCCACAGCCTCATCCCATTTAGGTGCCCTAACTACATCCATACAGGTAAGATCTTGGTCAGAGGGAAGTTCTAAACCACCACCACCACCCCCCGGCTGCTGACGAAAAGGAAAAACCAAGGGAAGATGGTCCCCAATCAAGATAGAACCCACCGCAAAGTCAGTAACTTGACAAAGGTCAGCAGACGAAACAAGGGCATAATCAATAACACTAGTGCCCATTTAAGTAAATTCCCCGTCCAGGTCTCTAAACCCTGAGCCATTCAAAATATACAAGTCCTGCCTAGAGACTAACCTGGTAAATCTGATCCCAGAGGAATGTATACATTTATCTTTTGACGTTCTAGGATTAAAGAGATCCTCTGGCACATATGAGCATACATCACAATGAAGGGCAATAGCCAAATCATCTGAGCCCAACCTTGAATTGAAATCCCCCGCTATTATTGTTAAACCCCTTGGATATTTGGTAGTGAGTTCTTATATAAAATTTTCCAGGGATGCCCACATAGTTGCCCTATAGGATGCAGCTGAACAAGGAGGGATATATACTGTGATAAAAATAAGATAGTGGTTCCATAAGCAACTACCACTCCCAAGGCCAGCTGAGGAAATTTAACTTCCTCTATTTTCAAGTAGGCACTCCGAGCTATAAAACACCCCAACCCACCGCATGTGCGACCCCTAGAGTAAAGGAACACGGATGAAAGGTCGAAGGCTATATATCCCTCCAGTTCCAGTGGAGACTTTAACCAGGTTTCTTGTAATAGAATGACCTGGAACTTCCTTATATATGAATTAAACTCAGGCATGCCTACATGTCTAGTCCAATCTGCAATGTTCCAAGAACACACAGAGATGTCACCACTAGACAGTGGGTTAAATTGTCATAATGCAGCATTGGAAGCCCTTTTAGTCCTCCAACAGACAAACCTCCAATGACACTTGCTTTAATTTGCAAGGGGGAGGTATCAGTTAACAGACCATCTTTGCCAGTATCCATGGTCAGCTGCTGTAATATCCTATCAGTATTTATTCTCCTGTTCCTTATTCTCCTCCCTAAGGGGGCCTTTTGCTTTAACTTGCAAAGGAGAGGAATCAGTTAGTAGCCCATCCTTAATAGTATCCAAGGTCAACTGCTGTGAGGTCCTATCGGTATTTTCCTGTTTCCTATCCTCCTCCCTAAGGGGGCCCTGACCTACATGGGTGGACTCCTGCGGGAAACCTACAGCAGCAACCAAACCAGTTTGCACGGGTACATGGGTAAAAGCGAGACTATTGGAATCCACCAAGGTGGAAACCTCCAGTGGGGGAGGAAACTTCTGATAACTGCTTTGGCACCCTGCACCTCGAGGCTCTGTTACCTCAGGTGGAAAAGAGACTACCACACTAACCTCTTGGGTAGCCAGCCCAACTTTGGTAGGAGGGGGAAAAGAACGGCTGGATAGCCATGTTAAAGGCAGTATAGAATTTAGACTTTTAGGGGCTGAGGAGAAATTTGACTGGGAGAAAGAAGAAGCCTCCTTAGCATTCAATGCAGACCGCAACAGCGGGGGGTCTTTAGGGGCTAAGGAAAAAATTGACTGAGGAAGGAGAAACTTCCTTGGCATTCACTGCAGACTATCAGCAGGGGACGAATCTGTTTATCCACATATAATCTATCAAAATATACCCCCCAAGAAAAAAACAAGGCAGAGTAAAACATCAACTTAGCCACCATCTGGGGAGTCTGGAAGTACACCACAAGGCGCTGCATATCACCAGAAGATTGTAAACAAAGAAACCCTCTAATATAAGAAGTGGGAATTAAATGACCCAAAATACTTGAAAGGTGCAAGCTAATTTCAGTCTTAGATCTCCATGTTGGTATGCGCCCCCTAAAGGGGGTGCAACAGTAATGACAAGCGGCCTAGGATTATAGCTGGAGATCCAACTACATCCAGCCCCTGGGGACTTTTCCCCCACCCCAGGAGCTAAAATTGGACTAGCTGTAAAGTCTGTTTTGACAGCTGGCACAGAGGACACAGTCTGAGTCTTAATAGAGCATATCTGTGGAGCCACTAACATGGCCTTACTTCTTGCCTCCTCCCTATAGATGTTAATTGAGTCCGATAGGATCCCCAGCTGCAGGTGCTGTAACTCGAGCTGGAGATTAATTCTAAACTGTACTCGCAACTAGAAGGAATTAATCTCCAGCTAATTTCCTGCCTGTTCCATGTTTTGTACTTCGGGAAGGAAATCCTTCTAGAGAGAGTTCACCCGATTTTCACTTAAAGTTGGGGATACAGGGACCGAAACACTTCCCCCAGGGACTATTGGGAGTGGCCCATCCAAGGGCCCGGACAAAAGTCCTGCTCAGGTAGATTCTCCAACCCTGGAGAATGAGGCAGGGGTAATTCCACCTGAGAGGACTGAAAAAACCCATCAAGAGTCGATTGATTGACCCGGGAGGAGGCTCGGGTCCACATCCCCCGGCGCCTCTTACCTCTGGCCATGGAGTTTGGGGGAGGGGGGGGGTCCTTCCTGCCATACAGCCGGCGGCCAGCGCCTAAGGGCCGTGTGCACAAGGGTGTGCCCTTGCACACGACGCCCTTAGGCACAATGCCTATGGTCTGCGCCGCTGCCGCAGGCTCCCGCTTGCTCTTAAGGTCTAGCAGGATCACTCAGCAGGAGAAAGGCTGCAATCGCCACAGGTGTACAGATTTGGCCAGGGACTCACCCACTCCACTGCCACTGGGGTGTGTGTGTGTTTCACCAGGGGTGCAGTCGTTACAGGGGGAGATGGTCAACCCTCCTGCCCGGAGCCTCACTCCCACGGATACTCCGACAGCTGAATATTATGTGAGAAACTCCATTTCATTCAAACTACAAGCCTTGCAAGTCCTTGAATCATAAGGTATCCCTTTAACTCTACCCTCAGAAACCTTAGAAGCAAAGAGGTTGAACTGAGCTAAAAGCCCTCTGGAGCCAGTATAAGGATGAACTTTTTCCATCCCCTGAAATTATTTATAGTGGAGAACTTTGAGAGCTCATTGCTGCAGACAAATGCTGTCCCTCCTGATCCTTAACACATTGCTTTACAAGAGCCAAGGCACCTGCCATCAGGAGAAACAGCAGTTTCCTTGGCAAAACCCAGATGGGAAATAAGGTCCGACACTCCAGTGGCCCAGGGATCCCTGAACTTGAGATCAGAAGCTTCAGAACACAGGGAGCCTGGGGCTGATGAATGAACCTGAAGCCAGAATTTAATTACTGCCTGCCACCTGAACCAAGGAAGATACGGGCAAGTCTCAATTCAGCCCTTAGAAGACCAATCGGTGTATTTATATATTTTTTTTCGGGGGG
Source organism: Sphenodon punctatus (assembly GCA_003113815.1). Lineage (NCBI taxonomy): Eukaryota > Metazoa > Chordata > Lepidosauria > Sphenodontia > Sphenodontidae > Sphenodon > Sphenodon punctatus. The sequence goes on along the minus strand of QEPC01010648.1, from coordinate 693,842 downwards.
GGGGGGGGCAAACAAAGCAAGATGAAGAAATCAGTTTTGAACCTTATCCAAAAAATTTTAATAGAGATTGACCCATAGAGTACTTAGGGAAGCACCTTAGCACAGAATAATCTTAAGGCCAAGGTAAATAATCCTTGGCCTTATCTCTCTTCCCTCTTATCTCGGGGACCGCCTCGCCTTCCATGACTCAGGACAGACCCTCCGATCCACTGGGGGCGCCTATCTGGAGGTCCTCTGTGTAAGGTGGGGGGCCACCATGGAGAGGGCATTCTTGGTGGTTGGGCCACTGTTGCGGAACTCCCTTCCAAAGGAAGCCTGCCTGGCCCTGGGTCTGCTCGCCTTTCGGTGGGCATGCAAGACTTGGCTGTTCGCCCAGACCTTTGGAGGGGAGGGGGGTGGGGAATTAGAGGGTAGGGTTAGGGTTGGAGTTTTAAAAATTATTTTAAAAAGTGATGTTGGTTTTAGTGTATTTTATTGTATTGTTAGACGCCCCAAGATGCTGTGGGCATGAGGGGGCGGCATAAAAATGCCACAAAATAAAATAAATAAATCAGCCCCCCTTACTGGCATTAAATTTAAAAAAACAAAAAACCTTAAGGTTCCCATAACAGTAGAATTTGCCATCTGAATAGCTGCTTCACAATGAGCAAACCAGGAGGCAGATTGAGAAAACAAAATGGCTAAATACTTAATTATTGACCTGCTCAAATGAATGATTGTTTATATACCAACTGTGGAGTCTACCGACGCCCCACAACCCTCACTTTGGTCTTGCTAAAGTTTCTCTCCAGCAGCTCCATTTGACTGTAGTCATAGAAGCTCTGCATCAGACACTGGAGACCCGGGGGGGGAGGGGATAAAAGAGCATAAAGCAAGATAGGAAGAGGACTGTCCCCTAATTTGGGTGGATGATGAACAGGAGCATTCATATGAATGATTGCACCATTAACATTAAACAGCAGCAGTAACAGTAAGCAGTAACCGTAAAAGGCACCCGTCTCATCCCTCAGGAAACAGGAATAGAATGAGACAATTGACCATGACTGTTGACCCTGAACTGTGTGGAAGAATATGTAAGTAGTGCAATAATAAAAAAGTCACTTCCAATAGGGAATTCAGCTCCAGTGTCCTTTACTCTTGTAATACAATGGGTGTTTTCAGATAGACTGTCTGCTCCAGGAGGGCGGGTGTGTGTGGTTGCAGCAGGCTTAAACGGAGCTTACCACCACCGCACAACCGTGCATGCCCCGTCCCTGCACCATAGAACTATGGGTAGATTGGCAGCCACTCTGCACTGCAACCCACAGTTCTATGGTGATTGCCAGAGCAACCTGCAGCCAGGAGAAGAGCTACTGCTCCGCCCCTGGCCAGTGCTCCGGGTTTGGGCAGCTGGCTCTGCTCATGGTGATCTGGAGCACTGCAAGTAGAGTGCTGCCTAGCGCAGATGGCACCTGCTCCGCTCATGCTCCATTCCACCCCAGGGTGGCCTGCTTTACATAGATGGGCCACCTGACAGGGCAGAGCACAAAGAGCAAGTGAAAACATCCAAAGACTCTCCTCCAATATACAGCCTCTTTATACAGTTCTCCACCATCTTATCTTTATACATATAGTCCATATCAGTATTCCTTCTAGGCTTGGGCCCCACAGCCTCAGGCAGTCCTGGCATGTACAGTCCCTCCTCAGACCAGGTTTCTTTTCCACAATCTCTACTAGGCTTCAGTCTCATTACTCACAGACTGAGTCAGGCATGATCTCCCCTGAAGCTGCAATTAGGCCATTTATAGACGAGACAAAAGAGGCGGCTGATCCTTTCATCAGCCGCCTTTATTTGCGCTCATCTATCTGTTCCGGCTGCATCTTACCCCACGTCAGAGAGGGCAGGCGATCCTGCCCCCTCCAACGCGGATCCCCGAAGTGCCGGCTTAACGCCGCACTTCTGGGTTCCCTGGGCTTGCGCGCATACGCAGAAGGGCACGCATGCGCACAAAGACTCTCTGCCGTGTCTGAACAGCAGACACGGCAGAGAGAGGAAGGCGAGGGACAGATGCCGGCGCTGGATGACCCCGCTTCTCAGCGGGATCGTCTAGCAATGCCCTTAGGGATGTGCAAACGTGATTCAGAAGTTTGGCCTGAACTCAGGCTGTTCGGACAACCGAACCGAACTTCTGAACCAAACACTTGAACTTCCGGACAGTTCGGATGAGTTCGGGGGTGGGAAAAACATGATTGGAAGGGGGAGGCAGCTGAGGAGCAGACTTCCTGGCAAAAGGGGTGGTTTCAGGGCCAAAAATACAGATACCAAAAAAGTTTCGGTACCGATAGTACTTTTTTGAATGTTCGGCCAAACCAAACTCCGCCGAACCGAACAGCCAAACCCACACTCAGGTTTCAAATTGAACGACTGAACATCTGAACGGGGTTTTGTTCGCCCATCCCTAGCTCCAATGCTTTCAGTCCCCAGGCAGCATCCTGAGCTGGCTTAGCAGGGAGCCAGAACCCAACCCTCCGCTCCTCTCTCCCACTTTCTCTCTCCCTCCCTCACACAAGCAGTCCACTGTNCATAAGTTCCCCAGCTTTGCAGCCTCTATCAATTAGCTGCTTTTCAGCCTGGGTAAGCTTCGTCCAAGCTAGCTGCAGCCTGGAGTGGGCCCTCCCATGCCATTCCCCAACACCCCACCCTGGGACCTTACAAACCTTTCGAGGCCACATAAGGTCTGTCTCTTATACACATCTAGATGTGTATAAGAGACAGGGGTATAATTGGATGGATAGATAAATAAAATTAAATAAATCAGTTAAATTTGGGCACGGTCCTCTGCTTCACAAAGCACCTTCAGCTCATTAACACCTGCAGCCAAGTGGGTGTTAAATCTCTTAAAGGTCCAGCACTTCTCCCAGGCTGTGCCCAGCCACAATTTGTATTTGTGTTAGTATTTGCATTTATTTGTATTTTTACCTTTGCCTGTGTTCACTGCATATTCCCCATCACTGGGCATGTGGAAAATCCAGTGAACAGGTTCCTGCATATGGGTTTGTAGCAGGGTCCCACTTCACCGTGGTGAAGTCTTTACAGGAACAGGCCCAGAACAGTTATGCAGCCACTCCTGGGGTTTCTCCTATGCACAGTTTATACACAGTCCCCAGGCCAGGCATCTAGTCTCTGGCCAATCCCCACACATAGTCCAAATACAGAGTCTAGCCACACAAAAGGCCCAGGCTAGCTCTTCACACTCACTCTCAGCTCAATCAGCTTTAGGTCTCCTTCCTTCAGGTCAGCAAGCTTCTCCATGAGCTATGGCCTCTTCAGAAACCCAGAGCAGACTGTCCTCAGCCATCTTTCAGCTTGCTGCTTCTCTTTATACTATAGGCCATGCCCCAAACACTCCAATTTCCTGTTTGGCAGCCATCTTGTCCTTAATTAGCTGGTAGGTGCCATCTTGTGGCATAGCCCTGATACACACACACACCCAAGATGGGATTACCATCAGGCAAGTTCATCTGCTGTCTCTTATACACATCTAGATGTGTATAAGAGACAGCTGTTCTATTGTAGTTCAATTTTTCTGAAAGCCAGCTTGCTCTATCGCCAAAGCCTTGATTTTAGTCATCCAATCCAGCAGTTTAAATAAAAGAAATTTGGCATACATTTTCACCACAACAGAGAGCAAACTGATTGGCCTGTAATTCACAGGGTTAGATCTCTCACCCTTCTTGAAGATGGGGACCACTACTGCTGTGCTCCATCCAGTAGGAATTTTCCCGGTGTTATTAACTGCAGTAAAAAGAGCTGCCAAAAGAGGCAACCACCAGTCCTTACAGGACTTAATAAATTCAATGTGAATCAGGTCACCCCCAGGAGACTTTTGATTTTTGAATGAGTTTACAAGGGCTTCTATCTCAGCCTCTGTAACAGCTGGCCACAGCGAAGCAGTCTCAGAGATAGATGGTGAGGGAGAATGAGGTTGAGAATCAGAGGCACTGAAATAGATGCCAAAGTATTCCACCCAAGACTGGGGTGGAACTGGAAACATAGCCTGTGACAGTTTGCTTCTGGTTGGCCATTAATTAATTTCCAAAATTTCCGCGAATCTTTTGCNCACACACACACACCCAAGATGGGATTACCATCAGGCAAGTTCATCTGACAATAAATAAATTGCTTTCCTTCAAACATTTACCATTGATCCTTTACCTAGGGCTTAAAGTCCTGTACATTCTTGATAGCCCTTTCAGGCTTTTACGATCTTTGTTAGGGAGCCACCTCCACCCAACATATAGGTTTGTTTCCCCTCTTGGGGTTGGGAGGCCAGCCCACCACACCTTCCAGATACTCCCACTCTGGAACCCTTTAGACCTACAGGTCAAAATACATGTAATCTTGGACATAATTTATAGCCCTTTCCCAGGGTTTACATTTATTTTCCTTTTAGCTGCCAAGGCTTACCCTACCATTTCATGGCCATGGTCCCCCTCCTTCAAGAGGCTTTAAGACATTTTCTTGGCTTGTAGGTTTCACAACCTCTACTCAGCTGTAGCTTATTAACCACCTTCTTTGTTATCAGAGCCATAAGTTCCCCAGCTTTGCAGCCTCTATCAATTAGCTGCTTTTCAGCCTGGGTAAGCTTCGTCCAAGCTAGCTGCAGCCTGGAGTGGGCCCTCCCATGCCATTCCCCAACACCCCACCCTGGGACCTTACAAACCTTTCGAGGCCACATAAGGTAGCCTTTCCTTTTCATGCTTTCTCCCAGGGTTTCACTCCTCTGCTATGTTCCCACAGAGCCACTTACTCTTCATCTATGCTATCCAATCCAGTACTTGCAACAAGGCTTTCCCCTTTTTCTAACTCTCCCCTCTTTCCTCCTATAGCCTTCAGTCAGATCTGTTTGCACCTTTTAATCAAATTTGTCAGGGGATTCCTCAGCTGTCTTCATTATATTTTTCCATTATTTCTACTGTTAATCCTGTCTGTACTTGATCTTACTTCTTCTTACCCCTGTCCTATCTGTCTCTCTTTGTCTGGACAACTTCTTTTCCTTCTTTGTCTAGGGAACTTTAATCTCTCTGGACAAACTTATTGCAGATGCCCCAACTTATTACAAGCCCAGCAGACCCTTCTCTCTATTGGTTTTTTGCTACAGCTTGTTTCTACACAAGTAGCCACTTTACCTTCCTGCTCCCTTATACCGGTCACTTGGCACTCTCTTTCAGGGCAGTTTCCCTGAGCTACTGCAAGCCCAACAAAGCCTTCTTTTAATCCCAGAGGGGCAGTACCACCATACATGTCCCTCTTGCCCACAGGTAAAAGCACAGTCTCAGGCTTCCCTTAGATAAAACTCTCTCTCATTATCCTGGGGCACCCTTTATACAAGTGTCCCCACTGTCCACAAGCATAATGTTTCTTCAGAGCCCCCTAACAGGAAACACCCCACTACCTGGCTTCCCACACTGTCTGTCTGTGGGGTTTCCTCCAATTGCATGGGGTACATTGTAGTTGCTGACCACCGCTCAGCTGTCACAGCTCCAGCCAGTTCCAAAGGGTTACAGCCTGGTTTCTCAGAGGGCACAATCCTCTTGCCACCATCTTGTCTCCCTGCAGCCACATCTTGCTGTGGGGTTGGGGCAAGCCTCCTGGCTTCAGGCTCAAGTCCTTGGGCAAGTTCCCTTGTACTCCCCACTACTCTGCCAAACACAATCCTCTCTCTGCAGTGCATACAATCCTTTACCTCTGGGCACAATCCTCTACTGCACTCCCCTGCTCCAGCACCTTTTTGCCTTTGGGGAACACTGGTTTTATAACCAGCAATGCATGCCCAGGTTTTCTATCATTTTGTAGCAGGGTCCCACTTCACCCTGGTTAAGTCTTTACAGGATCAGTCCCAGATCAGTTATGCAGTCACTCCTGAAGTTTTTCATATACACAGTTTATTTATACACAGTCCCCTGGACAGGCACCACACATATAGTTCATATACAGAGTCTAGCCACACAACAGTCCCAGGCTAACTCTTCAAACTCAGCTCAATCATCTTTAGATCTTCTTCCTTCAGATCAGCAACCTTCTCCATGAGCTATATCCTCTTCAGCAACCCAGAGCAGACTGTCCTCAGCCACCTTTCAGCTTCCGTCTTCTCTTTATACTACAGGCCACGCCCCAAACACTCCAATTTCCTGTTTGGCAGCCATCCTGTCCTTAATTACCTGGCAGGCGTCCTCTTGTGCCATATCCCTGCCACAGGGTTATTTTGGCACAGAATTGCAATGAGGCTCTGCCAGTTTGACAGTCCTAAAGGAAAGGAAAATGCAGTCAAAACTGTTGTTAAATCTGCTACCTGTGTAAAAAGGGAGCACTGGTTTGGGGGAGGGTGGAGAGGTTATTTACTTGGGGAGGGTGGAAGATAGCATGGGTCTGGCTCTGGGGTATCGCTAGTTTGAGGTACAGTGAGGCATGCATCTGGGAGAATGAGACATGGGGCTGGATCATGTGGGGGGTTGCTGGCTTGGTGATGGGGGAATAGGGAATGGGCTATGGGGTGTCAGTAGCTTGTGGAGGAAAAGGAATGAGGCAGGAATCTAAGGCCGTTTTTAGACGAGCGCACGGTGTGCTCACGCATGGTTTCCAAAACCCCGTGAGACGGGATTAGACAAGATGCTGCCATGAGTCACGCGCACGAGACGAGGACGCGCATTTTTTTCCAGCCACGATTTGACCGGGTCGGCGATTGAGGTGGTCAAATCGTGGCCAGAAAAGAATGCGCCTCCCCCTCCTGTGTGCGTGACTCGCAGCAGCATCTTGTCTAATCCTGCCTCGTGGGATTTTGGAAACCATGCGTGATTGCACCGCGCGCTCGTCTAAAAACAGCCTAAGCTTAGGGGAGGTTGCTGGCTTGTGGAGGGAGAATGAGGCATGACTCTGGCTTGGGAGAGAGTGGTTTCTAGCTTAGAGCGGAGTCACTGGCTTGTGGAAAGTGGGATCTCTAGGTGGGAATGAGATATGGAGCTGGCTTTGGGGGAGGGGGTGTGACTGGCTTGTAGGAGGTGTTGCTCACTTGGGGAGAAGGGAATGAGGCTTCCAAGGAGTCATCGTATTACATTTTTTGAAAGATGTTGGTTTCATTCAAAACCTGAATACGCATACCTAGTATTCGTGTTTTGAATATGGAAGCCAAAAAGGGCTTTTTCTGATTTATTTGGTTTTTTATCAAAACCTAAATGCACAGCCCTAAATCTTAGCAATTAATTGCCTGAGATGATCAGACTCACAGCAACAACTGATGAAACTGATGTGATTAATGTGCATAGTATATGGCTAAAATGGGAGGTGGCTCATCCAATCAGAAAGTATTTTCAGAACTAATCCCGTGAAAAGCCTATTTGTTTCAGTTCTTATTTAGTGTGCGACTATCCAGCACCAGCCTTAATAGGGTCCAATTCCTATTGAAGCGAATTTGGCTTGTAACTGTACTCAGTTTCAGTGCTATCTGCTGGGAAGATTTTGTGCTGATAGCCTTATTAAATATATCCAATAATCTGAGTGGTAAAACATCAGAACATTTTTAATATTAGAGTTCATTTGCAAATCCACCAGAACCCAGGGATTTCCCCCATCTTCATTTAGCAGATGACACCAGGAGAGCATCTCCAATGTTATTTGTTGGGAGTTGGGAAGCAGAGGCAGTCATATTTTATCAAATAATTTCAGGAAGTTCAAATCGCTTATCTGAATAAATTGAATTAGAATAGGATTGTCTAAAATGATTGTTATTAATAATTTGCAATAGGTGAGCAACCATATATAGCATGAGTAGGATTTTATGTTGTCTTTTAATTTAAGTCTCTATGCCAGAAACTTGCCAACTTGTTCTCTAGAGGTGCAAAAGTTTTGCTTCATACATAACAGGGCAAATCTTCATGGCTGTATGAGTTTCTTGGAAGATGGGAACAGAATATACTCTTTATCTAGCCATTTAAATTTCTGGATCCAGGAGAATCTAAAAAATGTAGTTCCTTTAAAGGATGCACAGGGTGCTCTCAGACATCCCATTTACTGTGGGCAAACTCAAAACAAACCACCCAGTATATTCCAGTGATGTCATCCACCTTTTCCTGATATTTGTTCACATGTTGATTGTGAACAAATCAACATGTTGACTGTGTCAGGGGGGGTAATATTGGGATACAAATGTGCCCCCCCCCCGACTGCCCCAGCAATGAATAAACAAACAATATCAGCTAGGGTAGGGAGTCGGCCAGCTCTTTTTTCAGCTGGTTAATGAGATGCTAATGACCCCCTTTGTCTGATCAGCTGCCACAAACCTTACACGCTGGGAACCCAGTGCAAAATAACAAAACTCGTTACTGTATCAGACAAAAAAGTACTGTTGGAGGGTAGGGTATATCTGGAATGGTTCTGAAATAGCACATCTCCTACCATTCAGATAGCTCGACTTGATGACCTTTGTGGTCCCTTCCAATTTCTGTGATTCTATAGCAGCTCTCCTCCTCACAGAGATGCTCAAGCTGTGTTTTAGTTGTTGTGATAACTGTTTTCCTGGAAGAGGAAACCTGGTTGGCAGGTTTCTCCATGGTCTAAGGAGCACAGTGATAGTTGAGGTTGCTGTCAGATTGGACATATTAAGTGGGGCATATGTGAGCAGCAATGCTAAACAGAACAGGTAGTCTAGAGTGCAGTTGGTGTGTTTGGACCCAAACACAGAGGCAAGAAACAAAGGGTGGCTTCACATCTTACCTTAGCCACCCATGACAGTATAAAAAGCCGCAGATAGATCCAGTAGAACCAGCAGGGTCTTATGACCCCTATCTAGCTCTACCAGGAGGTCATCGACCAAGGCCACAAGTACAGTCTCCATGCCATAACCCAGACCACAGCTCCCTTCAGGCATTCTGGCACACGACCCTCCTGAAGGGAGGCAGTGATCACCCCAGCCAACACTGGCCCTAATGTCTCCCTGGTGGCCTTAATCAACCTGGACAGACAGGGATCTAATTCACAAGTTGTGGTCAGGCTCAAACAGAGCCCTGGACATACGCTTCCTTGGCAGGCATCACCAATTGAAATTCATCCCATAAACTCAGACCAGATAGGGCATTCCTAACCTCTGGCTCTGCCACTGTCTCCGAAATGGTGGAATCAAAGGGTGATTTCAGACGTGCTGGGGCCAATTCACCCCAGCACGGAATCACCCCTTTGATCCCCCACCGGGGCCACCACGTAATGGCGAACAGATGTGGTGGTCGATCCCAGAGGGTAATCCGGAGGGGTGGGCGGGGCTGCGTGGCGCAACATGCGGCCGCACAGCCCCGCCCCCCCATGCTGCCCCGGCTGCCCGCCCTCTGGAGACAGGCGGGTGCCACGGCCAATGTGGCCACAACACCCGACCTCCCTCCCCCCGCATTGACCATGGCCCGGAATCCCGCCGCGGATCCTAATAGGGACCTATTAGGGACCTATTGTCATGGGGTAGGGGTAGAAACGGGGGGGGGGGGAGGGTCTAGGTAGACCACGCTAACTCTCCCAGGGCCCTTCCAGAATCTCAGTAATCCCCTCAGGTTCTCGTGTGGGCTTTCCCCTTTAAACAAGGGGCAACCCGAGTCATCACAGGAGCGGAGAGAAGCTGTCAGCCCAAATGCCAGGAGGACCAGGGGAGGGGGCTGTACACACGGGGGTACCACACACGGGGCCCAGGATCACGTGGAGACACAGGGTGGAGCAGCATAGAAGGGAAGTGAAGAGACCGGGAGCAGGGGTGCATGGGGGGAGGGGTTCCGGGACGGGGGGGAAAGGAGCGGCCGGGGGTCACGCTCTGGAGGTAGGGACCCTCAGGAAAATTGGGAAACTCGGGGCGTGCGTCAGGGGGAGGGGAAGCAACGGGACACTCACGCTACAAGGTACACCCTCTCAGGGAACAGGCAGGGACAAACAGGGGGAAGGGCACACTCACCAGACTCACACATTCTTTCTCACACCACTCATTCTGGAACTCAGAGAGAAAGAGAGAGAGAGAGACAGAGGGGAACAAGGAAATGGGTTGCAAGGGCACTCAGAGGAGCCAGAGCAGCAGCCAAGACAAAGCAAGAGCAAGGGGCCAGTTTCTCATAAGGATTATCGGCGGGGAGCTACTGCCCCGCCGGCTGCTTTTATCGCTCTGCTGCACTGGGACCTACGTGCTATTGCAAGCCCCGCCCCCCCTGCACCGCATGACGCTCCGCTAAGCGTACGCTGCGCCGGGGTGGGGCTCTCTGGGAACTGAGTCTGGGTGAGCCCAGCATTCTCCGTTCCCTCGTCTCCCCTGTGGTGCGTGAGGTGTTTGGGGGACCCCCCCGGCCTTTGCCCCTCCAAGGTGGGGCCGAGGGAGGGGTCAGTCCGCACCAGCTTCAGGGCACACGGCATGACACCTATTAGGATCCATCCTAATAGGTCCCTCACCCCAACGGTCAGGTAGGCACGCCAGGACACAAGCCCACAGGAGGAAATGATCCAGCCATGACAAAGATGAATATACAGCACCTCCTATCATTGGACCCCCACCTCCAGGTCAGTGCAGAACATCAAATCCAGAGTATGTCCACCCTCATGTGTCAGGTCCACTACCACCTGGGACAGGCCGATGGTTGCCATAGAGACCATGAATTCCTACTCCGTCCCATGCAACCTGGCCTCAGCATGAATATTATGTCCTACAGGCCGGGGCCTGTCTCCTGGTGCATGTCTGCCCCCAGAGAGATGTGGAACCAGTACAGCTGGTTCGCCCCCAGAGACTTATGTAACCGTAGAGGTTACGGAATGCTCTTGGGGAAATTACCGTCTGATCTTGATGACTGTCCGTTTGATGACCTCGTTACTCTTTGGAACACCTCGTTGATGGAGGCCATTGACCAAATGGCTCCTAGACGTCCACTCCTAACCATCAGTACTGCAGGCCTCTTGGTTTACAGAGGATCTGCGGTGGCTGAAGCGAGAAGAACGGTGGTTGGAGTGACACTGGCACTGTACTCACACTGAAGATGACAGATTGTGGTATAAAGTTAGTTTAAAGACCTATTCCGTGGCTGTGTGGGCAGCAAAGAAGGGGTTCTTTGCTGCTTCATAGCATCTGTGAAGTCATGTCCAGCTGAGCTTTTCTGGGTGGTGAGTCCAGCCTCCCTCTGCCTGGAACTGGAATTTTCCAGTGCTCGCTGTAACATGTTCATTGACTATTTTGCAGATAAAATCATTCATTAACCACGACTTTGATGCTGCACTTGATACTGTAGGAAAACCAGAGGTTATGGACTGATCCAGTATTGTGGGATCAGTTTCAGTGGTTGTCGCCCGCTGATGTGGGGGATATTCTTGAGGAGGTGGTTAGAGCCACCTCTTGCGAACTGGATCCAAGCCCATCCTGACTGGTTAAGGTCAGCCAGGAGACATTGGGGCTGTTGCTGGCGGAAGTGGTCCCTTCGGGAGGGCAGAGTGACGGGCTGCCTCAAAGAAGCAGTGGTGTGGCCTCTGCTGAAGAAACCATTGCTTGACATTGACTCCCTCATGAGCTATTGGCCAGTCTCTAACTTTCCTTTTTTTAGGGAAAGTTATTGAACAGGTGGGCTTTGGTAGCTGCAGGAGCATCTGGACCGCAGCGGTTTTCTGGATCCTTCGCAGTCTAGCTTCCATCTGGGTTATGGCACTGAGACTGCGCTTGTGGTTTTGGTTGACGACCTTCACTGTGAAGTGAATCAGGTCTTGTAGACCCTTCTGATTCTGTTAGATCTATTGGCTGCTTTTGACAGTGTTGATCATGAGATGCTGGTTAGGTTACCCACTTGCGGGACTGAGCTGGGGTGGGTGGAACTATTTTTGAATGGTTCTGTTCTTTACTGGCCAGGAGAACTCAGCTAGTGGTACTGAGGGATTGTTCTTAGTCTCCCAGGGACCTCTCATGTGGAGTCCCTTAATTATTTATTACTATTATTATTATAAACATTTGTATAGTGCCAGCCGTGTGCCTGGCGCTTTACAGAACACAGAAATAGACGTGGTCCCTGCCTATGGCTTACAATCTAAAAGACAAGGAGGGGGAGACAGGGAGAGGGGACAGTGGGAGAGACAAGGGAGAAAACAAACAAACAAACAAACATTCAGGCGGCTGCGAAGTATCAGGTGCACGTGCTTGGCTTGGTTACAATCAGGTTAGTTGCAGCAGAAGTAGTTGGGGAACGACTAGCAGGCATTGGGAAAGGCGGTGAGGAGAGGAAGAAGTGGGTCGGGGGATGCTGAGCAGCTGGGTTTGCAGGGCTTGGATAGGGGGAGGGGAGGGGGGGGCTTGCAGGGAATGGGTCTTGCACCGGCCTCACACCGACCACAATGGGATGTGGAGTGTCTGGGTGTGCAGGGATTGGATGAGGGGCGGTGGAGGGGTGGGGAGGCTTGCAGGGAATGGGTAATGTTCTATTCTGTCCCCTCTCCTGTTCAACGTGTACATGCAGCCTTTAGGCAAGGTCGTGAGAGGGTTTAATGTTCGGTGTCACAAGACTGAGGTGATGCTGGTGGGGAGGGCTCTTGGGGTGGCATCCACTGGTCCCTCAGGTTCGCAGTCTGCGGGTGCTTCTCAACTCCCAGCTCCGCTTGGATGCCCAGGTGGGGGCTGTGGCGAGGAGCACTTTTCACCAACTACATCTGGTGCAGCGGCTTCAGCCATATGTCTCGGACTCCGACCTTGCCACTATCATTCATGCTTTCATCACCTCAAGACTGGACTACTGTAATGCACTTTTTGTGGGGCTATCCATGATGATGGTTTGGAGGCTGCAGCTGGTGCAAAACACAGTGGCACATCTCCTCATGGGGATGGGTCACTGTGAGCACATTACACCACTGCTCCATTCTTTGCACTGGCTGCCCATAGTCTTTCGGGCCCTATTCAAGGTGTCGGTACGTACCTATAAAGCCCTATATGGCCTGGGCCTCCTTTTGGATTTGAAAGTTCCTGGGAAGAACCCTTATCTCCTGGTTAACAATAGCACTGAGTGATAAAAATACTGAAATCACTCAAGCAGTAGCAAAGTTTTTGAAGCTGGCATTTATCCGTAGACAGGACTTTTTGAATTTCAAACTCCCTTTGAATGTATATGAGGAAGAGTCATGACACAGCGAGCTCATAATGTAAAAGGTATTTTAAATCTAAGATTTATTTTTGGGTTTCTGTAAATTAATAGTTTTATAAATTTTGGAGATTTTGTCAATTTTCTGTATTTCAAGTATTATATTTTCACTGTCTGTAGTGATTATTTCTTTTATAGTCAGAGAGTTCTAACTTAAGATGTACTCTGATTAGGTGCTTTTATATTTTTTATTCTTGTCTTAGTATATTTTTATATGGCCTCCGGCCACAATAAACTATTAATTGAATGGCCTGGGCCCTAACTATCTGTGGGACCGCCTCACCCCCTCGACTCTAGATTGACCCCTGTGGTTGACTGGGAGCACCCTTCTTGAAGTCCCCGAGCAACTATGGCGAGGGTGTTCTCGGTGGAAGCACCAAGGCTGTGGAACTCCCTCCCAGCAGAGGTTCATGTGGCCCCAGACCTCCCTTCCTTCTGACAACAGTGCAAAACCTGGCTGTTCCACCAGGCTTTTGGTGGGGGAGTTGGGGGGGATTTTTTAACCGCCTCCATTTTGATTGTTTTATATTGTTTTATTTTTATATTATATTTATTTATTTTTATTTATTTTAAACATTTTTTACCTGCCTATCCTGCCACAGGCCGCTCTGGGAGGCGTACAACAGTACAAATCATAACATTAAAAACAACTTTAAAATAATTAACAAAGGGAGGAGTAAAAAGTATTCCCAGCTGCCCACCACTCTAACCCATTCCCCCTACCCTCCCATCCTCCCCCTCAAAAGCTAGATGAACAGCCACATCTTACAATGGTGGCAAAACGAGGGGAGCTCTGGGGCCAAATGGGCCTCCATTGGCAGGGAGTTCCACAGCTGCGGGGCGGCCACTGAGAAGGCCCTCCCCATCGTGGCCCCCCAGCAGACTCGGGGGGACATCAAGGAGAGCACAACCCCCCCCCCGATGACCGCAGGGACCGATCCGGGGGGTGAAGCGGTCCCACAAATAGGTTGGGCCGAGGCCATTTAGAGCTTTATAGGCAAGCACCAACACCTTGAATCAGGCCTGGAAGACTACAGGCAGCCAGTGCAGAGACTGAAGAACCGGTTGTCAGGCCCTGGGGCCTGAGGAGGTGGGGGACTCAGAGGGCACCAGTGCGGGGGGGCAAGACGCGCCGCACGACCATCCCTACCCCCCCGATACGTCCAGCATCTGCCCCGCGGTTCCCGCTAGGAACGGACTTGCAAGACACACCTCCGGCGCCGTGGCCTCCACAGCACGCCCCAGGCACGCCCCCGGGGGACGCTACGTGCCAAACCACGCCCCCCGACAACGTCAATCCCACAGCGACGCCCTTACCGCCGCCGCTGCGCCGCTCAGCACGCTTACAGGGGCACGCCCCAGCCCCGCCTATATAAGGGGGCTCACGCTACACTCACATTGCTGGTGATCAGAGCCTTGCCTGTGAGACCGGCCCCGTGCGAAGTGTGTTGTTTGGAGCTGTGAGAGTACTGAACAGAAGCCTTCTAAGAGTGACTGAGAGCGAGAACGTGAGAGCGCGTGGGAGAGAGAGTGCAAGTGCGATAGTGCGTGTAAGTAGCCCCGTGAGCGGAGTGTGTCTGGTTAGAGTTCCCCCTTTCCCTACACGTGGTGCCCGCAACAGCCTAGGATACAAGGAGCCCTCTTCCCTAGACCTGAGGGTTACCCCGGGTGGGGTTTCCCCCCCCCACTGGAGACATCACTACCCCAGCACCCCCTCCTGGTTCCTGGGGTCCGGGTGTTTGCAAGGGCGACAGAGGGGCTTTCCCTGGTCAGGGAGCAGCGTGGCCTGTGTCCCTATGATGAGCTTGGCAGGGAGAGACTGAGATCCTCCAAACTGCCGCATAAGACCCTGAGGGACCCTTTTTCAGGCTCGCTGCTTCCTTCCCCAGGTCGGGGCCAGTTATTGAACCCGGAGACTGCTTGTGGGGGGAGAGTCTCATGCCCTCGTGCTCCAGTCTCCTACCCTACCCCCTCCCTGGGGTTTGGAGGCAGTTCCCCGCCAGACCCCACACCGGTGTAATATGTTCACGGCGGCCCAGTCCCACCGGAAGATGGGCCGCCACATTTTCTGCACCAGTTCCAGTCTCCGAACTGTCACCAGGGGTAGCCCCACATAGAGCCCGTTGCAGTAGTCAAACCTAGAGGTGATGAAAACATGGATGATGGTGGCCAGGTCAGAATCCGAAACATACAGTTGAAGCCAATGCACCAGATGTAATTGGCAGGAGGCACTCCTTGCCACAAACTCCACCTGAGCATCCAAGCGGAGCTGCGAATCAAGGCGCAAGCTCAGACTCTGCACCTGGGGAACCAGTAGGGGGCAGACCCCATCAATGATAGGGGCCATCATCCCCACCACCTTACCCACCAACATCACCTCCATCTTATCAGGATTCAGCTTTAGTCGGTTCACCCTCATCCAATCCCCCACAGCTAACAGGAGCCTGGTAAACACCGAGACTGCCGGGCCTGGGTCTGATGAAAAAGAGAGGTAAAGCTGGGTGTCATCAGCGTATTGATGACACCGCATGTCAAACCTCCTGACCACCTTGCCGAGCGGTTGCATATACACGTTGAACAGGAGAGGGGACAAGACAGAACCCTGTGGGACTCCACATGAGAGGTCTCAGTATGATGAAAAATAGTCCCCAAGCACCACTCGCTGAGTTCTTCCAGCCAGGAAGGAGCGGAAAAAGTCAAGAACCATGCTGCCCACCCCTGCATGGTCCCGGAGGCACATCACCAACATCTCATGATCAACAGTATCAAAAGCAGCCAACAGATCTAATAGAATCAGCAGGGCTGAATGGCCCTGATCTAATTCTCTGTGAAGATCATCAACCAACGCCACAAGTGCAGTCTCGGTGCCATAGCCCGGGTGAAATCCTGACTGCAAGGGATCAAGAAAACCGACATGATCCAGATGCTCCTGCAACTGCTGGGCCACCACCCGCTCAATAACCTTCCCTAAAAATGGAAGGTTAGAGACCGACCAATAGCTGGCAAGGGAGTCAACATCAAGCAATGGTTTCTTGAGCAGGGGTCGCACCACCACCTTTTTAAGGCAGCTCGGCACCCTGCCCTCTCTAAGGGAGGCATTGATCACCCCCGCCCCATCATCTCCCGGCAGGCCTTAACCAGCCAGGACGGGCAAGGGTCCAGTTCACAACAGGTATCTCTGACAGCCCCAAGAACATCCTACACATCAGCAGGGGTCACCAACTGAAACTGATTCCACAAACAAGGACAAGGCGGGGCTTTCATAACCTCCAATTGCTCCACTGCAGAAAATGCAGCGTCAAAACCGGGTGAATCTGTGCTATTTTATCCGCAAAATAATCCACAGACAAGTCACAGCGGACACTAGATGACTCCATTCCAAGGTGGAGAGAGGCTGGATTGACCAGCCCCTGCACCACCCGTAACAGCTCCGCTGGACGGGATTTAGCGACTGCTATGAGGGCAGCAAAGAACTCTTTCTTTGCTGTCCGCATAGTAATGGCATAGGTTCATAAACTCGCTCTATGCCGCAACCTGTCGGCTTCAGCACTTGAACGACGCCACCATTGCTCCAACTGCCTTCCTTCCTGCTTTAGCACCCACAGCCCCTTCGAAAATCAGGGAGACCTGGAAAGCAGATGCCTTGGAGTTATCAAATCAATGGTCTCCATTAGCACAATGTTCCACAGCTCGACGAGGTCATCGATGAAACAGTCATCTAGATCAGAGGGTATAACCCCCAAAGTCTCCCGGAACTGCTCCGGTTCCATCAGTCTAGGGGAGCGGACCATTCAAATTGGTTCCATGTCCATCCGGGAGCAGACGTGCACCAGGAGAGAGACCTGCAGGATACTGTATCTTATGTATTTTAAATATAAATTACTGTATTTTATGTTTTTAATTAACATTATTTGTGAGCTGCCCCAAACTGCTTAATAGCAGGAGGGTGTGGGGTATAAAATCTGTAAAATAAAATAAATATTGAAGTCCCCCAGGACAATAAACCTGGGGGACCTCAAGTCCACCTCCAAGACCAGAGCAGCTAGAGCAGTCAGGGATGCTGCCATGCAGTGGGATGCACGGTACACGAGTAGAATCCTCAATCTGTCCTGGGCCAGACTCCCTGGTCTGTTATTGGCCAAATCAATCACAAGATGGACTCCCTCTATACCAGACTCTGTCTGCAGTGAAAACCTCCACACGGTCAAGCAGTCTGGACAACAAACCTCTGCAAATCTGTGTTCATTCTTTGGTTTGCGCCTGGTTCGTGTGACCAAAGATAACACTTATGGGTCCCTGGTTATATGTAGAGATACTCAAAGTAGTTGAAATGATACCTTATATTGGATCAATTTGTTTTGTTGATGTGTGCACAGGTTTTTAGTTCCACTGAATAGACAGTTGTTAGGCAGGTCTTTCCTAATGATATGTTTGCAAAAGTAGTCTTAAGAAGGCATTTAATTTTTTTTACACAAGAAGCAGTGAGGAATTGTGAAAATCAGAGAGTGGAACTGGATATAAAAATTGGGTTGTTGAAGATGGATTTTTACATACACAACAGAGTCTTACAGACAGTCAATGTGGAAAGCCAGTGGCAGCAGCTTAGGTGCTCATTTCTTTTTTCGCTCATTTGGATGAGTTCTGTGACCTTGGTTGATTACTTGTAAAATTAATATTGTTCTAGGAGCCTGTCTGGGTTTCTTTTTAAAAACCTTGGTCTGCATAAAAATGCACAGGCTGAAGGTCATAGGAAAGGAAGGAAGAACCATAATTTTAAGTTCCTTGAGTTTGGACTTGCCAGGGGCTGGGCTAGTCACTGCATGTGTCATGTGACCATGGCTGGTGCAGGATGACACTTGAAGATGATCCCAAGGCTGGCATTATAATTTGTGGGACCTTGGAATTACAGTAAGCAGAGGAGGATTCAGTCGATGATTTCCTCCTCTTCTGGCCTGGTGAATTCATGAGTTGTTAGCCTGCTCAGGGCAAACATTTTTTGTTTCTAATGTTGTTTTATTTGGATGTGACTAAAATCTTTGAAATAGAAATGTTGGGTGACTGTTGGGTTGCTGTTCCTTTTGGAGCAGCATATAAGAGTACATGCTGTCTCCAGAATCCTCCTATCAATAAGATGGCCTGTGGGCCTTTTACGCGACAATTAATTGCCTTATTTGTCTATCCAGGCCGGCATTTATGTTATACTCAGCATTGTGGAACCTCAGTTCATCTCCCCACTTCTCTCTGTACATAATTTTGCTCATAATATAGCTGCACAGTGATTGTCAGATTGTTCCTTAAAGCACTAGCAGGTGGCTTAGAGTGTTCCTTCTGTCACACTAGTAAGAAAGCTGTCAGTCTCCAAGCAGCAATGACTCCTGTTGGTAGTAGCGCAATCCAGAACTCTTAGGCCAAGATTTTCAAAAACAGATGTCTAAAGTTAGACTTCTAAATGTGTATTTAGGATTCTAAATAAATTCTGGTCCAGTTTCTAGAAGTGTTGAGCACTCTTGACTCAGAATAAACTGGTACTGAGAGAAGTCAGCAATTTGGAGAACCAGGACAAACTATTTAAATGCAGGATCCTCCATCTGTTTAGTGCCAGAGCTGGACCTGAGCCCTGGTGTGAGTCCTATTTACTGCAAATAGACTTTTGTTTGTGCTATGTTGTAGCAGTGGCACTGTGTAGCAGGATGATCACACCCTAAGTATAGATTCAAGTGTATATCTTTAGGCACCTGTTAAAAAAAAATAATCTTGGCCTACGTGCCTTAATATGACTTCAGAAACGATCTTGAGATATTCACAAATGAAAATTTAATGCTTAGGCTACGTTATTCTTTCCCGCACATCAAAGCTTTTTTGACCTTTTTTTGTTTGCTTGGTTTTTGTTAGGTGGAGATTAGGGCTGGAGTCGGTGGGCTGATGAATTTTACTTGATTTTATTTTTTTAAATGTTTGATTTTTAACAGTGCATTTTATATGTTTTTATAAATTGTAACTAGGGCTGAAACAAGCAGCTAAATTGCTATTCACAAGTAATTTCACCATATTGGGAACCAGGATCAATTTTCCGACACCAATACAATTTCTCAATTCTTGCAATACCATGAGGTACCATCCTGATTTACTGACTTTCTGTTTACTGTATACTGTTCATTTACCAGTCACCACATTGCCGAGGGTACAGATATTACTTCCGGGTTTGTTGTTTCCACATTTCTGTGCCAATCACTGTGAATATCCCACCCCTTAACTTCCCCCCAGTAGTACTTTACCTCCACTCAAGTGCCTCCAATCAGAATTGTTGTTCCCTTTGTTTTCACCAATCTGCAACTGGGTTGCAGGAATCTGTGTACTAGCCAATGAATAACAAGGAAGTACAAGGGGAAATGGAGTACAGAGAAGATAGAGGAAATGTGGTGTCGCATCGGTATTGCCTCTCGGGATTTGAAATTGATGACAAAGCGGTAAAAAGGAAACCGGTAAATGGGATCCTGGTAAGCAAATGATCAGTAAATTGAAAAACGAAATGTCAGTCAAGACACTGTTGAGTACTGAGAACTTCTTAGTTCAACCGAGACGGTGGATGATTTCAGACGTTATGGGCCTCCCTCTTACCACAGTCAATCCCCTGTGGTGGAGGAGAGGCCCGTAACATCTAATGGGGTTCCCACCAGATGTTCACCCCAGTGAACCTCCGGCAGGAATCAGATTAACCACGATTCCGGAGATGAGGCTGGCCTCACCTCCAGAATCGTGGTTAGCGCAACCACGATCTGGGATTGGTGGAAGGTAATGTCTGTTACCTTCCGCTGACCTGGATCGTGGCCCAGACCACGCTGTGGGATCGGGCACAGCGGCCGAATTGGCTGCTGTACCCACCCATCTCCCGGAGGGAGGGCAGCTGCAGGAGCACGTGGGGGGGGGGAAACGGGGCTGTGCAGTCACACATCGTGCGGCCCCTCCCAGATCCCCTGTAGGAATCAGGCTGGCACATCTAAGGACGGACGGCCTGATTCCTGTCCGGGATCTAAAATGGATCCTGGACCATGGTTAGAGGGAGGCCCGGCACGTCTAAAATCACCCAGTATTGGGAACTGGAATTTTGACAAGAATTTCAGTTTTTGCGTAATCTCATTTCAGCCCTAATTGTAATTCACCCTGAACTTCTAGAAAATACCATGTTAAAGGGAATTCCTTTTTATCCTGTCTCCTCAGTTCTTTCTTAACATTGCTGTGGTGTGTGACAAAACACTCCAGCTGACACAGGGAAGGTGTGAAATCAGGATTCAGAGCCTAAAGAAGTGGCTCAAGGAAGGAAAAATTTCAGAACCATGGACCTAGAACAGTTATGATCTGGAAGATAATAGTGTATCTGTAAATGCTTCTTTACCTGGCAGATCTGACCAGCCCCAGAGTAAAAGAACCTATTTTCAAATGTCTGACAGAAATTTGAATTGCTGGGGTGCCAATTCTATAATTACAAAAAGAGGGCAATTGTTTTTACCTTTTTCTTAATTTTAAAATTATTTTATAACAAACTTCTGTTAGCATTGTCATTGAAGACTGGATTACAACTGTCTGAAATTAAAAGCTAAGGATGAATCTATCACCAGAGTTTCCCGCCCGCAAAATGCTGATAATCATTTCTTAGCCATGAACTCACTGGGTGGTCTTGGGAAGTCACTCTCTCTCAGCGCTAAGTCCCCATCTGTAGAATGGGAATTGTAATGGCCTACCTCACAGGATTGTTGTGAGAGTGAACTAGATAAGGATTGTAAAGAAGTGTACACAGCGTAATGAGTACATAGACTGAGGTCTATGTACTCATATCCTCACCACATGGACCAGGAAGCTATTATTCTTGATGTAATGAAGCCAAGCATGTGCACCTGGGACCTCACATCTTCCTGAATGTTACACCCCCTTGTCTCTTCCTCTGTTCCCCTTCCTTTGTCTCCCCCCTCGCCTGCCCCCCCGGTCTCTCAGACTGTAAGCCCTAGGGCAGGGATCATGCCTATTCCATTCCTTTGTAAAGCGCCAGGTACACTGATAGTGCTATATGAATGCTTGCTAATAATAAATAATAATAATAATAATAATAATAATAAAGCACTTTGAACACCAAACCACTAGATAAATAGGAATAATAATAAAATAATAATTGTATTCAAAATATTTTAATCAATATTAATTAAAATTAAACATTTCAAACATTTTATTATTATCATTATTAATTAATTAATTGGAGTGCTGTTCAGCACAGGTCCATTCATTTCAGTGGGATTTGCAGCAGGAGAATGTTTTGAGGACTGGACTGCCTGCTTGCAAGCTCTTTGTGGCGGGGACACCCTGTTGTTTGCATGTGATTAGTGCAATGAGACTCTGATGAAGCTCTGGATGCTTGCTAGTTTATTTATTTATTTATTTATTCATTTTACCCCATCCTTCCCTCAAAGCTCAGGATAGCTTACAAAATATATAAAATATATAGACATAAAACATAAAAACATATAAAAGCAATTAAAAAGATACCCTAAACCCAGTCCACCAATCTTCTCCCCAATCCCTCCACTCCATCCTACCCAACCCTATACCAGCCTGCCAGATGCCTGGCCAAGCAAGAAGGTCTTACATCTCTTCCAAAAGTTGAGCAGGCTTGGGCTTAGGTGGATCTCCAAGTGGGGGAGAGTTCCATAAATGTAGAGCAGCCACCAAGAAGGCCTCTCTGCGTGCCCGTCCTGTACAAACCTCACAGGCAGTTGGTATTTGCAAGAGGGTGCCCTTGGCCAACCTCAGAGGTCATGATGGAACATAAGGGAAGGGCTCTATAGGTCAAAACCAGCACCTTGAATTGTGCGTGAAAAGTTATTGGCAGCCAGTGCAGACTGTGAGCACTGACATAGGGTGATTTCAGACGTTACGGGCGGGCGGTTCACCACAGTGAACCCCCAGGGGGGGTGAACAGCACAACCACGCCCCGGGGTGGAAAAACGACCCAAACAGACGTGACGGGAGCGGGACCACGGCCGGGAACCGGGCCGAACCTTCATGGACCAGGGCGGCACAACAGACATGCAGCCGAACCCCTGCCATGGTCAAAACTCCCACAAGGCACCGGGCAGGGGCGGGACACAGACATGGCCGCCTGAGGGCAAACGAAGCCAAAAGGCACACAAGGGAACGCCCACACAAGGGAAACGGGAAGGGAGGGGGGAAGAGGGAGAACAGGCTGACAGGCGAC
>QEPC01010648.1:569066-652184 GCA_003113815.1 Sphenodon punctatus | reverse complement strand
GTGGGGGTTGCTGCTGCCTGTGCCTTGCCCCTTGGCAGTGCCCCCCCCTCGTCCCTCCTGTTGTTCCCCGTGCTGTGTTCCGGGCACCTGTGCCCCCCCTTCCCGACCTTTCCCTTGTGTGTGTGTGCCCGGGCGTGGGGTCGTGCAGTGTGTCCTGCTGCGGGTCCGCTCTGTGTGTGTGTGTGTGTGTGTGTGCGTGTGCTGTGTGTGTCGCCTGTCAGCCTGTTCTCCCTCTTCCTCCCTCCCTTCCCGTTTCCCTTGTGTGGGCATTCCCTTGTGTGCCTTTTGGCTTCGTTTGCCCTCAGGCGGCCATGTCTGTGTCCCGCCCCTGCCCGGTGCCTTCTGGGGTTTTTGCGCCCAACGGGGGTTCAGCTGCACATCTGTTGTGCTGCCCCGGTCTGCGATGGTTCGGCCCGGTTCCCGGCCGTGGTCCCGGTCCCGTCACGTCTGTTTGGGTCGTTTTTCCACCCCGGGGCGTGGTTGTGCTATTCACCCCCCCTGGGGGTTCGCTGTGGTGAACCGCCCGCCCGTAACGTCTGAAATCACCCCATGATTTTGATGCTGTACTTATAACAGTGGGTCAACCAGAGGAAGTAGAGGTCCCACCTTGTTTGTTTTCATGGGATCAATTTCAGTGGGTGTCACCTGCTGATGCAGCAGATGTCCTTGGGGCAGTTAGAGCCACTTGTTGTGAATTAGATCCATGCCTTTCCTGGCTGGTTAAGGCCTGCCAGGAGACATTAGGGCCACTGCTGGCCGGGGTTGTTAATGCCTCCCTTAGGGAGGTCAGAGTGCTGAGTTGCCTCAAAGAGGTGGTGGTGCAGCCTCTGCTCAAGAAACCATCTCTTGACATTGACTCCCCTGCCAGTTACTGGCCAGTCTCTAACCTTCCCTTTTTAGGGAGGTTATTGAATGGGTGGTGGCTCAGCAGCTTCAGGGGCATCTGGATCAGGTCAGTTTTCTGGATCCTTCACAGTCTGGCTTTCATCCTGGGTTTGGCATGGAGACTGCGCTTGTGGCTTTGGTTGATGACCTGCACTGTGAATTAGATCAGGGCAGATCTGCTAGGGTAGGTAGGGTCCAAAGGGTTTGGGGGTACACACTTGCAGTCATTCGGGGTCTCAACACTCTCATGGGTGGAAAAACAACCCCTCAGGATTTTAGGTGGCTCTAGTAATCCCAACTGGGATGAGGCCAGATCATCATGGGGGGAAGATACAGCACTACTGAGAGTGGAACCCCTCCACTCTCACACCATGTACCCAGCACCCACACACCTGTCACCCAGATTGTGCCCCCCCCCCACCATACAAACCTCTCAGGGGAAGGAAGAGGTGAATGCGTGGGGGAAGGCAAGGGAACACTCCAGGAACAGGGGTACGGGGCACACAGTTCAACAGACACCCAGGAAGGACTAGGGAAGGATGGGACCCAACTAGAGAGGGAAGGGGGAGGAAGGAACTCTCACACTGACCTACACCCCTCAACCACCCTAGTGCACCAAGCACCCCCAATGTGTATCACTAGTCCACGCTCCACTACTGTCATGCTCACTGAGCCACACGCTCAGCCTCTCACTCAACGTTACTCACAGGTCTTCACACAATCAGGTTCACGCTTAATGATAAGGGAGGGGCCGGTTCCTCACAGCTCTGCTGATCACCGGCACAACTTCCTGCAACTGAGTCCTCTTTAAAGGGCTATTCCTGCTCTGCTGTGTGTGCAGGCGGGTGGAGCGATGTGGCGCGGCCGGAGACTCCACCCCATTGCCACCCCCTGGCTCCAGCTGTGGCTGTGTTTCATCAGCCCCTGTGGAGCCAGAGTCTATTGCTTTTGGCTGCGCCGCCAGTGGTGGCACCACTGCTGGCGCCACTGCCATCGGCATCTCCCCGCCTCCGTGCGCCACCCACGTCTGACAGCCCCGCCCCCTTCACGCTGTCCCCCAGTGGCAGTGATAGTGGGCTCTAACAAGATCATCTCTTTTAATTCTTTTAGATCTGTTGGTAGCATTTGATACTGTTTACCATGAGATGTTGGTGGCCTGACTGCAGGACCAGGCTGGAGTGGGTGAAATTGTTCTTGAATGGTTCCACTCATTCCTGGCTGGGAGAACTCAGCATGTGGTTCTTGGGGAGTGTAGTTCGTCTCTCCTGGACCTCATGTGTGGAGTCCCGTGGGGTTCTATTCTGTCCCCTCTTGTTCAACAGGTATATGCAGCCTTTGGGCGAGGTCATGAGAGGATTCAGTGTGCGTTGTCATCAGTACGCCGATGATACACAACTCTACCTCTCCTTTTCTGCAGACCCAGACCCTGCAGTCTTGGTGCTTACCCAGTGCTTGGTGGCTGTGGGGGACTGGATGAGGGTGAGCTGTCTGAAGTTGAATCCCTACAAGGTGGAGATGATGTTGGTGGGTAGGGTGGAGGGGCTCCTGTCATTGACGGGGTTTGTCCCCCTTTAGCCACTCAGGTTTGGATTCTGGGGGTGCTACTGCACTCACAGCTCCATCTGGATTCCCTGGTCGAGGCTGTGGCAAGAAGAGCGTTTCACCGGTTCCATCTGGTGCGAAGGCTGCGCCTGTATGTCTCAGATTCCAATCTGACCACCATCATTCATGCCTTTATTACCTCTTGATTAGACTANGTGGGGGTTGCTGCTGCCTGTGCCTTGCCCCTTGGCAGTGCCCCCCCCTCGTCCCTCCTGTTGTTCCCCGTGCTGTGTTCCGGGCACCTGTGCCCCCCCTTCCCGACCTTTCCCTTGTGTGTGTGTGCCCGGGCGTGGGGTCGTGCAGTGTGTCCTGCTGCGGGTCCGCTCTGTGTGTGTGTGTGTGTGTGTGTGCGTGTGCTGTGTGTGTCGCCTGTCAGCCTGTTCTCCCTCTTCCTCCCTCCCTTCCCGTTTCCCTTGTGTGGGCATTCCCTTGTGTGCCTTTTGGCTTCGTTTGCCCTCAGGCGGCCATGTCTGTGTCCCGCCCCTGCCCGGTGCCTTCTGGGGTTTTTGCGCCCAACGGGGGTTCAGCTGCACATCTGTTGTGCTGCCCCGGTCTGCGATGGTTCGGCCCGGTTCCCGGCCGTGGTCCCGGTCCCGTCACGTCTGTTTGGGTCGTTTTTCCACCCCGGGGCGTGGTTGTGCTATTCACCCCCCCTGGGGGTTCGCTGTGGTGAACCGCCCGCCCGTAACGTCTGAAATCACCCCATGATTTTGATGCTGTACTTATAACAGTGGGTCAACCAGAGGAAGTAGAGGTCCCACCTTGTTTGTTTTCATGGGATCAATTTCAGTGGGTGTCACCTGCTGATGCAGCAGATGTCCTTGGGGCAGTTAGAGCCACTTGTTGTGAATTAGATCCATGCCTTTCCTGGCTGGTTAAGGCCTGCCAGGAGACATTAGGGCCACTGCTGGCCGGGGTTGTTAATGCCTCCCTTAGGGAGGTCAGAGTGCTGAGTTGCCTCAAAGAGGTGGTGGTGCAGCCTCTGCTCAAGAAACCATCTCTTGACATTGACTCCCCTGCCAGTTACTGGCCAGTCTCTAACCTTCCCTTTTTAGGGAGGTTATTGAATGGGTGGTGGCTCAGCAGCTTCAGGGGCATCTGGATCAGGTCAGTTTTCTGGATCCTTCACAGTCTGGCTTTCATCCTGGGTTTGGCATGGAGACTGCGCTTGTGGCTTTGGTTGATGACCTGCACTGTGAATTAGATCAGGGCAGATCTGCTAGGGTAGGTAGGGTCCAAAGGGTTTGGGGGTACACACTTGCAGTCATTCGGGGTCTCAACACTCTCATGGGTGGAAAAACAACCCCTCAGGATTTTAGGTGGCTCTAGTAATCCCAACTGGGATGAGGCCAGATCATCATGGGGGGAAGATACAGCACTACTGAGAGTGGAACCCCTCCACTCTCACACCATGTACCCAGCACCCACACACCTGTCACCCAGATTGTGCCCCCCCCCCACCATACAAACCTCTCAGGGGAAGGAAGAGGTGAATGCGTGGGGGAAGGCAAGGGAACACTCCAGGAACAGGGGTACGGGGCACACAGTTCAACAGACACCCAGGAAGGACTAGGGAAGGATGGGACCCAACTAGAGAGGGAAGGGGGAGGAAGGAACTCTCACACTGACCTACACCCCTCAACCACCCTAGTGCACCAAGCACCCCCAATGTGTATCACTAGTCCACGCTCCACTACTGTCATGCTCACTGAGCCACACGCTCAGCCTCTCACTCAACGTTACTCACAGGTCTTCACACAATCAGGTTCACGCTTAATGATAAGGGAGGGGCCGGTTCCTCACAGCTCTGCTGATCACCGGCACAACTTCCTGCAACTGAGTCCTCTTTAAAGGGCTATTCCTGCTCTGCTGTGTGTGCAGGCGGGTGGAGCGATGTGGCGCGGCCGGAGACTCCACCCCATTGCCACCCCCTGGCTCCAGCTGTGGCTGTGTTTCATCAGCCCCTGTGGAGCCAGAGTCTATTGCTTTTGGCTGCGCCGCCAGTGGTGGCACCACTGCTGGCGCCACTGCCATCGGCATCTCCCCGCCTCCGTGCGCCACCCACGTCTGACAGCCCCGCCCCCTTCACGCTGTCCCCCAGTGGCAGTGATAGTGGGCTCTAACAAGATCATCTCTTTTAATTCTTTTAGATCTGTTGGTAGCATTTGATACTGTTTACCATGAGATGTTGGTGGCCTGACTGCAGGACCAGGCTGGAGTGGGTGAAATTGTTCTTGAATGGTTCCACTCATTCCTGGCTGGGAGAACTCAGCATGTGGTTCTTGGGGAGTGTAGTTCGTCTCTCCTGGACCTCATGTGTGGAGTCCCGTGGGGTTCTATTCTGTCCCCTCTTGTTCAACAGGTATATGCAGCCTTTGGGCGAGGTCATGAGAGGATTCAGTGTGCGTTGTCATCAGTACGCCGATGATACACAACTCTACCTCTCCTTTTCTGCAGACCCAGACCCTGCAGTCTTGGTGCTTACCCAGTGCTTGGTGGCTGTGGGGGACTGGATGAGGGTGAGCTGTCTGAAGTTGAATCCCTACAAGGTGGAGATGATGTTGGTGGGTAGGGTGGAGGGGCTCCTGTCATTGACGGGGTTTGTCCCCCTTTAGCCACTCAGGTTTGGATTCTGGGGGTGCTACTGCACTCACAGCTCCATCTGGATTCCCTGGTCGAGGCTGTGGCAAGAAGAGCGTTTCACCGGTTCCATCTGGTGCGAAGGCTGCGCCTGTATGTCTCAGATTCCAATCTGACCACCATCATTCATGCCTTTATTACCTCTTGATTAGACTATTGTAACGTAGTCTACGTGGGGCTTCCCTTGGGGACAGTCCAGAGGTTGCAGCTGGTGCAGAATGCAGCAGCGTGTCTCCTAACGGGGGTGGGTCATCATGAGCACGTTACACCAGTGCTCTGTTCTCTGCACTGGCTCTCCATTATCTTCCGGGCCCAATTCAAGGTGTTGGTAAATGGTAATTTTACTTATAAAACCCTAAGCGGCCTGGGCCCTCATTACCTGCAGGATCGCCTCAGGCCCCGGGTCGTATTACAGCCCCTGCGGTCAGCCAGGGATGCCCGATTCGAAGTCCCCCGGATTTCCCAGGTGGCGATGATTTTATTTTATTTATTTATTTATTTATTTTTAAATTTCACTATCCTGCCCCTTCTGCCACAGGCAGCTCGGGGCGGCTCACAGTCATATAAAAAACATAAAAACAGCATTTAAAACAATTTTAAACAGTTTGTGTTGGATGTCAAGGGGATGAGGGAGCTGTTACAAGGAGCAGTGGAGGGGCAGAATATTACTACTAATAATAGCTTTTCAATAAGAATCATAACTAATTGGGATCCATTTGATGTTTTCCTGATAGCAATAGTCATGCTAGACTCACTCTGCTAAGCTGTCTTCTACTTTATAGGATGAAAGGGATAAAATACAAAGGGCACCATAGGATAGGATAGTGGGACTCAGGCAGCATTCACACCTTACGGCAGCATGGCAGCGGCACTCCTGTGAGGAGAAGACACAGCAGGGAAAGGAGGCCGGTGCCATCACAACGTCCGGTGCGAACAGGGTTCTACCACGACAATACTCGTGAGTGACAGGGCTGGATTTTGAGCCCTGTCACTCACGAGTATTGTCATGGTAGAAACCTGTTCACACCGGAAGTTGTGACAACACCGGCCTCCTTCCCCTGCTGCATCTTCTCCTCGCAAGAGTGCCCCGCCTGCCATAGGGTGTGAATGCAGTATCAGGCTCGCACTAAGGCCCCGATCCAAGATATGCACATGCGCAGACTGAACCTACCCTGCGCATGCACACACAATCTGTGCACTCGTGGTGCCAGACCTGAACTCTGCTGCCACCTGACTGTGCTCCTACCAAGCAGAAAGAGAGGCAGAACTGTGATGTGGGTCGTGGTGTGGTCAGGTGGCAGCAGTGTTCAGCTCTGGTGCCACGCACATGCAAAGTGTATGTGTGCACTCAGGGTAGCTTTGGTCCTTGGATCTAGGCCAAAGTGCTAGCCCTCGTGCTATCTTCTCAAAGCTACCCACATTGTAAATCTACACTATTTTAACTTATTTGAGAATTGTACAGATTTTTTTCTTGAAATCAAATAAAATCCAGGATTGAAATCTTATACATCTCTGTGATGGATCCATTATTTGCTGTAAAAAGAATAGTGATATTATTATAAATCATGAAAGGGTTCTGCTGCAAACAAGTTACAAAACAGGACCTTATTCTACTAGATGATCTGTACAGGTGGAATCCAGTGCCTATGCTCAACCTGGCTGCATGGTCAGCATACAGAATTGAAACCATTCCATTGGTTTCAATGAAAAACAAATTTTTGGCTGTAACGTTTTTGTTTTTCATTATATGAAACTTGGAAGGACTGTACCTCCAATGGAAGGCATTAAGTATACCAAAGTTCAGAAAGTTTGGCTAAAGGAATCTGACTTTATAATCAGTTGAATTGTGTTATTTTGCAAAAATCTGCATATACATTCGTGGCTGTAACTTCTTTGTCTCCCATCTAATGTGGATGAAACTTTGCACATTTATACCCCTCCCCATGTTTACTATGTATGCCAACTTGCAGAAGGATTGGATAAACGGTCCTGGTGGTATAAGCAATTAAAGTATAAATGTATGTCTGACTAACATCCTTTTAGTCACCCAGTGTACATGAAATTTGGCATGGCTGTATCTAATACCTTCAGGATCATCTCTGCCAAATATTAGAAAGATGTGATGAAGGGTCCCAATTTTATACGCCTTCACAGCATATGCAGAGGATGATCCTATGCCAGGGATTCTCTTACATGTCAGTGTGGTATAAAATCTGTTTGTGATGCCAACTGGCCAGCAGAAATGTCAACCAAATATCCTCATTCTGTGCTGTGACCATCCCAACTTCTCTCCCTCACTTGTTACTGGGAAGTTAGAAGCATCTGTTTAGGAAAGAACTTCTCTTACGTCCTCTGTCACAGTGCTGCAGGATGTGATTGTAATGATAATTGGCCAGCCTGGATGTTTAAACCATGTTTCCTGACTTTTGGAATGCTATCCCCAAAATCCCAGTTATGTCCCTTCTATGCATGCCTCAGGGCCGCCCTCTATGCCTGCCTCGAAGTCACCACCGATTGGTCCTGTAAAGCTGGAAGCATGCAGTAATTGGCCAGTGAATGCGTATGTCCATCTGTTGGGTTGCTTCCCATCCTCCATTCTACAGCCTCCCTCCCCCTGCCATGCCAGGTGCCTGCCTCTGACTGGCACTGCATGTGCTGCTATTTATCTGAATAATGGTCTTCAAGGGGACAACTTCAATTGCTTATAAAATTTGGGCCCTTTATTAAATTCTCGTGTAGTTTGACAGAGATGACAGGGAAGGTGTATGATACATTCCTGTCAAATGTCTTGTAAACAGGATGGAATATAAAAATGTTATAGCCAGAAATGCATTTACAAGTTAATGGCTTATAACAACAGAACCCAATATTTCTGAACTTTGGAAGGATTGGTAATCTTGTGGAGAGACATAATAGTCCCAGGTATCATGCAAACTGAATAAAAGATAAAGAAGTTGTAGCCAGGAATGTGTATGGAGCTTTTCTTAAAATTACAACGTTTGAGTGCTTCTAAAATCGGTTCCTTTTATCCAATCATTTCAAAATTTGGTATACGAAGTGCACTCTGTTTAGGGTACAATCTCCCCATGTTTCATAAGAGTTGAATAAGAAACAAAAACATTATAGCCAAAAATACGTTTTTCAGGTTTTCCCCATTATTTCAAAAACAAAAATTTGTTTTCATTATTATTATTTTTGTTTTTGTTATTACAACAATGAAAAAGAAAATAAAAATTTCATTTTTGTTATCATAATTACCAAAACGAATTGCACACCCCTAGAGCTCAGCAGTTTAGCAATGATACACTGAGAAAAATAAGAATTTGTAAAGACATTTTTAATCAGTTTCCTTTTTTGTGTTGAAATTTTTCAACCTGTCCTGGTACTTCACATTCTGCTTGAGTGAAACCTTTCAATTAATTAATTTATCAACATGTTTGCACTTTCCATTACAAAATAGGTAGAATATGGATTAGTGAAAGTTAGCCTGTATTAGCCTCCAAATGCTACAGTTTGGGCACAGACACCAAAGTTACTATGTTGTACATTCTGCCCTAGCATGGCTCCCTAATTGATCCCAAATGCCCCCCTTAGGCAACACCCCCTTAGGCAAAAATCCTATAGAATTTAATCGTAAATACTCTAAAGCACGTGCATGTCTCTAATTAATGACGGTATAGTGCCAGGTACATTGCTGGCACTATATTAATAAATAATAATAATAATTAATAATCAATAAATAATAAACTGACGGAAGCCTCTGACCAAAAACTTTTCTTCCACTAGACTCCAAGTTTGTAAATGATTTGCAGAGGTAGAATGATGATTGGTTCAGCTGATGCTGATGACACAATGAACACAAGTTACAGTGATGTGCAGGATTGTCTGGGGACAGAAGTACTAGATGATATTACATTTGTCTTATAACAACTATTTGTTGTTAACTATGCAGGGATGGGTAGATGCCTTCTTTATGAAGCACCAGCAATCATGATTAAAGATGGGTCCCTGCACCAAGGTGTTTATAATCTGGGATGGAGCGAAATGTAATACTCAACAACCATCTCTTTTTGGAATTTGGGATTTGGTCAACCGAGGCGATATCGCTCCTTAGGACCGTCACTCCAAGCAAGATCCTCAGGCGTTCTGCGATATCGCCAGGGGTGGTCCAAAAGGGGAGTACTCCTGACGAAAGAGGGAGCACTGTGAACAATAATGCAACAGGAGAATATACAAATTTACCATGTTTTTCAGTCAGAACTGTTTCAGCCATGCAAGGTTCTATTACCAAGGCCTTATTATGAGCTCTTGAGGCTATTTCCTTGACCTGCTCCACGGAGTGGGGGAGCTGCTTAATTACTGCATCTGTTTGTTTTTCTAAGCCCTGTAAGGCATTTAATTTCCCATCCATTTTGTGAAGTTTCAAGAAAAGTATTCGCATTGTATGTGAAGTGGCAACTGCTAGGTCAGCCACAATACTCATGCTAGTGGGATCAAGTCCTTCCGTACATCTGGATCCAGCGACATAAACCACTGAGTTATTTTGAAAATCCAGATTCGTGGAACTAGGCCAATTATTCTCATGGCCTGAAATATTACCCCCTTGTAATGACTCTAAAGCCGCAAAGCGATTTTGTGTGGGAATAGGAGACACCAATGCCTCTTGGCCAGCCCCCAAAAAGGTGTCCATTCATCTCTGCTTTGATGCTTCACCAGGAACAGAAAAAGCCAAATCCTTCGTTGGGCGTTTCTGATTAGCCATTACCCCGCCAAAACAATAAGGATAATAGAAAGGGCAGAGGCAACCTAGGAAAACCAGAAACTTAGCCAAGGTCTTTTAGACCCTCCAAAGAGCACAGAGTTATCAAATCTACTTGCTCAATTACTGCTGATGAAAGATACACAGGCTAAGAAGGTAAAGAATACAAAGACTAGAGTACCTAGACTCGTACTCCGAAGCGCGCCAAAGGGCGTGCAAAAGGGCATGCCCTTGTGCGCGCGGCCCTTTGGTGCATGACTACGGCACCGCTGTAGACTGACTTGCTTCTTTATTCTTTCAGCTCACCGACTCCACCCCAGGCTCCGCTCCAGTACAGTTGAAAAGTAAAAGAGGGGGAGAGTGACTCTGTAGCCTCTGCACGTGCTCTCAGCACCGCTGTAGACTGACGTGCTTCCTTATTCTTTCAGCTCACCGACCACTCCAGGCTCAGCTCCAGCACAGCTGGTTCTCCTCTTCAGCACCCTGGCGAGCATAGAGTGGGATGGCTTTGTCAGGGAGATGTGGTCCTTTCAGTTCCCAGGCAGAGACACATTGGTTCAAATGATTCTGGACAAAGAGGATGTCTTAAATAAAAGGCAGGATTATCTCTAGACTTCCTCTTGCTGACCCCCCTGTTTTAACTCCATTAGCAAGTATGGCATGCCTAGCAAAAATGAGCCAAAACCGTTTAGTTGTGATCCCCTGTTGAATAATCCACAAGTCCTGCGAACTGTGGAAGTTAATCCCGAGGTTGGTGCCCGTAGTTTAGAACCTCCGCAGGAAATGGAGGTGTTAGAAATTTCCAGGAAGTCTCCCAATCGATCTTTTTACCAACAGGAGGTGCTGAGTGCTAAACTGGATTCGTGCTTATCAGATATGCACGAATCCTCAGATGGAGGTGTTTGGTAGATTTGAAGCCCTTTGTGCTAGGGCTGGAAAAGCTAGAACTATATATTCCCAATACAAAAATAAAAAGTTTAATGGAACGAAAGGGGATGTTAACCCAGCAAGACTTTCTCGCTCATCACAGTGTTCTTCAACTGGAGTTGCTATTCCTACTGCTTCGTCCACTCCAGTACGAAACAATGAGATCCCTAATGAAGAGGAGCCTCGGTAGTTGTCCTGATGGCGTAAGGATGATGGGAAATGGTCCACAGGGACCTATTGCCTCGAATGCGCAGGCAGACCTAGTAGTGGGGGACTGTCCTGAGTTAGCTGGTACTGAGGCACGAGGCCCTCCTGGTGCGATAATATTAGTCAAACCCCAAGGACAGCAATCTGATAATCGGCTACTTCCGGGAACGTACTTATTCCAGGACAGAAACAAATTTAGGCCTCAAGCGATTAAGAGTGTTCCTCTACCTATGTTGGATTCTATGGTTTGACGCCTTTGTCTTTTAACCTTTTATCCTGGAATGTAGCTGGGATTAATAATAAACTTAAAGATATGGATTTTATCCTATTTATACAAGATTTTCAGATGTTATTGTTACAAGAAACTTGGGCTGTGTCTGATTTTGAATGTAGGGTTTTTAGGATTTTAAATGTTCCGGCATGTTCTTTTAAAGATAGGGGAAGAGCTAGTGGGGGAGTAGCTCTTTTAATAGTGTCTTCCATAATAATCCTACCTGTTTTAATAGACACGTATTCTGCTTATTATCGGCTGTGGCATTTTAAGATGGTTAAAGGAATAGAACTTTTGTTTGCAAATATATATGTTCCCCCATCAATGTCACACTATTACATCAGTGACATATGGGATTGTATACTCGACAGCATTCTAAGGGCAGTGGAGAAATACCCATAAGCAGAATTGATAGTGGGAGGTGATTTCAACACACGAATAGGTGATGCACAGCTGAGTCTCTGGGGAAATTATCCCGGGACTCAACTAAGAACACCCTGTAATAGTCAGCAATGTTCACAAGATGTTGTAAGATGTCCTAGGTTACCCCAGATGGCCAGGATGGTCCAAGAACTAGACCTTGTAATTTTGAACAGCATGATGGGACAAGATCTTCGGGGGCATTTTACTTATATATCTACCCTTGGGGCTCGAACAATAGTTTACCTTCTTGTTTCAGGTACTTTTATTGGGCAAATTGGCAATTTTGCTGTTATTCCCTGCTACTTGTCCAGTCATTACCCTTTGGGACTTATGTTCGAGGTTGATCAGGAGTTAGACTGTGCAAACTATGTTTTGCAGCACAATCTCCAGGACAACCCACAGGATTTAGTACAAATAGGGAAAAAATGGTCATTGCAGGTCGAGAGGGCGGTGGTATCTTTACTGGCACAGGATAGGGCCCAATATCTAATGGAGGTTATCACCTCCACATCAGGTGGCATTGTCCAGGAGTATGAAAGGTTGGTTGAACTCCTGCAGTCAGTTATAATTACCAAACAGTCCTCTAACATTCGTCTGACCAAAAATCCTTCATGGTTTGATCAGGAATGTAGGAAATTTCGTGGACAGGTGCGGAAACAGGCTAAAAGGTTTCATAATTACCCCACTTCAGAAAATAGACTATCCATTTTACAAGATAGAGCCAGGTATAGGCAATTTTTGCTCCAAAACCCCATAACTTTTGGGCAGCACAATGGAAAGCCCTTAATGAGGCAGCGCGAATTAGAGACCCAAAGAAATTTTGGACTCTGGTTAAAGATGTAAGATCTGGAAATTGTTCTCTGTTCCCAGTCCAAATATCGATGGCCCAATGGGAGTTGCATTTTTCGACCTTATTTAGGAGCACTATGGATTCTATTTGTCCTATTGAAATATCTGTTATGGACAAATTTCCTCACTGGGAGGCAGTCACCCCAGATGTTATTAAGGAACTAATTTCACAACTGAAAATTGGAAAGGCCCCAGGTGTAGATTTTCTCTCAACAGAGCTTTTAAAATCACAGGTTGAGCAGTGGTCGAATCTTTTAGCCCCGGTTTTTACTTTTGTAAACGAAACAGGCCGAATCCCTACTCACTGGCTTATCAGCTTGATCGTCCCTATATATAAAAAGGGTGATCCCTTAGTACCATCTAATTACAGGCCTATAAGTCTGTTATCGGTGATTGGGAAGTTGTACGCCAAGTACTTGCTAACAAGGTTCCAATTATGGCTTGATGAGGTGGACTTCTTGGAGCCAGAGCAGGCGGGTTTCCGGAGGGCTTCTTCAACAGTAGATCAGGTTCATGTTTTGTCCTATTTGATTGAAAAGTATACAGGATATGGGCCTTGCCCACAGGACAGGTGTCAGAAACTGTACCTGTGTTTTGTAGGCCTCCATGTGGCCTTTGACTCTGTCAGCAGAGATAGGCTTTGGCTCAAGCTAAGTGGCACCTCCCTTGATCCTCGCCTTCTTTTTCTTATAATAAAGTTGCATAGCAGCAATTTATTACAAGTAAGGGTCGCTAAATCTCTCCCGCTTTCAAATGTGGTTCCTATTAACAGGGGAGTAAGACAGGGATGCATCTTGGCCCCAATTTTGTTTAATTTATACTTGAACAACGTAGTATCCTATATGCGAGAGGACCATCTTCATCCCCCAAAACTTGGCTCGAGATGCATCCCGATCTTATTATACGCAGATGATGCCGTTTTATTATCCAGAACAAAGATAGGTCTTAGACGAAGTCTGGAAAGATTCAGCCTCTATTGTAGACAAGAAATTTTGGAGGTGAACTATTCCAAAACCAAAGTTCTTTTGACTGGGAATTGGTTGGGTAGTTCCCCCCACAGATGGCTTATGGATGGGGTTGTTTTAGAACAGGTAAATGTTTTTAAATACTTAGGGGTTTTTATTTCGGCTGCGGGAAGTTGGCGTTACCATTTTAGTTATGTCAAAGAACAAGTTAATAAGACCTTAGCCGCCCTAAAAGTTTTCTATTATAAAAAGGGCGGACAGCAAGTTGCCCCCGCCTTGCGCTTGTATTTATCTAACGTCATTGGACACCTTTTGTATGCGGTGCCAATATAGGGGTTGGATTTCCTAAATGAGCTAGATGTCTGTCAGAATAAGTTTTTAAGAGTAATTTTGGGGGTACCTTTGGGCACCCCAAGTACTCTCCTGCGAGCTGAAACTCTCATTCCCTCAATAAAGGCACGAGCACTATTGCTTTTAATTAATTTTTGGGCAAAAGGAGCTGTATATTCACAGGGTGTTTCACCCCTTGGGAAAATTCTACATTCAGACCAGTACTCTTGCAAGTGAAATGTAAAGGTGGCGGAAGTGGTGCAGAAGCTTGGTTTTTCAAAGGAATTTCTAAGTAAATATGATTACGCAACTGTAAAATGCCTAATCAAGAGGAGGGTCTTGGACCAGGAGTTTCAAGAGTCATCCGTTGAAATCCGAGAACAAAAAATCGCCCTGGAATATTACCTGTTGAGACCAAATAAATTGGAAGTTTCGTATCTTTATTCTTGGGATAATGCGCAACTTAGGCGAGCTTTTACCCTTTTTAGATTTCAGCTTTTTCCATCAGCCATAATTGAGGGGAGATTTGCAGGCCTTGAAAGGACTTACAGATTTTGTCAAATGTGTGCTCAAAATGAGATAGAAGACTTATACCATGTCCTATTCTGCTGCCCTATGTATAACGACTTGCGTAGTAAATATTTACAGTTTTATATATCAGCTGTTTTATACCTCCTTCGTGTAGTGGTGGTACAAAAATGGTTTAATGCTATTGATTCAAAGACATCTAGAGCGGTCGCACATTTTTGTATGCATGCCATGTCTTTACATTGTAAACAAATGGATAATTGAAATACCTTGATAGTCTTATGCCATGATCAACTTAACATCTGAAATATTATTTATGTTGAATATCCCTATATGAATGGAGGATATCCTGGGCTTACACAGTATGTTCAGCAATTCTGACCTAGGAGCCATCTACTCAAAGAGAGTTTAATAATTTTACCATTTTATTGTCCCATTTAAATTTGCACTGACGTTTTATTTGTATTGTTTTATTTTATTTTAATTTTTGTATTGAAGTTATAAGTAACATGACTCTTGAGTGCTTGGCATTGACAATTTGTTTTTCATTTTTGTAATGTATTGTTGTAGATACAATGTATTGTAAAAACCTTTTGGTTACAGAATAAAAGTTTATTATTATTATAATCTGGGATGGGAAAAGGTCAGTATGGGGTGGGCAGGGTGGAAAGTGGGGGGTTTACCTTACAGGAGGGTGGCTGTACAACCACTCTCTTTGCACAACCAAGAGCTATTTCAATTCATTAAAAAAAACTGTTGTTATCTCATGAACGGAGTCAAAATTATGGAGCAAATATTATTCTGAATGAATCAACAAGTAATGAATGATTCCATACTACTTGAAGATACAAATGTTTTTAATATTAGGGTAGGATTAATAATAATTCTTAGCACTCTTGTCCATTTTTTCAGCTAGATATATTTTACAGTACTTTAAATGGTATGTATTACTTCCATTTCACATATGGTGAAATTGAGTTGCCAAGATTTTCACAAGTGTGCCAAAAAAATGTAAGCTCCTAAGGCTGCAAATCCTCAAACCACTTACTCTGGAGTAATCTTGATGAATTCGGTGGGATTACTTTGAAGTAGAAACAATGGGTGTTTTCAGATGGACAGGCTGTCCCGATGCTGGCCTACTTCATCCCTGGGTGTCCCATCCATCCAAAGGTGGCCCTGCAAGATGTGCAGCAGGACCAGAGGCCAGCCTCGCTGCCGGTGCTCCAAAACATCCCAGAGTGCTGTTGGCAGAGCGGGCTGGCCAAACCCAGGGGAACAGCCCAAGGCAGCTGTCTGATGTGCAGACCCACGCTGCAGCTCTGCTTCCAGCCAATCATTGCCCAGGGCAATACCACAGAGCTGCAGGCACCAGCTTAGAGTGTTGGGAGATTTAGGTCTTTTCAAATGGGCCACTGTGCGTGGGAGGAATGGGTGGGCAGCATGGTGGGTCGGCGGTGCATGGGTTTGTGTTCTCATGAACACCCCCCCACCCATGGAGCATCCACCATTGGTGCCTGTAGCTCTATGCGTGGGCAGTAGGTGGAGCGTGGGAGTGCGCACGCACCCCTACCCACCCATTGCAGCATTCCAACAGACACTAGGGATGGGTGAACGCAGTTCGGAAGTTCGGAGTTCGGCCAGAAGTCGGCCTGTTCAGACGACCGAACCGAACTTCCGAACACGAACTGGCCGAACCGAACTCAATTCGAACGGCGAAATGACCGAACAGTTCGGTCAGTTCGGATCGCGTTCAGGTGGCAAAAAAAGGTTCACTGTAAGGTCAAATGTGACAGGGAGGGGTGGTACAGTAGTCACTGAGGAGCAGACTTCCAGGCACCAGGGGTGGAGAGGCTTGCAAGAAATGAAACTATCTGCATCCCCCCTTCCCAACACCTTCTGAGCTAGTCACTGTTCCTGAACAGCAGGCGTTGAGTAGGATTATTAGATTGCTTTAAGTTTCATTTCAGTTTTGTACTGAAATGAAACTTAAACCTTAAACTTAAACCTTGTGTTTGTGATTCCCCCCCTCACCCCCCATTCCATAGATAGATAGATAGATAGATAGATAGATAGATAGATAGGTTAGGGATAGTAGTTGTAGGAGCTAGCTTAGTGATAGAGATAGCGTTAGTGATTTAGTTTTAGTGTTTGTAGGAGTAGGCCTGTGTACTTATTAGATAATCCATTTAGTTCATAGCATTTAGAATAGTTAATAGCAGTTAGATTTAGTGTAGATAGATAGATATAATATTAGATTAAAAAAAAAACCCATATAAAAACCAAAAAACCCCCCAAAGAAAACCATATAAAACCCAATAAAAAACCAAAAAATCATATAAAAAACAAAAAAACCACCCATAACAACATTTCCCAAATGGCCGAATGGCCAAACCGAATGGCCGAACTGAACGGCCGAACCCAAACCCGGCGAACTGGCCGAACTGCCGAACCGAACCGACGAACCGAATGGCCGAACCGAATGGCCGAACCGAACGGATGAACCGAACGCAGCCGAACCGAATGCAGCTGAACCCGAACCGCGATCTGTTTGCCCATCCCTAACAGACGCCCACCCAGCCACCATGGGGTTCATATGGACGCCTCCCCACTGCCCACGTGGATGAGGCGGAGTGGTGGTGGTGGTGGCATCCGTGTAAAAAGGGCCATGGGGTTGCCATATGTGGTGGGGTGTTTTTTTTACCTGACACTCCCATAGGCCAAAATATGTGTCAGGTTAAAAAAAAAGATTGAAGATAGAGAAATTGCCCCAAACTCTATGGTGTGTGTGTGGCATCACATGGGCAGCCCGCAGCTTGGGAAATCCAGGGGGTTTGTCTTATGCAGCCACAGGCGTGGTTAGGAGTAGGCAGATGTGGGGGTGCACCCCTAGAGCAGCTCCAAGGGCAGGCAGCCCCACATCCACATAAAAACACCCAATGATTTGAGGATTGCAACCCAGTAAGTTCACATTTAGGTGTGTAAAGAAGTGGAAGCAGCTTCCAAAAGATTGATACTTTTGAAATTCAGGCCCCTTCCTTAGGATCCTAAATATGGATTTAGGTGACAAGTTAGCACCCTATTTTGAAAATCAGAAAGAGTTGTGGCCAACAGCCTAGAGTACCTGAGGAGCGACCGCAACACGAAGGAGGGGGAAGAGCATGGGCAGACGGTGGCAGGGTGGGATGCCTGCCTGTTTGGTGTGGTCCTGTGCAGAGTCTGCAGGGTGGTGATGGCTGCAGGGAGAGGGGTCATGCAGTGACCCCGGGCTCTGGGAGCCTCCCTCTGGTGTGAAAATAATTACTTAATGCAACGAGTGTAGGGCTGTCACCTGTCCTTAGAAAAGAAAAATTGGCAATCTTTTCATTTGTATGTGCTAATTTACATAATTTCACACACACACACCAATGCAGGAGACAACCTTACCAGGGCAGTCTGTAAAAATACCTGGCAAGGTGGTAGCCCTCATTACAGGCAGGGAGGGAAGTTTTCACCAAAGATGCCAGGGGAAACCCCAGTGTGCCTATATAGGCCCGTTTCTTTTCTTTTAAACCCCGGATCATCTGCACACTGGCTATTTCTGCACTTGTCAGCGAGGGACCTTGTTCATCAGGATGAGTCTGCACATTGGGAAGTAAACATTCCTAGCCTGTGGGCCACGCGGAGGTGGCAGCACCCTCTGCTTTGCAGAGAAAGAGCACCAGCCAGACGCTGATCAGGATCTGGAAACTTCTACCGTTTTCCCCGGAGAGCAATTTAAGAAGGAAATACAACGGGGATGGGGGAGTGAGGGGAGGAAAGAAAACAGGGCTTTGGGGGAAACCTCCAGCAGCGGGAGGAGGACCGTGCAGAATCCCACCTCCAGACTCCTGGCCAAAAAAAGGGGGCAGCAGAGCGGGGGCGCAGGCCAGTATTCACCCTATAAAGTGTTGGCGCGGGGCGGGCGGTCCGTTCCCAAGCCGAGTGACCCGTAGCTCGTCCGGGTCACGGAGCTGCTGGCCTTCTCACCAGTATCCTCCAAATGGGCAGACAGGGGCGCTAATAGTGGCAGACCCCGCCACCCAGATGCGTGGCACAGGGAAGCAGAGGACACGAGGGATCGCTGCCAGCCCCCCCCCCCGCTGCAAGCCCCCACCAAGCTCAGCAGATGATCCCTAGGATCCCCGTGACCCAGCCCAGCCCAGCCCGGCAGCCGCGAAGAGCAGGAAGAGCCGGGCTCTCTCTACATCCCCTTCCCAGCAGCCGGGGAGAAGGGGGAGGCGGCGCGGGGAGGTGGGGAGAATCCTGGCCCCCCAAAGGAGGTGGGGGAGGCGGACGAGGAGGAGTGGGGGGAGGGAGGCGAGGCTGGGCTCCCGGAGAAGACGGTCGCTTGCAAAAATGCTGCGTCTTCACAGCAGCCCCGGCGGGGAGAGTGAGTATTGGGGGGTGGGGCAGTATTTGGGGGGGCCTTCCCTCTGGGGATGGGGGTACCAGGGGGGTGGGTCTCCCTGCCACCCAGTTCCGGAATCGGGGGAAGCTGCAGATTACCTGCTGCAGCTTCCCCCTGTTGCGGAGCCGGTGGCAATAGGCAGCCAGGTTCAAGGCTCAATCCTGCTTAAAGGTGGGGCAGTGTGTGTGCGCGAGGGTCTGAACCCCCCAAACACCCACCCACCCACTCAGGGTTTGCTTTCCTCGGATCAGGCTTTCCCGGGGCTCCTCGCTTGCTGCTCCTTTAAAACCAAATATGCCCCAGAGCTAGAGATGGAGGCAGCAAGAGCAGCCAGCGAGAGAGAGCCAGGGCTTCTCTGAAGAGCCAGAGCCCGCTTCCCGGGCCGGGCGGAGAGAGGAAGGGAGAAAGCCGCTCCACTTCCCTTGCCTCGGTGCCGCTGCCTGCTTTCTGTTGCTGGGGATGCGTTTGAAGGTAAGGGCTGTCACACTGGCTCTCGGCGGAAGGCGCCCTCTCTCCCTTTTCTCTCTTTCTGGATTTCCCCTTGCCACTAAGGGTTTATCCCTTTCCGCATGGAGAAAGTCTCCGTCCTAGTGCAACCTTGGAAGTTACTTTGTTTGCCGAGTTCCAGCGGAGGCTCCTCAGGGCAGACCAGGCATTGCATGCCCAGTTTTGAATCACTGTGATCTTGAGTCACAGCTTCCAACTGGCTATTAGAGCACCTCTACCTGTCACTTCACGTCACCAACCTCCATGACCAGACTTCAGTGCCACTAGAAATTGCGACTGGTCAGTTTGTTTGCCCCCTGCTCCAGAGTTTCCCCCTAATTGACAAAGTAGAGGAGTAGAAAACTTTGTTTTTTAGTGGCAGAAGGTCTGGTAGCTTCCCAGAGTTTCCCTCCAGCAGGAAACATCCCAATATTTCTCCCCTTCCTCTCAAGGATTTAGGTTTATTTTATTTAATACATTGTCTAGAAATTAAAATCTTTGTTATTACATTAATTTAATGCTATTTCCGTTAAAGAGAGTTTAAACAGGGAAAAATAGACATTTGAAGATTTGTGTTTTATTTTATCTACTTTGGCTTGTGGCTTTGTTAGTA
Source organism: Sphenodon punctatus (assembly GCA_003113815.1). NCBI lineage: Eukaryota > Metazoa > Chordata > Lepidosauria > Sphenodontia > Sphenodontidae > Sphenodon > Sphenodon punctatus. The sequence continues at coordinate 632,273 of QEPC01010648.1, read as the reverse complement.
TTTCTGTTAGGTATGTCATATTTGTGACACATGGTAGTAAAACAAAATACAAAATTAAACAAGGAAAAGAAAGGATTATTTTACTATATATACTGGAACAAGTCCTCAGATTTAAAACATTCCCTCGTTGAAGATCAGTAACTGAAGATTCGCTATTCTGCAAACCTATATTCACAATGCCAGAATTAAGAGGTCTGCTGCTGCTCCATAACTCGTTTCAGTTTAGGTTTGCTAATGAACATACCACTAATCCATGCTGTAGTCTAAAATTGCTTTTGGTATTTTGGAAAAAATCAATAGCTAGTCAAGATTATTAAACTTTGAAAAGTGGGTACTCCTGAGGTGCACTAACAATTTCCCCCAAAATTCTTCTTAGTATGCATTTTAATACAAGATTGTATCAATCTACAATAGACTTTTGACCATCATGAGAATAATAAGTCTTTTGAGAAAAGTATTTAAGGTGTTATTTTAGCCTAGTAATCTGCAGTGAAGTACTAGCTTGTAACAGGACCCCTTCATAATAAACACTCTTTCATTATTCCAGACGTATGGCAAATTCTCTTACTCTGTGGTTACATGCATAATACTTTTTTCTTGTTTTTTATTTTTCAATGCGTTTTCTTCAAATTATTGTATGTAACAGAGCACACTATATGCTCTAAATCTTTTAAGTGATTGATGCATGTTACTTAGGCTTTAATTCAGCCATGGAGTTCTAATGGTATGTTTTAAGCAATTTAAGCTTTGCTCTTGCAATTTAATTCATTATTTCACACTACAGAAAACCTTGATTGTATTACAGCCTTAGAATTTTTCCTTGCTTGTGAATATATGTTGCACGTAATTCTTCTAATGAACAAAATCAGACTTTGGGTTTAATAAGAAGTTGAATAGACATTGAAAAATTGTGTGCATGATTAAAAGAACTGCAGAGCCAATCTATGATGCCTAGAACCTATAATACCTACAATCTAGAACCGTTCAGTAAATATAAATTAAATATAAATTTTGAAAACAATTTGCAATAGCTGAGACCCAAACCAATCAGTGCAAATAAAAAGCACAGCCTGTGCAAACAAGACCAGAGTTTCCACTTTATGTATGTATTTTTAAAAAATCTACATATTCATTGTAGGAGCTATTGATGGTATGAGTCACAGAATGTAAAGAGAGTTAAAGTTCTGGTGTGGTACATGCCACCTTTTGTGATGCTTATGCTTCTATCATTTGAGAAAAATAGTTTTCCTAATGTAGCATTGCTCTGCAAAGCTATCTGTTGCGATTCACTGAGGATGTTATTCTCAGAAGTTGCCTGCTTCTGTGGAAGTTAGTGGGAACAGAATCACATCCTGTGATCTAAATCCTTCTCATTTGAGATCTACTGGATTTGGTCCTGGAATTTCAGTCAAAGATGAAAAAAGAAAAAGCCACTTTGAAGACAAATAACAATCTATTCATCTTTCATTTCCAGAAGGCAAAATAATAATATATACTATTTAAATAAAGTTAATACGACTAAGGGTAATAACACCATCCAAAATATTATTGTTGATGCTGTAGTTTAGGTGGAACTTACAGATTCCTACTCACTTCTGAATTAGGGATTCTAAATTGATTTAATTTTCATGCTAACGGGAGGGAAGATTAAGTAAGATGAGGGCTACTTCAATTTGCTTACAGAGGGCCTGGAATAGTATGTAAGTTATAGCAGTTTAGATGTTTTTATGCATCAGTATTGAGGACAGCATTAAGGTAAGTAGAATACAAATTTTACAGGATGCAAACTGTTCCCTCGAATCCCTATGGATTGAAATTCCAGGTATCAAGCAGAAGAGTATAGCAGTGGGGCTAGACTATTGCCCCCCCGACCAGAATAGAGAGACTGATTATGTAATGCTAACAGAGATTAAACAGGCTACTAAAACTGGGAATGTAATAATAATAATAATGGGTGACTTCAACTACCCCAATATTGACTGGGTGAATGCCTCCTCGGGGCGGGATGTGGAGGTAAAATTTCTGGATGCCATAAATGACTGCTTTTTAGAGCAATTGGTTCCGGAACCAACGAGGGGAGGAGCTACTTTAGATCTAGTCCTAAGTGGCACACAGGAACTAGTGCAAGGAGTAACTGTGGCCGAGCCACTAGGCAATAGCGATCATAATATAATCAAATTTGACATAGTTGCTGGAGGGAGAAAGTTAATTAAAAGTACAGCACTGGCTTTTAACTTTAAAAAGGGAGACTATGCCAAAATGAGGAAGCTAGTTAGAAAGAAACTAAAAGGCACAGTTGAAAGGACTACATGTTTGCAAGAGGCATGGAGGCTGTTGAAAAGCACCATCTTGGAAGCCCAGATTACATGCATCCCACAAGTTAAAAAAGGTAGCAGGAGGACTAAACGTCTACCACTGTGGCTAAATGGAGACGCAAAGGAGGCTATTAGAGCCAAAAAGGCATCCTTTAAGAAATGGAAAGCTAGCCCCAATGAGGAAAATACAAAGGAGCATAAACACTGGCAACGTAACTGTAAGGTGCTAATAAGGCAGGCCAAGAAAGAATTTGAAAGGAGACTTGCTAAAGAGGCAAAAACAAATAATAAAACCTTTTTCAAGTATATCAGAGGCAAGAAGCCTGCTAGGGAGTCGGTTGGGCCATTAGATGACCAGGGAGTAAAAGGGGCACTCAGGGAGGACAAGGACATTGCAGAGAAGCTAAACGAGTTCTTTGCTTCGGTCTTCACTGCGGAGGATGTTGGGGAGATACCCACGCCGGAACCCTACTTTGTAGGTGATGAATTGGATGAACTGTCACAAATCAGCGTGACCCTGGAGGAGGTTCTAGAGCAAATTGACAAGCTTAATACGAACAAATCACCAGGGCCAGATGGTATTCACCCCAGAGTTCTGAAGGAACTCAAATGTGAAATTGCAAACCTACTAGTAGTAATTTGTAACCTAACGTTGGCATCTGGCACTGTACCTGAGGACTGGAGGGTGGCAAATGTAACCCCAATATTTAAAAAGGGATCCAGAGGTGATCCTGGAAACTACAGACCGGTAAGCTTGACGTCTGTGCCGGGCAAAATGGTGGAAACTATCATTAAGAACAGAATCACTGGGCATATTGATAAACATGGCTTAATGGCAAAGAGTCAGCATGGATTTAGCAAAGGGAAGTCATGCCTCACTAATCTCTTGGAATTCTTTGAGGGCGTAAACAAGCATGTGGACAGGGGAGACCCAGCAGATATAGTGTACCTGGATTTCCAGAAAGCTTTTGATAAGGTCCCACATAAACGACTCTTGAGAAAATTAAAAAGTCATGGGATAGGAGGTAGTGTTTTGCTATGGATTGGTAACTGGTTAAAGGATAGGAAGCAAAGAGTGGGACTAAATGGCCAGTTTTCACAATGGAGGGATGTAAAAAGTGGTGTGCCCCAAGGATCTGTACTGGGACCAGTTCTTTTCAATGTATTCATTAATGATCTGGAAAAGGGTGTTAAGAGTGAGGTGATCAAATTTGCAGATGACACCAAGTTATTCAGAGTAGTCAGAACACGAGCAGACTGTGAGGAGCTGCAGCAAGATCTTACAAGACTGGGTGCCTGGGCATCTAAATGGCAGATGAGATTTAATGTGGACAAGTGCAAAGTGATGCACATTGGGAAAAATAATCCAAATTATGAGTACACAATGCTGGGTACTAAGCTAGGAGTTACCACTCAGGAAAGGATCTGGGAGTGATAGTGGATAATACACTGAAATCCTCAACCCAGTGTGCCGCAGCGGTCAAAAAAGCAAATAGAATGTTAGGAATTATTCACAAGGGAATAGAGAATAAAACTGAGGATGTCATAATGCCTCTATACAAATCAATGGTTTAACCGCACCTTGAATATTGTGTGCAGTTCTGGTCGCCCCATCTCAAAAAAGACATAGCGGAACTAGAAAAGGTACATAGAAGGGCAGGAAAAATGATCCAGGGTATGGAACAGCACCCATATGAGGAGAGGCTTGATAGGTTGGGGCCCTTCAGCTTGGAAAAGAGACGGCTGAGAGGAGATATGATAGAGGTCTATAAAATCATGAGTGGTGTGGAACTTGTAAACAGGGAATGGTTATTTACTCTCTCAACTAGTACTAAATTAGGGGACATTCCATGAAACTCGCAGGTGGCAGAGTAAAAACAAACAAAAGGAAGTATTTTTTCACTCCACATACAATTAGGTTGTGGAATTTACAGTCAGAGGAGGTGGTCAAGGTCAGCAGTATAGCTGAGTCTAAAAGAGGTTTGGACAAGTTTCTGGAAGATAGTTCCATTAGCAGCTATTAGTCAGATAGGATTGGGGAACAAAACCCTTCACTGTCAAGAGCCTGGGGATGACCTGCAGGGAATGGATAGCATGGTGACCTGTTGGGTGCTTCTCCCAGGTCCCTGTGATTGGCCACTGTCGGAGACAGGATGCTGGGTTCGATGGATTGTTGGTCTGACTCAGTATGACACTTCTTATGTTCTTAGTATTATAAGTATCGGTAGGCGTTTTGTAATGGAGTCTGAGTGTAAGTGGGTCTAGCTCTGCCCTACACACAGTACTTCTGAATTTAGCATGATATTTTATGACATTTATATCCCTGACTATTCTGGTTTATATTTATTGGAAATGCTATGCTAAATTATATTTTTCACAGGGATTCTCCAGGCTTACTCTGTTTCACTGTCTTTATTCCCTCTTAAAAGCCCATCCCTTGGGTATAATGTCCAACCAGTTATATTTAATATTATATTTGTGTGTGCGAGTGAATTCAGTGCTTGTGAAAGACGACGAGAGAGTGACAGCCTTGGATACTGCAAATCCTCTGTTCCTGTGAGGAACTGATATAGTGTGGACAGCGACAGTGCTGTTCTGCTAATGGGTGCCCACCCTATTCATTATGGATCATCTTTCTACATCTATTCAGTCATTGATCTTTCTGTTTAAAAAAATTCCAACATGTGTGTCCTAATTGTGATGTGAGCCCCTGGAATTAGGTTAGGACTACTAGCTAACCATCAACATCTGCTAACTTGCTGCGACTGCTTACTGATTTGAAATAGACTCAGTATGTGGACTTTAAAATGTTTCATTTCTCCAATTGTTCTCGGAATTCAGTAGCAAAGCTACATACAGTATTAATGTTCATACCTTGTAGTATCTTATCATTTGGGTGCTCACAGGCATCAGTGTGGTAAGGGATCAGTCGGGGTTTCCTTTTTAATTAAATCCTTATTTTCAGGAATAGACCCATATATTTCAATGGTAAATATTTATTTATTTATTTATAGCAAGGTAGTGGCATTTTTAGACACCTTCTCTGCAGAATCCTTGATTGCCACCCTATCTCTTTCTCCATGGGAACAATCCAACTTCCCTTAAAGATGTGAGGGCTCATTCTTTCATTATTAAGGTCAATGAGAGCTGGCCCCTAAGGGTGCAATCCAGCTCCCATTGAAATAATTTGGAGTTTAGCCATTGACTTAATGGGAGCTGGATTGTGCTGTAAGTCTCTTAGTATTGACATAGAGTGGAATCAGATCCCAGCTGCATACGTGTTCCTTGCTGGTTTTATAGTAGAAATCTATCAAATGGTCTTCCCTTGGAGTTTTGCCCTGTGATTTGTTTTTCACCTGATTAGTTCCCATTGTACACATGTGTAGACTCTCTATTTGACTAAAGGCTTCAGGATTAGATAGTAATCACTGATGCCAGTATACACACAATGAATTAATAAACCGAGCCACATAATTTTAAGTTGCATTTTATAACAACCTGGAACTTGGGTGCAAGTCAGTGGCTTGGATCCTGGTCGTTGTAATCATGTACATGTCTTCCCTTCCCTACACAAGAAAAGGGGGCATAGCTGCTCTGTAATATCATCCTGAAGACCTTAAAATGGACCTGGCAGCTGCCGGGGGCCAAAGTACACTTGGGTGATGCCACCACACCATAGCATTGCAGGCAGATCACTTTTTTTTTTTTTAATTGAATTGAAATATTTTTATTATATAATATGTATTGTTGTTAGCCACTTTAGGCAGCTTGTGGCGGGAGAAAGCGGGATATAAATTTTGGAAATAAATAAATGCATAAGCAAACACTATGGCATTGCTGGGGCAGCCCCCAGGCAAGAGCAGGACTGCAGTGGCCATCCACTGAGCAGACAGACAGCCCTGTCTCCGGCTGCTGCCCTGGGGTGTTGGGCTGCAGGATGTTCCGGAATACCGTCAATGGGGTAGCCCTGAAGCAGGGACAGCCTGCCCCATTTCTGCTCTGCCTCCACATCTGGTGGGCTGCCTTTAAATGGATCGCCTGCCTGGGCGTGAAGCAGAGCAGAGGTAGGGCAGGTGTCTATGTGAAGACACCCATAGACACCTGACCTCTGTGCAGATGTCTGTAGCTTCATAGGGACCTGCCAAGTGTGGGGACACTTGTTCTGTGACCTTTCTCACAGCAGGCAAACTCTGCTACCTTCCTGCTATATTGGTTGGATGAGGAAGCAGAAAATATTTCCCTCTTGTGGAGAAAAATTATCTTTGTGGAGATTTCCTCCCCACAACCTCTGTCTCAAAAGATTTAGCATAGGGGGGAAAGTCTTGGTTCAGTGTGTGATTTTTAATTTTTTTTTAAAAAGTACAACATTTGTCAAGAACAGCACTCAAAGTTTTCTAGGTGCTACAAACAATACCATACACAGAATTCTTTTTGTTTTTAAAAAAGTATTGCAAATTAATTTTATTAATGTGATACAATAATTACATGATGAACTAAAATAATTTTACATTTTAATTTAATTTTTATGACTGTCTTTTTTGCAGGCGGGACAATAGACAGATTAACTTTAGTTTCTGGTTCATAGGCACTAACACATTGCTGTGGTGTTTGTGGTATCAGTGTAACATTTGAAAGCTTAAATACAAACTAATATAATTCTTTAAACATTGTAAAGATATTTGTACTAACATTACGTTTTGTAATACTCCTACTGTTTCGGTGTAGGGCAAGAGAGTCTGAACTATCTAAATGTCTCCCTGCCTGCTAATCTGGATTAAATTGTGCTTTTGATTTGACTGGCCAAACTCTACCCACTTTATGCCCAACTGCAATTTGTTACATATGGAAATCAAGAATTACATATGCATTTTTTTTTTCAAGAACACGATTTGGACAGTAATGCATAATATACTTATATAGCTGAATATTTGGATGTGCACTACAAAATGATGATTGAGAAAAGAGCTTTTCAGTTGGGAGCGTAGGTCAGACCATCTTTAACAGGTAAGGATTTATGTGCAAGTTTCCCAAACGTACGATAGTTCATCATCCAAAAAATACATACATTCCTCAATAAAATTACAATCAGGATGGAGTGTGGAGTCACATCATCACAACAAATTGTTCTTAAAAGTTTTCTATACCATCTACAAATTCACACTTAATTTTGAGATTTTGGGTGATTTCAGACGTTACGGCGGGCCCCATTCACCACAGGTCGTGGGGTGGTTCGGACCACAGCCCGGGGTGAAGGGGCGCACCAACAGACGTGCGCCGCTGCTCCCTGGGCCGCGGGAACCGACGAACCACGGCCCGTGGTGAATTGGGCCCGCCATAAGGTCAGTTGTGGAACCACGGATCGCGGAGGGGGCGGGTCCACGTGGCGCAGCGCAGCGTGCTGCCGCACGGCCCCACCCCCTGCGTTCCACACCGACCCTCCCCCCGCTGCACTCACCACCACGGTCGGGGGGGAATAGATTCCACCACGGCAGGGGTACATGAACAGATGTGACGATTCAGTCATCCCTGCCGTGGTGGCCATTCACCACACTTCTGGACCCGTTCGCGTCCTCGGGTCCAGAAGTGTTGTGAATGCAAACGCGCCCTCGTTTGACTGTGGTGAACATCTGGCGGGTAGCAAACAGATGTTCACCACAGTCAAACGCGAGCTGCGTTTGAGTGTGGTTCAGGCGTGGTGAATCTTGGATTCGTCACGTCTTAAATCACCCTTTATTTCAGAATGAATTTTAGAGAGGATTCTAATTTTTTTCTTAAATACATGCCTCTAATTCCCAGTAATATCCTAATTAAGTTTGGTGAACATTTGGAGATGAAAAGAGATTTGTAAGAGTAATGAAAGAGCGTTGCAGCTTTTACCTATATATTTTTATTTTCCTGAACTATACTATTTGAAGCTTAACTCCATTTTGGTGGGAGCGATACAAATAAACATGAGCTAAGATGTTTTGTTTTTAGTTATGTTTTCCAAAATAAATGCACTTTAATATCTTATTCAAGTATGATATGCTGGATAAATTTAGCAAAAACCTAATGTGGGATTGCAAAAAAGTATTCAACCTCAATAAATACCTCCTCTGTGCTTACTGTAAGCATTGTACTATTCTTATCTGTAATATATTTTGGATGCTTCTAATACTGTTAAATACAGCCTCCGCAGAGTTTGGAGTTAAGGCAACACAGCATTATCTGGCTGCATTTACATTTTAAAATTAAAGGAACAAATGAACACGTATTTGTATAGTGCAGGATGTGATCCAGCAAGGTCTAGTTTTAATAATTTTAAAATAAAATTAAATCAATGTAAAATGAAGATGTAGCAACTGCAATTTTGAGGACCATTAGAACAGTGGAATTAGAATAAGTGTAATTTAAGATCATGCAGTCATAATTCAAATCAAAATGGAACTTGTTAAAAGGTTTTCAAATCAAAATGGAACTTGTTAAAAGGTTTTAAAGTGACTAATGCATTAAATCAGTGCTGGTGCTATGTTTCTTAGGGGACATATTCAAATTTTCACTGCATTTTGAGAACATTCACCTGTTTTGCCTGTCTGCCTGCATACGCTATTGTTCAGAACCATTCTATACAAGTAGATTATTTTTTTTGTTAAAGTTTCTCCAGAACTCTGCAAGAAGACAATTTTAAAAGGAAACCAGATTTTGATATACCTTGCTTCTTCTTCATATATCAGTTTAAATTGTGCACTTAATTTTTACCCAACAGTTTTATTCAACACGTGCTTAGGTGCTCTTTAAAATAAAATAATGACAATAACCTTCACAGTAACTTATTATCTGTGTGAACACTAGAGGAAAACTAAATACCACTCTCCTCCGACAGACTTTCCCTATCTTCCTACCCTCTCAGGCTTCTCACTAATGCTCCTTCATTCTACTGTCCTATCATTTGAGGTTTCCTTCACCCCTGTACATGCACTTGTGACTTCTCATCTTCAAGAATGTATCCCTTTCACTCTTTATGTGCCCGCCCTCTCTTGTCTCCCCTCCTTTGTCCATTCTAGATTGTAAGCCCCAAAGGGCAGGACCCTGTCTCTAATTTAATGATTGTTCAGTGCCAGGCATATTGTTGGCTCTTTATAAATACTTAATATCACTAATAATAATAATAATAATAATAATAAATATAAATTTCAGTAAAGATTTTTTTCCATTGTATTTGGCAAGTAGTTATAGGCAGAAAGATAGCAAGAGTTAATTTGAATAGTGAAAAATAACTGGAACATTCTTCAAAACCAGACCTCGCAGGATTTAGATGTACAGTCTGGCAGGATGATTTTTGCCCAGGGTGTAGCTATAAGGTAGTACTGCTGGTGCAGCTACTCTTAGGCCCACAAGCCATGCTGCTGTTTCTGCATCCCATACCACTGTTCCTCCCCATATCAAATGTCCTGACATTGAAGTGGCAGGGCCTACATGGGGTGGTGGGGGCAGAATGCAGTAACAATGGCACAGGTTTAAAGACACTACACATATACCTCAAACAGAGATGTTCCAGAAGCAAAGGATTTGTACACTAAGGCTGTTTTTACACTGACTCCCTCCCACCCCCCAGCTGCTCGGTGTTCGGGCGGGAGTGCAGTGGGGAGGGGGGCAGTCCATGTATATGGCCGCCAGTGGGTGGGGAGATGGGTGTGTGGCGGGTGTGCGCTTGTGTAAATGCCACGAGCGGCGGGTGTTTGTGCATACACGCTCCTGCCGCACACCCGCCAACACCCGCTGCACACCTACCCACACCCACGGAGCCCTCCACAGAATGTAGGATGCTCCGTGGGTGTAGGTGGGTGTGGGTAGGTGTAGGTGTGTGGGTGTCCATGTAAATGGGCACGCACCCACCTACACCCACTGCCCCAAAACATCCACCCCCACCCACCCCAGTCCTTGTAAAAATGGCCTAAGGCCCTTTTCCAGACTCTCTAACACCAATAAAATGGGTGTTACATTTTATCATACATGCTACAGGACACCCACTGGGCAACACTGCAGTTCTGCGACATGGGCCCTTTTCACACAAGATGCCTCCACCCAGTTTTACTGGGTGGAGATGGGTGGAGGTGTCTGTGTGAACACCGCAGGCGGTGGGTGGGGTGGATTTCGCTGGGTGGAGGTGTCTGTGTGAACACCGCAGGCAGTGGGTATAGATGCGTGTGTGCTCCCGTGCAACACCCATCTCCACCCACCACCCAACCACCTCCACCCACTGAGGGCTCCAGAAAACCGGAGGAGGCTCCGTGGGTGGAGATGAGTGGGTGTTCATGTAAATGGACAACCACCCAATGTGGCTAAACACCCATCCCCCCACCCACCCCCATCCTTGTAAAAAGGGCCTAACTTGCATGCTTTTGGAAGAAATGTGCACCCAGGATAGGAATCCACCCCAACACAGAAGACAAGAATATTCAAGGGATGGGAGCTGTTCACTTGTGGCTGTACAGATGAGAGGATCAAGGTTACAGCCCTGAGGTCTTCCTACTGACTAACAACCTCTACCACCTTGCTTATGTGAACACAGCCATTATAACAAATTTTCATAGAACAGCTATGAATATATATTATGCAACAGTTACCAAGCTTTTTGCTTGTGTGGCTCCTATTTTGAGACTTAAATAGAATTCCATAACTCCAGACAGCAACAAAGACACACAGAATAGATCAGCTCCCGGTCTGGACTGAATATTTGCAGATGGCGTGACTCCTTTTGGGACCTGGCCTGCTATTTGGGAACCTCAGTTATAAAGGGAAAAACTGCCTACAGATCTTGTAGAATCTCCTTCACTGGATTGTTTTTAAGAAGAGATGGGACTAACATCTCCAGAATGGGACAGGTAAACTGAATCCTGCCTGAGTGCAGGATGTTGGACTAGATAATCCTCGAGATCATTTCCAGTTCTATGATGTTTGCTGTCTGATTACTGCTCAGAAGCAGACATGCAATGGATTGGTGACTCTAAAAATCCCTCCATGACCATGCACAACAAAGGGTAATTTCAGGCGTTACGGAATCACAGTCAACCACCCTGAATCACAGTGGATTCAGGGTGGTTGACTGTGATCGTGTGAACGTTTGTTCGAGCCCCGCCAGATGTTCACCACGGTGAATTCCTGCCAGGGTTCAAAGCTAACCACGATTCTGGAGGTGAGGCCGGCCTCACCTCCAGAATCGTGGTTAGCTGAACCACGATCAGGAATGGGGCGAAAGTAATGTCTGTTACCTCATCCTGTTCCTGACCGTGGTCCAGACCGCAGCACGGGATCGGGCGCAGCAGCCTGATTGGCCGCTGCACTCGCCCGTCTCCCTGAGGGTGGGCGGCCGGTGGAGCGTGGGGGTGGGGGCTGAGCGGTCGCACGTCGCGCTGCGCATCTCCGCCCCCTCCCCGATTCCCCTCTATGATCAGGCCGGCACGTCTAAAAGACAACTGGTCTGATCACGGACCGGGATCTGAGACCAAAGAGGCCAAAGAACGAGTGCATTAGGATGGAGATTCACAACCATTGATTTGGCGTTTAAGACACATGCTCTCCAAATCAGGAGTAAGGCATAAAGTCAGCTCTGAGCAGTTTGTCAAGTTATTCAGTTTCCCAAGACTACCACTCTGTCACATTTCACTAGCCCTAAACATTCTTTTAAAAAAAGAGAAAATAATGATTTCGATTGTTTTATTACTTCTATAACTAAAAAGGTGGTTACTAGGCTTCTAAACAGGATTTTTGATCACTAATCCATAACACAGCGGTCTTTGAGGAACTTGGGGGGGTGGCGGTGGAGGGGGCAGGAAGCATTTTAAGTGACACTATAGATTACAACTTAACCATCCCCCAAAGACGATTAGTCTTTTAACATGCTTCTTTAACTCCCATTGACACTAATGGCAGGTACATAATGCTCTCACTCTGGGAAGAGGAGACCTTTAAGTGCATATTTCTGTGCGAGACATGATAGTTTCAGTTTTAAAATATGCATTTTAAAAAATCCCCTAAATATGCATTTACACAACAGAGGGTAAAAACAGACATGACAGCAGTCCACTGTGGCCTGTTTGGGACCAGATCTCACCTGCACGTGTGTGTAGACGACACCAGATGTTAGCCCAGGATAAGGTCCACCTGACCAGGCCAAGGTGGGCCACAGTGGGCTATCACTTCTGCTTCTGAGTTGCCAACACAGTCCAGATCAGGTCTGCCATGGCTGGCTGTCGTTGGCCACCATGACTGCCCGCCATGGTGGGGGTGGGGAGCTGGGCACAGGGGTGGGGCTGGCTGCATGTTTGGTGTGCTGTCCGGTGCCCCAGCCGCAGGCATGTCTGTTCAGCCCCCTGACACAGTCCGGACTGTGTTCGCCCTGGTTTCCTGGGGTGGGCCGCTGCTGTGAAGACATTTCTGTTTTCGCCCAGAATGTAATGGCTCTCAGGAAGCATTTTACACATTATGATTCCATTAATATATGTGCACAAGCCTGACCTTTTTAACTGGCCATTAGGTACTTGCAATATATGATGATAGTTTTGTTTTAAAGCCGATAAATCAGGATACAGAGCTTGGTCAGCTCGTTGACAAATAAAATCCAGCCAAACTGCTGTGTAGAACTTTGGAAAATTCAGTAATCAAGATCTTTCTCAACAAACAAATAAGAGTATCTTCATTTGGGAATAATTGTTAGTTGCATGCAAACTCACACTTCTTCAATATCAATTTAGCAGACCGTATTGCTCTTCTTAGTGTCCATATCTTCTTCCTGAAAAATGTGGACTTCAGGACTTTACAATTACTATGAATCATCTTTATCACACCAACAGACAATACAGTTGACTTTACATCCATTTCAGGGATCTGTTCAAAACTGTCCTATTTGATTTCTAAAATTCTTTTATGAATGAACTCTGAGGCCGTTTTCACACTGATGGCCCCACCCACCGCTGGGTGTTCCAGGGAGTGGGCGGTGGGGAGGCGTCCATGGAAATGGGTCAGTGGTGGTGGTGGGGATGGGTGTGCGTTCCTGGGAACACCACGGGCGGTGGGAGTTTGTGCATGTGCGCTCCTGGTGCACACCCACCTACACCCATCACCCACCCATCTACACCCATGGGGCCATCTGGAAAACCAGAGGAGGCCCCGTGGGTGGAGATGGGTGTATGTCTATGTGAAAGGAGACACAGCCACCTCCACCCGCCACGGTAAAACACCCATCCCCCCACCGACCCCCATCCATGTAAAAATGGCCTAACTTACCTCACTTCTCTTGCTGTACCCTCCCCTATCGTCTGCCTCTCCTCCCTTGCTTTGTATCATTTCATCTTCTTGGTGCAAGAGCCCTTTTTTTCCTGCTGCTGTTGTGATCCATAGCCATTCTGCATCTCTCATCCTCATTAGTTTTTCATGTATTTGCAGATCTTATCTTAAAAGCACGGAGGAGAGATGCATTTTATCTTTTACTTTCTGTTGCCCTCTGTCTTTTTTTTTTTTTTTAACATTCTGTCTGCTATTATTTGAGATGACAGCTGCTTGAGTTAAAGTGACTTTGGAGGCAGGCTTTGGTCCAGTAATGCTACGTGGTGATGAGAGAGCATCACAGCAGTATCCTGAAGCAGAGCTGGACAACAAAACCAAGCAGGGAGCAAGGTAAATTGAGAGACCATAGATAGGGGAGGAAAAGAGAGGAGATGGGGGAAGGGAACAGATGGCTTAGACAGAACGGGATGCTGAAAGGAGAGTAAAGTGAGATGGTTTGTGTGTTTTCTCTCTCTTTTTGAAAAAAAAAAAAGAGGGAAAAGACCAAAAAATGAAAATACTGGAAGAGGCAAAAGCAAAAGATGAAGTGGAATTGTTTTGTATGATTCCTGGACAGGAGAGTAGCAGGGTATAATTAAGAAAGTGAACAATTACACTAGAAAAATCAAGTATTCTTCCTATAGCAAATTCCCTGAGCCCCAGTTCAGCAAGAAGCTTAACTTGTATCTTATCTCAAGCTCTTGAGTAACCTTTGTTGAAGTTACCTGAGCATGGTGTAGATCCAAAAAACCATGATAACATAAGAAGTGCCATACCGGTTTGGACCAGTGGTCCATCTAGCCCAGGTTTCCTGTCTCTGACAGTGGCCATCCCCGGTACTTCAAGAGATGTACATGGACAGGTCATGGAGGTGTAACCCATCTCCTGCTGTCCACTCTCAACTACCAGTAGCCAGGGGTTCAAGCCTAGTTAGTAGGCGTTTAGATAAATTCGTAAAGGATACAACCCTAACCTCCATTTGAGGCTAGCTATGCTGCTGGCTTTCACAGCCTCCTCTGGCAATGAGTTCCACAACTGTATTGTCCGCTGTGCAATAATAATAATAATAAGCTTTATTAGAGGCTAGCTATCGCTGTACCCCAGAACAACAACAACAACAATCAACAACCATGAATCCTAACATGGAACAAGATGGGCATGAAACAGGAGCCGATCACAACAAAAACAGCCCCCTTAACATAACACTTACTCAAAAGGCATATAAAATCAATCAACATGGCATCATTACAACATAATTAAAAACGCAACTTCACATCACTTGCAGTATAGAGTGCCACAGAAAATACATAGTCAGCCAACCAAGGATGGCTAAAAATCACAATAAAAATAACTAGCCAAACCATACCCATACAACCAATAGCAATGCATAGCCATGTGATTGGTTTTAAATAAGCAAAAGTTGAAACCAAAAGATATTCCAAATTACCTGGCAAGGAGGGAAGAACTCCACATAGGTAATGGGATCCGGTAACGGTATTTAAATTGGGCTGATCGAGCTGCTTACAATCCTCCGAGGATTTGCTTCCTTCGCTTACCCGCCAACCAAGCGTAAATTGCTACGGCCAGCACTTCCTCCTTCCCTTTTAGGGCCATTAAGTACATATAACAACCTTCCGAATGTAGATCAGTGCGGCTGTGCAGCAGTGGTCCCAGCCACACTGACCTTAACCAAGTATAATAAGGGCAGCGCAATAAAACGTGCCCTATCGTTTCTACCTCCTGAAGGCTGCAGGGACATAACCTTGAATGGAGTGGTAGCTGCTTGAATCAACCTTCCACTACCGCCGATGGTATAAGCTGGAAACGAAGTAAGGTATACCATCGGCGGAGTTTAGGACAGGTAAGAAGGTCCAGATATGGCTCAAACTCAGAAGTCTTTTTTAATTCCGCCAACGTAGGGGCTACTCTCCAACGGGCCACGGTTGATATGTCTTCCTGTTGGGCTACATCTCTTGCCCTCAAACGAAGTTCAGCCCTGATTGTAGAGAGGTTTTGGCCAATGAAATGTTCGAAGGAGAATCCCCAGGCATGAACCAGTCTGCCCAAGTATAGCAACCATGGGTAGCCCCTTGACCCTGTCTCACATAATTCTTCCCTTAAGCATTGGAGGGCAAGGTCAGTATTGTGGCGGGCCAGAAGTCTAAGCCAATATCTCACACACCTAGTCTTAGAGATCATCTCCAATGAAATTACTCCCAATTCCACTCTAACTACAGCCCCTGGAATAGTAAGGCCAACTTTTAATATCCATCAAAGAAAGGAATTTTGCACCCTTTCTAAAACTGCCATGTTGGGGTTCGGAATAAGTTCCAAGCCAAAGATAGCTGCTGGAGGTATTTTAGCACGATATACTCGCATAAAATCCGACAATGGAATCCCTCTTGACAAGTTAATAGCCCTATTTAGGGCCTGAGCTGCTCGCTGGGCTTTATTAGCTCTGGCCTGGAGGTGAAGGGTCCACATACCTCTGTTGCTAAATGTCACTCCTAAATAATTAAAGGAGGCTACCACCTCAAACTCCCCAGCCTCCGTCTTCCACCTGTGGGGGGTAAGATCATTTACCAAAAATCATAATCTTGGACTTTGGGGCATTAATCTCTAAGCCGTTTGAGACACAATATTGCAAAAACTTGGCTATGGCCTGCCATAGTCCAATCTCAGTTTGGGAAATCAATACCAAATTGTCTGCAAATTGAAGGAATGGAGACACGCTCTATCCACTTTAGGTGGATGGGTATCGACCGAAATGATGGCAGAAGCTAGATCGGACAGATATAAATTGAAGAGGAGGGGCACCAGGACACAACCCTGGCAGACTCCTCTCCTGATAGGGATAAGCCTGCCATAACCTAAAGATGTTTTCACCCAGGCCTCATTGTTGGAGTGAAGTTGGGAAATCGATGCCAACAGCTTGGCCTCAATTCCCAAAGCCCTCAATTTGGCCCAGAGTCTTTCCCTTGGCACTGTATCAAACACCTTGGTTAAATCTAGGAAGGCCAAAAACAACCTGCCTTTTTTGACCTTCCAATATTTAAACACAACATGCTGTAAGATGTAACAGCAATCTATAGTTGACTTGCCCTTCCTAAAACCGAATTGCTCCCTCGGGATAATGTCCCCTTTCTCAGCCCAGTTCTCCAAGTGAGTAAATAGAACTTTAGCATACAATTTACCTAATACTGCCAAAAGACTTATAGGACGGTAGGCAGTAACATTGGTGGTTTCTCCCTTTTTGAAGAAGGGGACAATGGTACTCTGTGTCCACGAAAGGGGCGCAAGAGTCGCATTGCTAACAGCAAAAAATACCGTTGATAGTACTTTGGCCCACCAGCTAGGAGCTGCTTGAAGGATCTCAGCTGAGATGTTATCTGGGCCAGGTGCTTTGTTCGGCTTAAGAGCCATTAGAAGATCGTAAATTTTGGGTGCCGCAAAATCATCCAATTGCCAATTGTCCGAGGCCACAACGAGACCCACAGCCCCACAATCCTCTGTGCAATCCGCTGTGCAAAAAAGTACTTCCTTTTGTTTGTTTTAAATCTCCTGCCATTTAACTTCAGAGAGTATCCCCTTGTTCTCTTATTGTGAGGAAGGGCAAACAACATTTCCATATTCACTTTCTCCATGCCACTCATGATTTTATAAACTTCTATCATCTCTCCCCCTTAATCACCTCTTCTCCAAGCTAAACAGCCCCACCCTGTTGAGTCTCTCATATGGAATTCAACCCATCTCTTCCGTCATCCTTGTTGCTCTTCTCTGAACCACATTGAGTCAAATAGAATTACAAGGGGAAGGTGAAAAACCCTCGGAGTCAATTGCCAATCTGCCCAAAGGGAAATTTTCTGCCTGACCCCAGATATGGCGATCAGTTAGACCCTGAGCATGTGTGCAGGCCCCACCAACAAGGCACCTGATATACAATATTGAGGGTTTTTAGACACACATTTCTCCTGGATGTTTGCTGTAACATCCAGAACTTTCTGTTTGTCTAAATCGTTCATCCAGATCTTAAACATCCGGATCTTTGAACTTCTGTGTGAAACTTGTCGGCGCACCCCAATGAGACACGGAGACATATGTTGGTTAATTGCTGGCCGCATTCTTTATTCAAAATCTCAAGAGGCCGGTGGGAAATTGCCCTGCAATTCTGGGTCCAGTATGCTTAGCTAATAACAATAACCTTATTAACTTGGTCACTGGCGTGGATGTGCCCTCCAGCGTCAGTGCCGTTCTCAATAAGCTATCCCCAACGACAACACCAGGTTCTGGCCGAAATGGGGGAACAAGCCCAACTCTGGGCGTGAGCCAGGAGGTAAGCGGTTTCCGCCCGGCGGACAGCGCATGTCCTTTCCGGGCCTCAAACGCACCCCTCCTGGGGTCATGACCCCAGCACGTGCTGCGCCCCGCCTCGTGCTGGGTCTCATTTCCCCATCTCTTAAGGAGATGTCTCATTCTATACTACCTAATTCCTATTTAACCTACAATTGCATACTGGACCCCTGCCACTAAGGGGGGATACAACCGTCATTCCCCCGCCTCCCACATGCCTCTTAATTCAATCCATCCAAGTGTTGGGCTAACGCCCGAAGATAAATGTCATTTCCTAGCTCGGATAAATGTACACCATCCTCTCGGAACAATTCCTCTCTTTGTCGGACTATGCCATTATGTTTAATAATTGTACCCCCAATCTCCTGTACCCATTTCCCTATTTCCCTACTCACATTTCGCCTGGCTCGATCGACTTTCCCAGGTTTAACTGCTCCCCTCCACTGGATCCTTGGCAATAAACTTGACCATACAATAAGAACCCCTTGGAACCATCGCTTAATTGTAAGTAAATCCTCCTTGACCCTTATTAGTAAATTAATCCCTTTTCGTAAAGGGAGGTCATTTTCCCCAAGATGTATTACTAATACGTGGGGCCTAGGATTATTCCTCATTGCCCCTAAGGTTTTTAACAACTGTGTCCACAACATGCCCCTTTTTCCTATCCATCTAATCAAATATCTGTCCTGAATACCCAATTGGGACCCCCATTGGCTTGAACAGGCCGCTCTCTCGGCCCAGTGCACAATGCTGTGCCCAATAATCCATACCACCCTTCTTGCTTTTCTGTAACTTGCAGGCCCTAGGAAAGAGAGAAAAGTTTATTACTGACTCTGATATGGACGTATGTATTTTTTGTAGGCCTTTGATTTCCATCTACCTATTGACTTAATTGCATAAACAGGTAGGCCTGCGGCCGCTGCCGTAGTGGCCGCCCCTATTCTAAATGAATGGGATCCGAATTCCTGAGGCTGCAAGCCTGCCTTGCGCAGCGCAATTTTCAGCACTGCGTTGAATTGGAAGCATGTCAATGCCACTCCCGTCTGGTGTACAAACAAATCCCTCATAACTGGTGGGCGAATGATGCAGTACCTCCTCAGCTGCTCTACAGGGCATATACGTTTGTCCGCACACCTGTATAATTGTATCTTTGTTCCCATCTTTCTCTGGTCAGTTTTTGATTGCCTGAGATGCAGTTCAATGCCACGGTCATTCCAATTGAGGTCCTGCCACGCCAGAGCGCGACCGGAAGGGTCCTTACGTGATGCGGGTACTACCTCACTGATCCGGAACCCCCCGAAATATGTCACCAAATAAACCGTGGTAAACAGCTGTGTTTCGAATGTATCCGTACAGACTGAGGGGAGAAGGCCCATAAGCCTCGTCAACACAGGTGTGGTTATTGGGGATCTGGTCAGTGTGGTGGTAACGGATGACCTTGCCCAGCTCTCAAACATTCGCTTGAGGAAAAATCCCTTGTCCGGGGAAGGAAATCCGTTTACACGGTTCATAAAAACTAATGCAGCTACCTTACCTTTAATTGTACCGACTGCTAGACCTTTTTCATGTAATGTGATAACGAATTGAATTACCTCTTGTTCTATTATGGGTAGATGAGTTCCCATTCCCTGACGTGCTCTAAATTCCTGGAACTCCCTGTAGGCCCTCCTATATGCAGACTGTGTTCTGGGGGCAAGTGATCCCTGAATGATGTTTTGCATCTTTACTTCCCAATGTTCCATGTGCCCGGTGGGAGCGGGTCTGCACACTCCTGAGCCCCTGGCGCCAATTCCCGGAATCGGTTCATCTGAAACCGAGAAAGGGCGTCGGCTATGCCGTTGTCAATCCCGGGCACATGGCGAGCCGAGAAGAGTATGTTATCAACCAGACACATCCTCACAAATTCACGAACAAGGTTCATTACCCGTGGCGAACGGGATGACAGGGTATTAACCACATGTACGACTGCCATGTTGTCACACCAGAACCTCACAGTTCGATTTCTGAAGTGTCGTGTCCAGATTTTTACAGCCAATACAATTGGAAAAAATTCCAAAAAAGTCAGGTCCCTGGTAATTCCCAACTCATGCCATTCCTGGGGCCATGGTGCGGCACACCAATGTGTTTGAAAGTAAATCCCAAAACCCGCACCCCCTGCTGCGTCTGAGTGCACTTGTAAATCAGCTCTCAGTATCAACTGCTCTCTCCAAAAGCTGATCCCGTTGTATTCCTGAAAAAATTGGAGCCAAGTATTTAAGTCTTCTCTCATCTCCTTAGTTACTCTCACCCTATAGTGTGGTTGGAGTTCACCTCTCAGTTTACCGTAAAGTCTGGAGAGGAAAGCTCTTCCTGGTGCTATCACCCGGCAAGCAAAGTTGAGACTGCCAATTACCGATTGCAGTGCTCTCACTGTTATTTTCTTTGTTGCTATAGTCTCCTTAACTTTACTAATTATATCCTCCAATTTTTTTACTGGAAGTCTTGACAGCTTTAAATTTGTGTCGAGTTCAATTCCCAAATAGGTGATAATTGTACTAGGTCCCTCCGTTTTTTCCGGTGCCAAAGGGATCCCTAATTCCCATGCCATCTCTTGGAAGGACCGTAGTGCTTGAGCACATTCCCAGTTATTCGGAGGGCCAATTATTAAAAAATCGTCCAAATATTTGGTCATCTCAACCGTTTTAACACGCTGCCGGAAAATCCATTCTACAAGTGAGCTAAATCGCTCAAATGCAGAACAGGATATGGAGCACCCCATGGGCATTGCCCTGTCATAATAGTATGCTCCTTCGAAGCAGAAACCTAAGAGGTGAAAACTGCTAGGATGTACTGGTAACAGGCGAAATGCTGATTTTATATCACACTTCGCGAGAATTGCCCCTTTTCCCATGGCCCTAACTTTTTCCACCGCCTCGTCGAACGACGCGTATCTAATGGATGTGAGTTCCTTAGGTATCGCGTCGTTAACTGATCCACCCCGTGGATAGGATAAATGGTGGATCAAGCGAAATTCCCCTTGTGTTTTCTTTGGGACAATTCCTAGGGGGGAGACAACTAGACCAGTCAGGGGGGGGGCATTGTAAGGGCCTGCCACCCTACCTTCATCAACTTCTTTCCTAATTTTTTGTTGAACTAAGTCCTCCCTTCCTTCCACTGATTTTAAATTTTTGGTGACTTTGGCTTGCTGGACCGGGCTAGCAGGAATAATGAAACCAAATCTAAAACCCCGTATTACATAATCTACTTCAGTCCTGTCGGGGTGCATGGCCAATGCCTGCTCAAGGCGCTCAGTTTGGATTGGCGTCGGTCCCCTTTTGAGACCGTGGGCCCCCCATGCTATTTTGCTTTGATTGTTGGGTTCCTCCCCCCTGTCCGTATCTGCCCCGGTACCCCCTCTGACGGGGACGGGGGCAAGCCGTTGCTGGATGTGTCCCCCAGCAGTTAGAGCACAAGTGCCGAAATCGGCAAGTGACTCGTGTACAACGCCCGCCTTTGTTGTATTCCCAGCAAGGCCCTGGTGTACCCTGTCCCCACTTTCGCGCTTCGCCACGAAATGGCTCATTTGCAGTGGCAACCCCCCCTTTTACTAATGGGTGACCACTGTCTGCCCGCGGGGCGCATGTGGCATCAATCATACTTTCGAGCCAAAGGTCGGCAGCATGCTTATCCCATTGGAGCCCTGGAACATTTGCCGCCCTATGACGGAAGGCTTCGTCATAACGAAGCCATGCTCCTGGGGGTCCGGTCCCATGTGCCCTACGCACAATGTCCGCGTACTTGTGGAGTTCTAAACCGCGGGCCGGGTCCTTTTGCATAATTACCCCCATATAGATGGCATATGCTGATGTCCAATTGTCCCAGTTTCGGTCGGCCTTGGGTCGACGAAACTTTTCTTTGTCCCTTCCCTCACTCTGCTCAGAGTGATCCACAATTGGATCACTAAACATCAGGGCGAATAAATCGATGTATTCACCTTTCCAAATCTTTTCTTTTGTTGCCTGCGTTAAGTGTGACCCAAATGGGGCTGCCACTTCTGGGATTGCTCCCCCTGGTGGGCGGACAACCCTTTCGCAGGGTGCGTTTAGGTCCGGTTGGGTATGCAGCCCGTCCGTCCCTGTCCCTCCTGCCATGGTAAGGGGACTCCCATCCCCCCCCTCCTCCGCTGGTTTACTGCGGGGGGCCTGGTTCCTTGTACCCATGTTTGGGGGGATGGCCGGCATGACCCACATCCATTCGCCCTCTACCATCTTCAACTGTGGGTTCGTATCTTTTTGCTGCTGAGTGGTATCACTTACAGGGACCTGTTCAACTAAAAGCCCTGTGCTGGGGGATGGGTCTATCTCCCTCTGCACCATGGAGCCTCCACCCCGAGGTTCGAGATATACCCCCTGAGCCTCACCATCGGTGCCCCTTTCCTCTACGGAAAGTGTAACCCCTAAGTTTGTACCTGCACTCGGGGGTACACCCCCGCTTCCAGATGATTCTGGGTCGCGAGTGGGTTGCCTCCTTCTTTGCTGTGCTTCCCTCTCAAGCGCCTCTATCCTGCGGAGGAGTTCACGTTCGCCCGGTTGTTCGCGGCCGGTTGCCCCTTCACACCGCCGCCTCATGGCTGCCGGCTCCCCATCGCCTGCGGGGATAAATACTGAGGCGGGATTACCATGCCCCCTTTCCATCCTCCGGCTTTCTATACCCAAGGGGGGAGGCGCGTAACCTCGGCTGGGCCCAGCTTCTTGCTCTCTACTGGTCTGGTACAATCCCCAGCCAGGTATTCCCATTGGGTCAATCACTGATGCCTCCCCGAGCCCCCATGATGAATGCTGTTGGGAGGTCTGCCCTTGGTCACCCTGGCCATCCCTAAGATGGTAATCCCCTTGTGGTCCCGTTGGCCCGGGGGGGGACCACCAGTCCCCCGTATTGTTGCCTGGCCCTAGGGGGGCAGATACTCCGGGAATCCCCATGCCTTCCGTCATTTGGGACCCGCTGTCCCCCTCCCTGTGGGGCGGGGATATTCTTTCATCTGGGTCAGTGGCCTCTGCGAACTCATCTCCCCCCCCCCCAGTGCAACTGGCAGCACTGTCCCTATAACGAATAGGGGGATTAATAGCCCTACGCCCCCTTCCCAATTCTTGCCGTGGGGGAGAGCTCCCGGGGGGTGGGGGGTTCCCGCTCCCCAGGGCCACTTCAGTGTCCTCGGGGTCCATCCCTCCTTCCTCGCCCCGAGCGCTGTTCTCTCGCTCAGGCCCGATCTCACCTGGCAGGGGAATGCCCTGAGCCCTCATTAGGGCTTCACATGCAGCTAGGCGCTCCATTAGTTGCGCACGGGACAGCCGTCCCGCCGTTTGCCCAGCTCCTTCCCCGCTCCTCGCTGCCTTCTTCTTGCTTCGGCCCATCTTTAACCAGGCCACGTGTAGCAGAGAGTCAGCAGCAACCTCTGCTTGCTGCTGACTTCCTCTGGTCTC
Organism: Sphenodon punctatus; assembly: GCA_003113815.1. Classification (NCBI taxonomy): domain Eukaryota; kingdom Metazoa; phylum Chordata; class Lepidosauria; order Sphenodontia; family Sphenodontidae; genus Sphenodon; species Sphenodon punctatus. The sequence goes on along the minus strand of QEPC01010648.1, from coordinate 608,845 downwards.
GCCGTCGAATGAATCCCGCTCCGTGGGTAGCACGTGAACCGCCCCGCCTACAAGGGGCGGGTTCACGTCAGGGCTACGTGCTTCTCCCGCACGCCCCTTTGCCTTTCTGCCCAGCAACAGGGCTTTCCTGCCCAGCAACAGGGCTCTTCCTGTTAAGACCACTCCCAGTGGTCACATTCGCTGCGGCTCCCCTCCGTGTCTCAAATCCCCCGGAGGGGGGGGGGCTATACAAATACCCCGTCGCCGCCATTACAGCGGCGAAAGGGACTTCTCCCAGAACTTTTGTGTGTAAAAGGTTCTCCTGGTAAACTGCTTTCCTCCAGGCAGCTGTGGTCACTTGGTTTCCATGGCAGCCTGTCACGTTTACAGCTGCAGCTACTTTAAGCTGCCTCAGGGCAGTGTTTGTGTGAAGAATGCATCCAGGAACTGCCTCAGGGCAGTGTGTGTGTGAAAAATGAATCTGGAACTCACTTATGGACTTGTAAACCCAGAAGATTGAAACATCCAGAACTTTAACATGTGTCTAAAAATGCCCATAGTACCCAGGCTTCAGAATGCCCTGACAGTCCCACCTCCAGCTGCAGACAGCCTTGATGCTACAGGAAGAAGAGGGGGGTGGGGGAAAGGGGAAAACCAACCTATATTGCTGGGGGGGAACAAAACACTTTGTCTTGTAGCATCAAATAATGAGAACTCCTCACAAGATCTATGCCATCCATTTATCCAACTTCCTTTTGAAGCTATTCAGATTCTTTGCTCCCACAACTGCCCCTTGAAGCTTATTCCAGAACTGAACACAGTACTGCAGATGCGGTCTTACCAGAGCCCTAGACACTAGAGGCAACAATACCTCCCTATCCCTGCTGGCAATATCATGCCTAATACATCCCAGGATACTATTTGTCTTTTTTACAACTGCATAACACTGATGACCCATAGTTATTTTATAATTCCCAAGTCCCTTTCCTCCTATGTTATTTCTAACTGATGAGTTCCTAGCTGGTAACTAAAATTCTTATTATTAAACCCCAAATGCATAACCTTGCACTTTGCACTATTAAATTTCATTCCATTCCTAAAATTCCAGTCCATGAGGTCATCCAGTTCATCCTGTATAATTTTCCGATCCTCCTCTGCATTGACAGTTCCTCCCAACTTAGTTATATCAGCAAACCTCATTAGCACCTCTTATTTCCCTCACCAAAGTCAGTTTTAAATAGATTAAACAAGATGGGTTGCAAATAGATCCCTGAGGAACCTCACTAGCAACCTCCCCCCACCTAGAAAGTCCACCTCTCAACACAGCCCTTTGTTTTCTTTCAATTAACCAGCTACAAAGGTAGTTAGGTGTAACTACTTTTTTGTTAATTCCGATATTTTCAAGTTTAAGCAGTAATTTTGCATGTGGCAAAGTATCAAATGCCTTACTAAAATCCAAATACACAAAATCCTCTGCATTCCCTCTAGCCAAAAAGACAGTTATTTTTTTTCAAAAAAGGATATCAGATTGGTCTGGCATGGTCTACCCTTTGTGAACCTATGCTGCATTTCATCATGTTTTCCCTTTGCTAGCATATGATTTAATTGTTCTCTCTTTCAGCATCTGTTCCAGCATCTTACATATCACTGAGGTTAGGCTATAACAGGTGTATAGAACTTTTTCCAGTTCTATCGTATCTTTCTTGAGAGGGGACGACCAGAATTGCACACATTATTAAAGGTGGGGTGGGGCTATACTAAAGATTTATACAGCAGCATGATGATACTTTACCTTTTATTTTCTATTCCTTTCACAATAATGCCTGACATTTGGTTTCTCTTTTTGACTGTTGCCACGCGCTGAGCTGATGTATTCAAGGAACTGTCCACAATGACTCCAAGATTCTTCTCCTGAGTGGTTACACCCAGATTTGAACATAGCATGGTGTATGTATAGTATATTTCCCTATGTGCATCACCTTGCTCTTATCAACGGGTGTTTTCAGACGTTACGAGATCACAGTGAATCACGGTGAATACGCACCTGTGGTTACTGTGCCTCGAATGTCTGTTTGGCGGCCGCCAGATGTTCGCCACGGTCAGTACCCACACGGGGTCATTTTCAACCACGCTTCCCGGGCTAGCCGTGGGAATTTCCCGGGAAGCGTGGTGAAAGTGATCCCCGGCGGGGACAAAAAAAAAATCACGTCTAGTCGGGCGCCACGGCCCGTGATCACCGGCGGGATCCCGGGCCATGGCGAATTCGGCCAGACGCTGCGGCCACATTGGCCCCACCTCCCGCCCGTCTCCCCAGAGGACGTTGTGCCGCGCGGCCCCGCCCCCTCCCAGATTCCCCGCCGGGATCCCCCGGTACGTCTGATACAGCGTGACGGGGTCATCCTGGCGGGGGATGATTTGGTTGTTTTCAGTTCAGGGCCAAGCGGCCCCGTAACGTCTGAAAACACCCAACATTGAATTTCATTTGCCATTTTATCATTCATTCACCTAGTTGTGCAAGATCTCTCTAGTGCCTCACAGTCTGCCTGGGTCTTAACTGTCCTTAATAATTTGGTGTAATTTGCGAGTTACACCAAATTATTCAAGATAGTTAAGACCGTGCCCTGCTCTGCTCCCTACTGGCATTTGAATTTCCAGGAAACTGGAGCAGTGGGTGAAGTCACCACCATTTCTGCCAGGAGCCAGACAAATTCAAATGTTGTTAGCAGGGAGCAGAATGAAGCTCTTCCTTGTGATAGCTCCAGATCCACCTACCCTTCAACAGTACTTTTTTGCACGGTACAGTAATGGGTTTTGTTACCTTGTACCTGGCTCCCAGCAGTGTAAGACTTGTATCGGGTTCAGCAGTCAAAGGGAATTGTTACCACCTTGTTAATCCAGCAGAATTAATTCCTCATTAATTCCAGAGAAGACTTCCCTGACTGTGACCCCCATTCTATCAGAGTAAGTACGAATTGCACCCCTCTCAGCTGACGGTCAGCTGGGAGAGAGGAGTGCCGATATGGGGGGCGGGGGGAGGCGTGCCATGCTTTGGCTGGGTGATCCAAGCCTGGAGCTGGTGGCAGGGAGGGGAGGAAGAACAAGAAGCAGCCTGCACTGTATCTGCCTCAGATTCCCTTCCCAGCCCAGCTCCTAGGGGGAGGAGGAGGAGGACCATTCCCCCAGAATCCAGCTGTCTTTGCAGAGAGGGGATCGCAGGATCTGTGCAGCTCCTCTGATGGGACTGTGTGCTGTGCTGCATTTGATCCCTGCTCCTCCTTTCCTGCCAGAAAAGGAGAGCAGCAGGCTTAGAAAGTGGGGTCACAGACAGAAGAAACTGTCCCTGACTGTGACTCCCCTTTTCATTGGAGCTAGTGTGGCCCTCTCACTTGACAGCCGTCTGAGAGCTGGGGGGACTGAGGGAGGGGCGCTGGTGGTCCTGTTGTCCTTGGGCCACCTGGAGACAGCGAGCTCACCGGAGCAGCTGCTCACTGTCAGGCAGCCTGTGGGGGAGGGAGTGTGCTAGCTCCATTTGTGGTGGCTGGTGCAAGCCCAGAAACTGCAGGCAAGGGGGTGCTTGTTTGAAAGGTTCCCAATGCTGTCCTTGCTGGTGGCTTCTGTGTGGGGACCCCACATGGTGACTCCAGGTACCGGGATGTTCTTGACCTGTCTTTAAAATTAAACCTTTAGAGCCAAAGTCAATGCACACATTTGAGAATTTTGACTTTTTAATCAGCTGAATTGTAACTGGAACCTTCAGTCCTGCACAAACATACGTGTACACAGAGACTCTTACACAGACATCCTTTTTTTCCAGCTCAGCCCCAAAGTCAGTTAGTGGGCTATTACAAATTTTCATAAACACATGCAAACTTATGCAAATCAGGGGTAACATGAAGTGTACCTGCTTCTCTCCATCAGATGTTGGGAGGGTATGAATCCAGAGGTGGTTGGTCGGGGGATGGAACTGTAAGAGGGCAGATTTGTTTCACCCCACTATGGAATGTTCTTGCTCCACTGCCTGCAAGATTCCTACCAGGGGCAACAGGCTTTAGGTAAGGCCCTTGGGGTCATTTTTAATTTGACTGGACAAAACACTAGAAAACTGACTCTTCGGAGAACATCTCTACGTGGAAACGAAGATGGATTAGATCAGACATGGGAAACCATTTTTTTGGTCACTTTGAAAATTAGTACAAGCTCTGCAACCCAGAGAGGTGTTGTCAGTGCGGGTCCTTCAGGGGTGTGCTCAGGATGGGGGAAGAAAAAGAAGGGTCCAGATCATAGATCTGTACCATGGATCCATACCTTTTTCTACAGTGCATGCCCTCCTCTCTGCTCCCTTCCCCTCAGCTCACTTTTTAGTGCTTGAGGGTAGGAACTGGATCCATGGGCCAAAGTCAAGGACTGGAAAAGAGCCAAAAGAAACAGCTGTGGGTGGCATTTGCCACAGATTACTCACCCCTGATCTATGCCATTGATATATCCCCTGTCTTTGAGTTCATGCCCTCATCTCTGCTCCCTTCCCTTGAGCTCACTATTTCAGTGTTTGAGGGTAGGGGCTGGGTCCATGGACTAGATCCAAGAACTGGAAAAGGTATAAATAAAAATCAGCTGTGGACTGGATTTGGCCCACAGGCTGGGGTTTCCTCACCTATGGATTAGATGATTTAATAGTTATTTCCCAATCTCTATCATTTATGATGCTGACTTAAGGTGCTATGGTTTTTAATTTGGCATCTGTGATGCTAGTTTTGTACTGGTGTACTATACTGGTAGAGCTGACTTGCTACTGCAGCTGCAAGTGATATTTATTTATTTATTTTATTTTATTTTTTAAAAACACCCTTAACACAAAACAAAGCACCTAAGAAAACGTTGAAAGAAAAGATAGAAAAAATAGAGTGAATGGTATCAGTTTGGAGAGCAGTCAAGCGAGAGGCAGACAGCTTGTTCTATTGGCCACCTAGAATGTTCGCAATCAGCCAGCCAGTTAATCTAGCAAAGCATCCAGAGTTCGGAAAGCAAGGACCATAGATTTATGTGCATGTTTTTGATGCTGACTTTTGGAGAAAACAGATGAGACAGGGGTGAGCCAGATCCCCATGCCGCTCTGGGAAGGGCCACTGCAGCCACCTCACTTTGGGCTGGGTAAGATTTGGTTTTTCCCCCTCCACCCCCACCTTAGTTAATTTTGTATGTATCCAGGTTGGGCACTGTGTGGTTGTCTCCTGCGCTGCTGCCGAGTCTTGTGATATCACTATTATTTTTTTCCTCAGGGGAGACCTGCTGGCTCCCATTTTCTGCATATATATCGCTGCTTTTTCTGCATGTTTGTTATGCCGAGTGTGTCTGACTAGCATACTTGCAGGCTGGCCTAGTGCTGTGAATTGCGCATACCACCATTTGTGAAGACTCTGGTCTCCCCCACCCTCCTTTTTAAAAAAGTAAGCAGAAAAGCAACAGGCTTCCCTTATTATGTATTTAGGAAGAGGATATGATTAATGATAGTAAAAGAAGTGCTGACATCTGCCTTGCCTGGGTTGGAGAAAGGAAGTATTATCAGAGCTAGTTTGGTTTGGCATGCGAACTTGGACAAGTTATTCAGAAACCTAAATAGGAACCTAAATTTCAACTCATATTGGATGCGGCATGTGCTCCTCAATCCCTTAGATGCTTTTGAAGATCCTTTCTCTAAAGCTGCAGTTTTGTCACCTGCCCAATTTTACAAATTTCTAAGCACACCAAGCATTTTCTGAGGTCAATTTAATTTTCAGAGTTCACTTATTCTTGAAAATCTTGACCTCAGTGTGGGTGCAAACTCACTTCAGCCATTTTTAAAATGGGGAAAATTCTTAACATGCATCATAGAATCTTAGAGTTGGAAGGGACTTCAGAGGCCATCTAGTCCAACCCCTTGCTCAATGCAGGAAACCCACAGCTACAGCATCCCTGACAGGTGGCCGTCCAGCCTCTGTCTGAAAACCACCAGTAAAGTAGAGCCCACCACCTCCCTAGGCAGTGTCTGTTCTACTGTCGAACAGCTCTTACTGTTAGGAAGTTCTTCCTAATGTTTAGCCAAAAACTGCTTTTTTGTAATTTGAGCCCACTGGTTCTAGTCCTGCCCTCGGGAGCAGCAGAGAACAAGTCTGCTCCGTCTTCTGTGTGACAGCCCTGCAGATATTTGAAAACAGCTATCATGTCTCCCCTTGGTCTTCTTCAGGCTAAACATACCCAGCTCCTTCAACCTTTCCAGACCCCTTACCACCCATTTTTTCCTCCTCTCCTCTGAACCCGTTCCAATTTGTCAATGTTCTTCTTAAAATGTGGTGCTCAGAACTGGACACACTACTCCAGGTGAGGTCTGACCAACTCAGATATAAGGTCAGATAGATATTGCTGAAACTTAGTGCTTGTGACATATTTTCGGGCCTTCTTTTGGATACTGGAGAATTGCAGAGTATTGACTGGGCTGAACTTAATACTGAATTCACCACTTATAATAGTTTCTATCAAAACAGGGCTTTTCACTCAGCATGCCTTACTCAGTACAAAGCCCCAGACATTGGTATATATAGTGCTGTATGAATTGCTTTTAAAATGCACCGTTTTACACTTAATGCTCCTTGGGGAAGTTTGTGCATCTCACATTTTAATCACTTATTTCCTAGGTGCAGAAATTCATACTTGATCATTCTTACAAAATCATTCTTTTCATCACTCTCTCTCATCTTGAGCATTTAAATTGTGCTGTTGCTTTTGATCATGAACACAGCATTGGAGAGTATGTAAAATCCCAAATGTCCTTTAGCATTGTTCTGCTACCTTCTTACCACTTGTTTGTAGAGCAGGACAGTGGGGAATCCACTTTATTTATTTATTTATTTATTTATTTATTTTAATTTGGTACTTCCATACAGCTTGCTTGTGAACACAAACTCATCATTTCAGTCATGCAGCAAGCAGTATGAAATGAGCTGAAAGTATGATTCCAGTTTATAGTGGACTACTTTCCACATTTATCATCCATCCCTGTCAGATTTTGGCACCTTTATTGGCAGATGGAGACCTGAATAATCATGAAGACTGGACTTGCCTGTCAGACTTGGTGTGTTCCCATCAGAACAGGATTGAGGCACAGTGTCATGGCAACAAAGGGACACCTCTGTTGTATATGTTGTATCTATGTATAGCATATGTTGTATATTGTAGATATTTGATGAAGAACTAATTTCTGATGTGAAGCTTGGTAAATTTAATGGGGGCAATCCAGCAGCTTGTGTATGCTGCCGGCAGGCACCGGGTGCAGGCCAGAGCATGCATTCTAATGTGTGCATGCATGATGGGTGCGCAGCACAGCCTCAGGTGGCTGTGCTGCGCATGAGGCATTCTGACCTGCATACGGCACCTGTCGGCGGTGTACGCAGGCTGCTGAATTGTCCCCTATTTGTTTAAAGTATTATATATTATCAAATGAAAGAACAGCTAATAGGCTGTTATTTGTTATAAACTTCGGCGGTGATTCACTTACTCCAGAGTAGCCTCGTTGGGTATTTTCACATGGACATTGGGGTGCTCAACTCTGGAGCAAGTCTGGGACTGCACCCCTGCATCTGCCCACTTGTAGATGCGCCTGGGTCTGTTTTAAACAGACTTGGCAGCTGCTGAAGCCCACACTCTGCCTACACGGCAACCTTTCACCCACACCATAGAGTTGCAGGCAAACTGCTTGCAACTCTATGGTGTTACCACCAGGGCAACCCCTGGTCAAGAGCAGGGAAGCAGTGGTAATCCGCTGAGCAGACGGACCACAGCGCCGCCTCCAGCCAGTGCCCCACAGTTGGGTTGCCCTCTCTGCTGGTGGTGCTCCAGGATGTTCTGGAGCACCAGCAGAAGGAGCTGCCCTGCCTCTGCTCCGCCTACACATCTGGTGGGTCACCTTTAAATGGATGGCCTGCCCGGGGGTGAGGTGGGGCAGCTGTCAGTGCGTGTTTTCAGATGTGACAATGGCACTGTTTAATCCGCTATAGCGCAGATTAACCTGGGTGCCACCATCATGCTTAAATGCACCCATTAGATGTTAGCATGGTCTGGCTCCTGACCATGGTAGGGGGCAGCTTGGACTGTCACTTGAGGAAATCCCCAGATCACAGTCTGGGCTAAGCTCCACCATGGTCAGGAGCCAGCCACTGGACCTGGAGAAAAGCAGGCTATCATGTCTGATAGCCTGCTGTACTTACCATGGTCCGAAATAGCAGGGGGAGCCAGGTGCCATGGTGACCATCATTGGCTGCCAATCAGCCTGGGGTGTGTGTGTTCCACGCAGCATGGGGGCGGGGACAGGTGGACACGTGTTCGTGCACCTCCCCACCCAGCCTTCATCAGGTTTGGTCAGCATCCGGGCTGAGTCTCGTCCGCAGTGACCGTTCCCACCACCACCACCAAGAGAAATCTGTGACAGTGGTGGGAGCCATCACATGTGAAAATGCCCAGTGTGAAGATACCCATTGAATCCCAAATGGCTCAAACTCGAAGTATGTGGTTTGGGGACCATGGCCAGACATAAAATATATAAAAAGGAATAATTAAATATGTATTCTAACATACATATTAGAATAACTTGTATAACAAGAGGAAAAGTTTAAAAAAATGTGTTTAATGTACTGTTCACTGTTTTCATTGGTTCCTTCTTTTCTTTCGGTCTATCACATTTCTTTTGATACTGGCGCATTGCTGTTGTTTTGGGGTTGTGTAAATCCACATGAAGTGTTTAATTGCAAACATACATGGCTATAATTGATTTTGTTTTTTAATTTTAAAAAATCCGTTGATATTAGACTCATGATAATTGGTGTTTGCTTGATTTTGTTTTTTACAGGAAGTGCAGTACTAAGAATGTGAATATGTGGGGATCTCAGCCTTTGTATTTTAAAAACGGTAAGTTTCTAGCCCTCGTGGTTTCAGTGAAAATCATGAAAATGTGACCTGATTTCACTATTAAGGCAGACCAAAAAAGTCCAAAACGTATCATTTCCTAATATTCTTATTGTTTTTAAGGCACTCTTGTGATTCTTGAAGATTTGTAGTTGGCAATACTGAAATTACTACAAACCAGGCATAAAACATGAAAGGGAGGGCTACTTTGATACCTGGTTTTTTATAGTCATGGGAACATCGACAGGAAAACATGTGTAACATGCCTCTGGATAACTCAGTATTTCCATGTCACTGAAAAACAGACATTGATGTGATTCTTTTGAACACACTAGACTTTCTTTTCATCCAGTCGTGCACAGGCATGCAGTTGATTGGATATTTTTGGAGAGAGCAATGATATAAACATTTGCTAATACAATAGAGGAAAAGAAATCCCCAAATTAAATAATTGTGTTTGCAAAACATTAAAGTTTGACATGCTGTTCCCAAATAGCTCTGTATTGTTCTATGGATTTGTGTTTCAAAGTCTTAGCTCTTTGAACATGTTGCACCATGTGTTTTTTGACAAACTTCTTTTCCCCTCCTTCTTCCTGCCCACTAAAGTATATTCATCGAATTGCTGAGTTGGAAAGGTATGTAATGAGTTCTTTGAGCTGTAAGTATTTTTTTCCCCTCTCCTAAATCTTCATTTGACATTAAATAAAGCAAATCCCAAACAGATTAGCAGTCAAACATTCTCCATCTATTCAATCTGCTTTCAGGGTTTTGAAAACGGAGTGTGTGGATGAGACAAGGATATGCCCTGGTCTTCTTCCGTCGATGTGGAAAGATAGTAGAAATGATTGTCTGAAAAACAAAACAGTGCTAGACAGAACAAGCATGGCTTTTGCCCAGTCGCACATTATGGCAGCTAGAAGGCATCAGCACAGTAGACTCATAATTGAAGTGGATGAGTACAGCTCAAACCCCACACAGGCTTTCACGTTCTACAACATTAACCAGGGACGCTTCCAGCCCCCACATGTGCAAATGTAAGTATTATAGTTCCGTTATTGCTCCAGCACAGCCTTCTGAATTGTTATTGCCTTGTCAATGTGGTATTTGATGGACCAGTCAGAAAAGAATCCAGCGAACAATGTTTTGCTGTCTTTCTAATAATAATTCCTATAATGATACAAATCAGTCCATCGGGAAAGCATAGGTACTTTCGTTAAAGGATGGAAGAAGGCTGGTTTGTGTATTGCAAACTTGGTATTGAGAAAAGAAAACAGTGAGCAATGTAATTAATGGAAGGGGTTTAGTACAGATGATATCTTTCACATTCCTCTTACTATTCATCAGCAAATGAGAACTTGCATCCTGATGCAAATAGCTGATTCAGTAAGAATCATGTATTTAGAACAAATATTTTTGTATTGTTTGGTTCGTTATTCTGCAGCTTACATGCTAAGAAAAAAAATAAAATGACAGCAACAAATGAAATAGCGTGGGCACCCGTCTGACAACGTGCTTCGGCGGCAGCAGCATGCAAAAAGAAACAGAGAGCTTAAAGAGTAATTAAATTAATGTGCTTGGTTTTTTGACTTTTTAGCTATAATGATGACATCCATAAAGTTAACTGCCCTAAATAGTGATTTACTTTTTAATGTAAAGTGGAAGATCATAATTACAAAATGAAACCTGCCATAAAGTTGAGAGCCAGAAGGAAGAGAAAAACTATTTAGCCATTACAAGTAAATTGAGTATTTAAATCTACTGTAAAATATTTTGATAGGAAATCAAAATGTCTATAATCTAGTTTATTCTGTTCTTTTTTAGATAGAAGCAACCTTATCTTTAGAGCAGAGGACTTCTTTTTAAAAAAAAAATGTTTGCAGGAATGACAATGTAATTGTCTTACATCCACTGTGCTTAATATGTTGTGGTAATTTATAAATGCAGGGCACGACTCTTTTCACAAAAGCGATGAGTAGAGCACGTGCGTCTTTGGTGATATTTGTCATACAAATTGTGTCACAATTGCACACTGTGCATAGGAACCTAGCGACATCCCATGGTTACATGCAGCATGCGGGTAGAGTCAAGAGCATGCAAACACCCACTCTTTAGAGGAGTGAGATAGGGTGCGTTCTCCCCATCTCTAGCTGGCCAGGGAAGAGCTGAACAAATTGAGATCAGCTCACCAAGCATAACTTCATAAAATGACTGCTGTGTTCAAAGGCAGGGATGCTGTCAGAGAGGAAAGAGATGCCCTGGACACCCCTGTGGGGTAGCTAAACCTAACGCCTAGCCAAGAAGCCTTGCATTATTAAGGGGGAAACAACTGCCTTCGCATGAAACCACTTATTCATCAGTTTAATTGGTCTGTCTGTGTTACCCAAATTGTAGGGACCCCTACATGCCAGCATGGGGTAGTTGAAAAGCAATAGGAGCAGGGTGTTACAACCCTCGCAGTGCATGCTTATCCAACCCCCTCCCCAAGCTTCCTGTGCAGGTTACTCCGGCCGTGCATGTACAGGTCCTCCTGGGTCACCGGCCTCTGTGATCGGTTGGAGCAGGAGCAGAGTCATTTAGACCCATCTTAGAAACCAGTAGGGAGGTCCTTAAATCAACAGTACAGGGACCTCCTACACTGAGGAAATGCAGGACAGATGTAAATATATATAACAGTAATTTAGAAGGTGCTGTTATAGTCAGGGACCTGTGTTCTCTGCATTTCCTTCATTGACGCCAATGTGCAAAATGCAGTGAAACAGGTCTCTGGTTATAGTACTCCTGTCCTGAATTTGCTCAGCCTGCAGTTCTGACTTGTTACATGCCTGAGGAAGGGCCCTGTGTGGCCTGAAAGCTCGCACACTCTTATTTTATTTTATTTTTATTTCCATACATTTCTACCCCACCCCTCCTGCCATGCAGTTCGGGGCGGCTTCCAAAACATTAAAACAATAAAATCAATTAAAATCATCATACATATTATAAAACATTAAAACAGGACTAAGATACAGCATAAAAACTCAAGTAGGTGGGGGAACTAAAATACCCCTCCCTACTCCTCCCTCCCAAAGGCCTGGGCGAACAGCCAGGTCTTACAGTTTTGCCGAAATGTTAACAGGCTAGGGGCCAGGCGGGCTTCCTCCGGGAGGGAGTTCCAAAGCCGCGGCCCCACTACCGAGAATGCCCTCTCCATTGTGGCCCCCCGCTTAACACGGGGGACCTCCAGGAAGGCACCCCCGGTGGACCGCAGGAGCCGCTCTGGGGCGCGGAGGGCGAGGCGGTCCCTAAGGTATGAGGGGCCGAGACCGTGTAGGGCTTTATAGATCATCACCAGCACCTTGAACTTGGTTTGGCACGCTATCGGCAGCCAGTGCAGAGCTCGGAGCACAGGTGTAATATGCTCCTGACGGCCCGTCCCTGTAAGAAGACGAGCCGCTGCATTCTGCACCAGCTGCAGCCTCCGAACCAAGAACAAGGGAAGCCCCACGTAGAGCGTGTTACAGTAGTCGAGCCTCAAGGTGACGAAGGCATGGATGAGGGAGGCCAGGTCCGGGCCGGAGACATACGGACGCAGCCTACGCACTAGATATAGCTGGCAGAAAGCAGCCTTAGCGACTGCCTCCACCTGCCGCTCCAGATGCAGGTCCACATCCAGTATCACCCCCAGACTCTGAACCTGCTGAGCTATAGGAGGGCGAATCCCCCCAACTAGGGGGGCCACCACCCCCTTCGCTCTCCCCACCAACATCACCTCCGTCTTATCAGGGTTGAGCTTCAGTCTGCTCAGCCGCATCCACTCCGCCACGGCCTCCAAACATTGGGACAGCAACGAGACAGCAGGGTCTGGGTCAGTAGAAAAAGAGAGGTACAGCTGAGTATCATCAGCATACTGGTGACACCGCACCCCGAACCTTCTCACAACCTCCCCCAAGGGCTGCATATAGATGTTAAACAACAGCGGAGACAAGATCGAACCCTGCGGAATGCCACACGGTAAAGCGCGGGGGCACGATGTCTCCTCCCCCAACACTACCCGTTGGTTCCTCCCCGAGAGGAATGAGCGGAACCATTCAAGAACAGTCCCGCCCAAACGCCCCATGTCACGCAGTCGCCTCAGCAGCAGCCCATGGTCCACGGTATCAAAAGCGGCCGAGAGATCTAGCAGGATGAGAAATGTTGAACATCCTGCATCCATCTCCCGGCGGAGGTCGTCTACCAAGGCCACCAACGCCGTCTCGGTGCCATAGCCGTGGCGGAACCCAGATTGAAAAGGGTCTAGGAAACCAATGCTGTCCAGATGCACCTGGAGCTGGCTCAATAACCTTCCCTCAAAAGGGAAGGTTAGAGACAGGTCGGTAGCTGGCAAGCGCATCCACGTCCAAAGATGGTTTTTTCAGCAGGGGGCGCACCACAGCCTCTTTAAGGCAGGGCGGCAGCCTCCCCTGCCGAAAGGACGCGTTCACACTACCCTCGCCAGCACCGTCCCCAGCGTCTCCCTGGAAGCTTTCACTAACCAGGACGGGCACGGATCAAGTTCACAACACATGGCCCTCACAGACCCCAGGACATCCACTGCATCAGCCGGCGTCACTTCTGGAAACTCTCCCCATGAAGCTGGATCAGACGGGACCTCCGTCCCCCTGCGCTCTTCCCCTACTGCCCTCAATCCTTATCATCTGAGGTTGGTTCAGTTATAGTTGAAAGATACTTGAACCTATGTTGTTTCCATCTGGAACCAACACAGCAACCACACTCTCTCTAGACTGTATGCTGAACTGTAAATATCTTTTTACTATATACTTATTTATTTATTTAACAAATTTTGTTAACCCGCCCCTCCTGCTCCAGGCAGCTCAGGGTGGTTTACACACATAAAAACAATAAAACAACAAGCTTAAAACATCACAATAAAAGAGAAGGCAAAAAACCAAGTAAATAGATCTCTCTCCCTATTCCTGAGCCCACAACCCCCCACCCTAAACCCCATCTCCCCCACCAAATGCCTGGAGGAACAGCCAGGTCTTAGTCATACGCCAGAAGGAAAGGTGATCTGGGGCAATCTGGGCCTCTGCCGGGAGGGAATTCCACAGCTGTGGTGCGGCCACTGAGAACGCCCTCTCCATAGTGACTCCCCAGGCCACATGGGGGACCTTAGGGGTCACTCCAGAGCACAGAGAGTGAGGCGATCCTGTAGGTAAGTCAGGCCAAGGCCATATAGGGCTTTATAGGTTAACACCAATACCTTGAATTGGGCCCAGAAGACTATAGGCAGCCAGTGCAGAGCCTGGAGCACTGGTGTAAGATGCTCACGGCAGCCCGACCCCGTAAGGAGACGGGCCACCGCATTCTTCACTAGCTGCAGTCTCTGGACTGTCACCATGGGTAGCCCCACATAGAGCACATTACAATAGTCCAATCTCGAGATAATGAAAGCATGGATGATGGTGGCCAGGTCACTATCTGAAAAATACGGCCAAAGCCGACACACCTGATGTAATTGGCAAAACGCACTCCTCGCCACCGACCCCACCTGGAGATCCATGTGGAGCTGTGGGTCGAGGAGCATGCCCTGACTGCGAACCTGGGGAACTAGTAGAGGGTGAACCCCGTCAATGACGGGGGCTGCCACATTTGCTGCCTTACCCACCAACATCACTCCGTCTTGTCAGGATTCAGCTTCAGTCGGCTCGCCTTCATCCAATCCCCCACAGCTGCAAGACACCGGGTAAGCACTGAGACTGCCGGGTCTGTATCGGATGAAAAAGAGAGGTAGAGTTGGGTGTCATCAGCATATTGATGACACTGCACCCCAAACCATCTCACAACCTCCCCGAGTGGCTGCATGTACACATTGAACAGGAGAGGGGACAAGATGGAACCTGCAGGACACCACACATGAGGTCTCGGGGTGATGAAGAACAATCCCTGAGCACCACATGCTGAGTTTTTCTGGCCAGGAAAGAGCGGAACCACTCAAGAACGATCCCACCCACCCCAGCTTGGTCCCACAGGTGAGTCACCATGGTCAACGGTATCAAAAGCAACTGACAGATCTAACAGAATTAGCAGGGTCAAATTACCCTGGTCCAATTCACGGAGGAGGTCATCAACCAAAGCCACAAGTGCAGTCTCTATGACATAGCCCAGACGAAAGCCAGACTGCAAAGGATCCAGATAACCGGTACAGTCGAAATGCTCCCACAGCTGCTGAGTCACAACCCACTCAATAACCTTCCCTAAAAAGGGAAGGTTAGGAACTGGCCAATAACTGGCGAGGGAGTCAATGTCAAGTGATGGTTTTTTGAGCAGAGGCTGCACCACCGCCTCCTTGAAGCAGCCTGGCACTCTGCCCTCCCGAAGGGAGGCATTGACCACACCTGTCAGCAATGGCCCCAATGTCTCCTGGATGGCCTTAAACAGCCAGGATAAGCATGGGTCAAGCTCACAAAAGTTGGCCCAAACTGCCCCAAGAACATCCCCCGCCTGGGTGGGCGACACCCACTGAAACTGATCCCATGAAACCGGACATGGCGGGGCTTCCACAACCTCTGGTTCACCCATTGTATTAAGTCACCATCAAAGTTGTGGTGAATCCAAGCGATTTTATCCGCAAGCACTTTTACATAGCACTTATATAAGGAGGAATCATTTCCCAAATCCCCAAATCACTCCCCAAATCATTTTAGTCCAGCAAAAGGGTAAAAATGGCTACTTTAAAAAAATATATATTTAAAATCGAAAGTTGCATTTATGTTATGAATCTTGCTAGGACCTGGCAGGGGATTCAGTAGGTTGCCAGAAAACCCAAACTAAAAGAAAACCACAAACCCAACACAACTAGAATAAATAAATAAATAAATTATTATTAATAATAATAATAATAATAATAATACAGTGGCTATATTCATTAGCCTTTTTAAAATTCCAATTTTTGGGGAGGGGGGCGTTCTGACTAGGACTGACACTCAATTTTGTGATTCACATGTTTCTCAACGAAAATCCCGGTTCTAGACTCATTTTGACAAATGAGAATGAGCGAAGAACCAGCAGCATCTCAACTACATTCTCATCGAGAAACACGAGGGGAGAAAAAACAAACACAGAAGAACTGTGCATGCACAAAATGGCTGCTCAGTCCATTCTTTGCATGCGCAATCTTTTCCAAAATGGTGCTGGCAGCGTTGCTGCCATTTTGGAAAAGGGCATTCGTTCTGTGCATGTGTGGTGGCCATTTGCGCATGTGCAGACCGACTGTCTTCTTCCAAAATGTCGGTGCCACTGCTGGCACCATTTTGGAAAAGGGCTGCACATGTGCAGAATGGCCCCAGCTGCCATTTGTGCATATGCAGGTTTTTTTGTTTTTATTTTGTTTTTTACGAGATATTTCACGAGATTTTGTACTGGGGCCGAGATCTCAGCGGGATCTTGGTCTCTGGCATGAAATCTCATTCCAGCCCTTGTACTGACATTACAGGAACCACCCTCTTCCCCAGTCCCAACTGCAGCAGCACCATTTGAATATTCTTTCATTTTACAGTTTGTGCTACCAGAATTTCCACCATCCCTACAAATTCACTCACCCTGAAATTACAGCTCTTTATGGTACAGCTAGGTGTGTGCACATGATTCAATATATTAGTATATATTTTGTGATGGTGAAAGCATCTAATGAGTTGCAAATAGATATATTTCATGCTCTAGGTTTGCATTTGCTGCTTTTCTCCCCTATATCAGTAGTAAATTTAATAAAAATGTGTCAGATCATTTCTTTTCTTCCATTTTGAGGCTTGATATTGGGCACTCTGCAATGGGTGTCACCCCTCACTGCCTCTGAATAAGCCAAAAGTTTTGCCACATTTGTCTTCCCTGCTACAAACTAAGAATTAGGGTAGTCTGTGCATTTGCAGCTGCTGTTCTTAGAGATCTTATTTTCTGGTGCATTAATATACTGAGCCATCTCTCCCAAAATGTGTTAATTAAATTTCTTGGAAGTGCATTACCTGAAGAAAAATATAATTAGGAAAATTCATTTGAATGTGTTTATAGATCTGAAATAATGCTTCTCTTTGCATATATAGTCCTATTTAGACAATGAATACAGAACACTAATTGCCAAGGAAGCTTGTGGAATCTCCTTCTTGTTGAAGGTTTTTAAGAAGAGGCAGGATAAACATTTGTCCAGACAAATGGTCTGATTGCATCTATTTTAGTGCTGGAGGATTAGATTGGATGGTCCTTGAAGTCACTTCCAACCCTATTAATGAGAAACACCTTTATATTTATTTGTAAGAATACAAAATAAATTTAGAAATACTTTTTCATAATAGCTTTAAACTAATTGATCTGTCCAACAGTTATTGAAAACAGAGGTGAACTCTGATATTTTTGTATTCAATTCGTGTGCTGTAGCAATTGACTTCCTCCTCATACAGATCCAGAAACTATGACAAACATTACAAAAGACAAAGTATATTGTAATTGCAAAGGAAGGATACAATATTGTCCAGCCAATTATATTTTGTAACATTGTTTTGATGCATTTTGTGTAGGGTGGATCCTGTGCCCCATGATGCCCCCAAGCCTCCGGGATACACCCGCTTTGTCTGTATATCCGATACCCATTCAAGAACAGATCCAATTCAAATGCCATATGGAGACGTTTTAATACATGCTGGCGATTTTACAGAACTGGGGCTTCCTAGTGAAGTTAAAAAATTCAATGAGTGGTTAGGTAAGTATCCAATTACAGGCAATTTTGGAAGTCAGTTTGATTTAATGAATGTATCCGCTCCCTCTGCCTCCCAGTAGAACATCATGCACTCAGGAATGATGAATATTAATTTAGTCTTCTATTTGTGTGGCAGTGCTAGCCATATGATTTATTTATTTTTTGTTTGTTTTGTTGCCAGCTGTAAAAAAAAAAAATAATCATGTGACTTTGTATTCATTCTGCCTTTACAATTTATTATTGGACACAGAGTATAATTTAGAAACTTCTGGTGTTAGCTGAAACTTCGTTACTTGGCCTTTCGCGATTTGCATAAGAACTCTTGCATGGCATGTTACAGTTTTGCCTTCCTGCAAAAAGTTGTTGTGACTGAAACATTTGTCTGTTTTACCCTGGAGGCTGATATTTTTTCTGTCTGAGGCTCAGCTGCACCACAGCGATGAATTCTAAACGAAGCAAAATGTGTGTCTGTGGTTGCTGTCTTGGATGTGGCAGACCAGATGTAGATGCCTTCTGTAGGCAACTGTTGGTATTGATAGCTGAAATTCTGTTTTACTTGGCAGGCAAGTGGTGATTTACATGCACTCCTACAGTGTTTTGTATATGCTTAAAAAAAATACAGTGGAAGCTGGATAGTGTATACTGCAACCAGACAAAACAACAACAAAAAACACACCAAAAAAAACCCTGCTTGGAATTACTGCAGTGCTGGTGCTTCAAATTAGAATAAATAAAAATATGAATTCTTGTTTCTGATATTTAATTATCAGATAATGTGAAGAAAGAGTGGGGAGAGGGTTTTTTTTTAAAAAAAACGTCTACACAGAATACATTTTAAACAGTTACTTTTTTCTTTTCTTTATATATTTTACATACATTTTCTGCTACTGTGCTTTGGCATTTCCTGGTGTGAAATTGTCTAGAAGCAGCATAAAGCTGTCAAAGGCATGGAATCTGAGACACAATATGAATAATGTGAGACCTCTCCAGTTTAAACAAATATTTACAAACATGCTTTTGTCCTAATTTTGACTGTCTGATACTAATAAATATACATTGGAATGTAGAAGCTCAGTAATATGCCTATTATACAGTGACTGATTAAAGAAATAATGTTCAGATGCATTTATAGCAGAACCATATGCACAATATACACCACACACAGGATCATCTTAAATTAAATCTGTAAGAATGCTTTCGACTTGTCCTCACAATTTCCAAATGTTAAAGGTCAGCCGGACACCCTTTAAACATTGAGCAATATTTACTTAGGGCAGATTCACCAACATTAAATAATAGTTCACTTCTCTGTCTGGAAAGCAGTTCTTTCTGGGCAATTGCCTCTTCCATCCATCAAGAGACAGAAAACCAGCAGGAAATATCAGGTGACTAGAAGATCATCCCCTCCACCAGATCTGCTGTTATATCATTGCTTCTGTTCAGGAAGGATCAGGCAGGGAACTCTTGGTGTAGACTTGCACTTTGCATCTTAGACTACCTTCTTTGGTGAGTTCCTGCTGAGAACATTTAGGGTTACCAACTCTGAGAAGGCTGAATATGGACACGCCTATAGCCATGGGGGACTTATAGGGCTAGGCCTACTTCAAATTACTTAATGCCCCTTAATTTGCAATAAGTAACTAAAGAACCTGTAATAGCAGGCCCTCTCATTGGGTGCCTTTACATGGATGGCACCCATGGCTCTGCTCCACCTCACACCCGGGTAGCCCGTCTGTATAAAGGCAGGCCGTCAGATGTGCAGGCAGAGCAGAAAAGGAGCAGGTGCTGCTTGCTCTGCTCTAGCCCCATTACTCCCGGTCCTAGTCTCTAGTCCTGGTCCTCCGGGGTATCCCGGTGCACCGCCAGTGGAGTGGGCTACCCAAAACTAGGGCACCAGCTGGGACTCTACTGCAGCTTTGCTTCTGGCCAGGGATTGCTCCGGGCAATGCCATAGAGCTGCGGGTGACAGTCAAAAGTGGTGGCCCGTCCACCCACAGTTCTATGGTGTGGGGAAAGAGGGGACCGCAGGGGTGGATTGTGGGCCGCCGCTGTGCCAGCCGAAGTCTCACTCCATTTAAAATGGACCCAGTCACAGCTGCAAACAGGCAGACGGGGTTGCACCACAGACTTGCTCCAGGGTTGAGCACCCCCGCGTCCATCTAAAGACACCCATTGTTGCAACAGGCCCCGTCTTGGATACAGACCTGAGTATATTAAAGTGGTAAGAAAATAAACTTTAAAAAACCCCCAAAAAACAAATACTGTCCATATTGCTCTGTCTAATCCACATGGACAATTCATGAGAAATACAGTGTATTCATATGAACTATGCGTGGGTTGCAACCCTAAGAACATTGTACCCCACTTTTCCCTCCCAGCCCCAGACATGAGCGTGCTGTGCTGCTGCAGCAGCTGCAGCCTAGTATCACATTTTTTGCCTCCACCCCTCCAACTCTGGGAAGGAAATCCTAACAGCAGCAGAATCAATCTAATCTGGAAGAACAGAAAGGCTGCAGAAATGGAGAACACAGGGAATAGATAGCCCACTCAATGAACTGGGGCTTTTGCACCTCAGCCACAGCTCGTTCCTGCTGCAGTCAGAAAGAAAGGGCTCAGGAGCTGCCTGTAAAAACTCACCAAGATTCTGCGAAGTCCATAATAGACTAGCTGTCCTGCCACTGAGACCAAGCCCAGGGCAGCGCTCCTTCCAACAGCTCCCTAGTACAGCCCAGAACATGGTAAACAACCCCCTGCCCCAGGGCCCTGCTACCCTTTTGCCCTTCCTAGCTGTGCAAGTTCCAGCTGTCCCAGTCTAGAGGTTCTTGGAAGGATTTTAAGCATCTTGATCAGAGGCAGGCTTGCCTGCCTCTGTGTGTCCATCTGTCTCCTCTCTCCTTTTTGGTAGGGGTGAGTTCTGTGGTAAGGGAAGAACAGTGAGCCCATGAGCTGCCTCTGTCCCAGAGTAGACACTGTCTCCCAGATCCAACTTCAGTTGCAGTCTTAAAGGGACTGAACTCCTAAAGTAACTGGATTGTTCGATTTGTTGTTGCTGTGGAGAGATGGGTTAGTCTTCCTTTAGTGTGATTTGTTTCCATGGATTGCAATTTTAAGTCTGTGTCAAGAGACACTTGGAATCTTTGTATAGATATCTTCTGATGTGCTTAAGTTGAAATAAATGAAATAATACTAAAAACTCACCCAGCTTCCTTGAAAAACATCTTCTCACCAGCTCTTGTATCCACAACCCCGAGTTTCTCCTCACTCCAAACCCTCTCCTCCTTTTCCTTCCTCTTTACTTAGGATCTTGTTAATTTATTGTAGGAAATTAAAAACACCCTGTGGCAAGAGTTTTCACCCTCTTCCACATCCTTTCTTGCTCCTTCCCAGACTACTCTCTCTTCCTTTACCCCAGTCTTGGTGTTCCCTCATCTTCACTTTCTATCTCCCTCTCCAGACATACTACAGTTTTCTCTGTCCTCAGAAACCCACCTGCCTCTCAAAGTAAAAGACCCCCATCTCTCTTTCCTCTTTGTGTCCAATTTCTTGCATGCTGATGACTCCCACTCAATGGACTTTGTCTATGACGTCAGTTATATGCTACTTGAAAGACTCTCCAAAGCGTGGTCCCTACTTACACTCCATATCTTATCACCTGCCTGTCTCCCACTCATGCTCAGTGCTTTGCCAACTCTTTTTCAATTTACATTTCCTTTATATCTGTCTCACAAGTACCTCTCTGTTTCTGCTACTCCAATTTTATGTCCTCCTCGGCCTTGAACAGTGTACAACCTCTCTATTTCTAATCCTTCCTCAAAACCTACTTCTTCTTTCCGCAGTCTCTTCAGCAATTGCCTGTACTCCACAGCAGCCTATTAGTTTGTGTATGGGTTTTCTGTTGTTGTTTCTTTAAGAAAATGGATATTACCACACGTCCACATCTGAGACAAGTAAGGTAAAACCTCTTTGAAAGTGAGCACCTCCAGTTAGGCCTCCACTTCAACTAAGTCAAACTTAAACCAGCCACAAACTGCCCAACTGGTAACGTAATAAGGGCATGTTCACATGAAATCCTGCTTACCTGGGGTGATCTACCTTTGGATTAGTCTACCAGGGTAAGTTTACCCAGAGCTATGCCTGTTTGTGTGGGTGCTGTTACCCGGGAATTAAAATTACAACGCTCTGACTGTTTGTTGTGGCCACACAGACTGTGACCTGGGAGTAATTTACCACCCACTATCCCAAGGCTTGCTTTGGCAAATTATACCTGGGCAGTTAGTGTTTTATTTAAAAAGCTCTTGGGAAATGTTGGGTAAGACAGATCCAGCAAACCAGGTTCAAAATAACTCTTAATTCACTTAGCTACCCTCAGACACCCATGTTCACTGTATTTTCCCCACTGGTGTCAATGAAGAAAATATAGGGGACATGGAACATGGTCCTTGTCTACCCTTATACTGATGAGTCTTTGAATTAATCTGTAATAGGGTGTAAGGCCACACTCTGCTGGGTCTGGCACAGCTGGGGTCAATACTAGAGAAGCCTCCACAGCTGAGGCTGCTGAAGTGTGGCTGGGCTAGATAAGCTAGATACCCTTATAAGGGTAGACAGAAATACATGTTGCAGGGCCTGCATTGGAACCAATGGTATCAGTGCAGGCCCTGCAACATGTATTTTTCATAAGTGGCCTGAAAAAATGTACATAGGTGGAAACATGTATTTTTCATAAGTGGCCTGGAAAAATATACCTAAGGTGGCAACCGTAACTGGGGCCAGAAGCCCTCATTTGAGATTTGAGTCGTGCTTTGTGTTTCATTGATTAGCTGCTGTGTTATTAAATGGATCCATGAGATAAGAAAGCTGCATCTCACAGGGTGTTTCAGACAACGGCTTCCCACCCAGTACCCACCCTGTTTGTGTGAAAACCCCAATGGTAACCAATGATTAAACTAGGCAATACTGGGTGAGTAATGCGCTTGTCTGAAAACACCCACAGCGTGGTGAGGTGCCTTCCTGGAGATCTCTTACAGCTCACTTGGAGAGTGGCAATACCCAGCATGCCTTCCCAAGCACAAAGAGCAGGGTGGCCAGATATGCAAATTTTAGAAGACACTTATGAAAAATACAGGTTGCAGGGCTGCATTGGCATCAACGAAACCCTGCAACCTGTTCTTCTCATAAGTGTCGTCTAAAATTTGCATATCTGGCCACTCTAAGGCCGTTTCTAGACGAGCGCAGCAGCGCCTGCTCTTGTTTCTCAAAAGACCCGGCAGTCCGTTCTACACGTGACGCTGCCGCTGAATATGCGCGGGCGATGCGCATCCATTTCCGGCCGCGAACTGACCGGGTCGGCAATCGAGGCCGGTCATACGCGGCCGGAAATGGATGTGCATTCAGCGGCAGCGTCACGTGTAGAACGGGCTGCCAGGTCTTTTGAGAAACAAGCGCAGGCGCCGCCGTGCTCATCTAAAAACGGCCTAACAAAGAGTCCCCTCTACAGGCTATTGCTGCTGCCAGATCTTGAGTCCACTTACTCAGTCCTGTCTGAGTGATTGGTTGTCACTGAACCTTAACCATCGAGTAACTGAAGACACTATCTGTGGAACTCCCTTAGTCTGCTCAAATTCAGCTTTCTCCCTCACCTCAGATGAGGAAATTACAAAACCAGAACCTACCCTTCTTCACTAGGTGTCTGAACTCCTTCCACCTGTTCTGTACCATTGTATAGGCTGTTAAGTATAGGGCTGACATGAATATCTTCAGCAAATAATATCCTATTTAATGATTCTGCCTGCTTTGAATCAAGTCTGGCAAAGGGGATACCAACCAATATTTGGTTCCTGCTTCATTTGCAGAAATCAATATCTGTTTCGGGTATTTTGTTCTAATTATTTTGGCCACTTCAGTATTTTGTTTACTTTGGTATTTTGTGTGCTGAACCAAAGTGACTGAAATACTGAACCAAAGTGACCAGAATTCAAAGTGACTGAAATAACCAAAATGAAAGAGCTGAACAAATAGTGTGAGAATATAATTTTCTTGGTGAATACTTATTCAGATATTCAGTGAGCTATCAGAAAATGTGAACAATATTAACAAATTAGAAAACTTCTGTTCTTTACAGCTTTACTTAAGGAGAGAGAGAATAGTCCTCACTTCTTTTAGCAAGTTCCTTGTCAAGCAGCTTCTAAGCCTGGCCGTACGAAAGCATGCTCAGTACTGCCCTTTACCCCCACTAATGTTATGGGGACAGTGGGTGATTTCAGACGTTACGTTGTCTGAAATCACCAGAGTCAACCTCAGTCAACTGCAGGGTGGTGGTGGTGGTGTGAACGGAGGTGAACGTCTGTTTGTGCGCATCCAGGTGTTCACCTCAGTCAACCACCCCCCGCAGTGAACCTAACCACGCTTTGTTCTCCCGCACCACGGCGGTGAATGAAGCGTGGTTAAGGGGAATCCGGAATGCGGTGAAGGAAAAGTAACATCTGTTACCTTACCTTCACTGCGTTCCGGAGTCCGGGTGGCGGGTGACGTCAGCGGCCGGATGGGCCGCTGCAGCTGCCTGTCTCGGGGAGGGCGGGTGGCCGGGGAGCACAGGGGCAGGGCCATGCGGCCGCACACGGCATCGTGCGGCCCCACCCCCTCCGGGGGGGGTGTTGCACAACAGACATTACAGCCGGCAGCATTGACCCTGGGCCGTGGTTCGGCGGTCCCCACAGCCGGGGACAAAGGGACGAACATCTGTTGGCGCACCCCTTGACCCCCGCCCGTGGTCCGAACCACCCCATGGCCCGGGGTCAATGCTGCTGGTCGTAACGTCTGAAATCACCCAGTGTTTCAATTACCCTGTTGCCTACCCTACACACCTCTTCTTAAAACTTAACCCATTACATACCCAAAGTACATTAAACATAACTCACAACTATACCACAAAATTAAATATAAATGAAGTTGTCACAAAGGAAATAGCAGTCAGGTGTACTGTATGGAAATTTCTAACCTCAGACTTTTTTGTCAAATTCTTCACGTTGTTATCTCTTCTATAGCAGATTCCATCTATCACTGAAACCATGGCCACGATCCACAAACCACTTACTCTGGAGTGGTCCCACTGAAGCTCATAGGACTACTCCAGAGTAAGTGGTTTGTGGATTGCAGCCCAAGCTCTAGTTCATTCTTTAAAGTATTAGACTACATACATAATGCTATATGTGGGTATTACCTCACAGTCATCTTTTTCAGTGTGTATGTGTTCCCTCAGTTTCACTTCCTTTCATTTTTGAATCTTGTTTAAATGGTGTTTTTCTTCTCTACAGCTCCAGTTCAAAGCAAGGCCTTAAGCATGTTCTTCAGTCCCGTTGAATTTAATAAGACTGATGGCATGATTCCCTGAGTAATAGCGCAGGTGCAAGACCCACCAAAGTGAATGAAACTTACACTTGTGCTAAGTGCTACTGTAGGCACTATTTGCTCAATGGATCAGGCTTCCCAGCAAGGGATAAACTATTTAAATAAGGATCTTTCTTTCTTTCTTTCTACTTTGTCAGCCTGGAGCACAACTTAAAATTCAATATATACCTTGTGCTGTGGTGGGAAAAAACAGATTTAGCATGGAGAACAATCAAGATAATTGACTGGTGCTGGGTGGGTGGGAATTTATTTTATTTCTATTTATTTATTCATATCTATATGCCGCCCTTCCCACTAGGCTTACATCCAAATAAAAACATTTTTTAAAATTCCCTAACCTCCACCCCATCGCACCCCCTGGACATTGCCTATCCCATTATAGCACCACGAAAGAAACTCACCTACCCCTTTCTGATGTTGCCGTGCCCCCCTTTAGAGCGCCGTGACATCAAAAGGGATGTAATGGATAGAGCCGTGTCAGAAAGGGGCGGGGCAAAGGAATCTCCTGCCCCTTTCTGAAATGGTCCCATCTCCTTCAGACCATTCTGATGTCATGACACTCTACAGAGGGCAGGGAGCCCCCCCCCCCTCCACTCCTTTCCTATGTGACCCTGTCCCTTATCCCCCTCGATGATAATCCTGGTGATACCCTTGGTCTGGGGCTCCAGGCAATGGGGGTACCTACTAGGCTAAGTTGGGTCATAACTACAGAGGAGTGAGAAATGTAAATTTAATGCAAATCTTCATAATACAGTGGGATTGTTATAGAGCATCCTGTTATAACATGCTTTGCTATAGTGCAGATTTCTTTATAACACAGTTGTGACTGTGGCTCCTGACATGGGGTAAAAACAGACGTGACGGTGGGCCACCATGGCTTGCTGTGGCCTGGGACCCACCAACATGTGTGTTTACGCGCTGCCAGATGTTAGCCTGGGACTGCTCCATGATGGGCAGGTGGCTAGCCTGGGCTGCGATCCCAGCAACTCTCCGAGGACACAGCCTGGGCTAAGGGGTGCCGTTGTGGGCTAGTATATATGTTCGGTCTTGCCATCCCTGCCTCAGGGCCGGGGCTGCCATGGCTGTCCATCATGGCAGGGCACTGAGGGCACAGCGGGGGGTGGCCACCCACACCTTAGTTTAGCTCCCCACTCTGTCCGGGGTGTGTGGGCGGCAGGATGGCTCTCTGGCCACAGGCACGTTAGTTCAACGTTCCTCCCCAACTTGGGCCGTGCAGGCTGCGGTTTCCCGGGCTGTGCTGGGCAGCCACCGCACCATCCGCACATCTGTTTTTACCCTTAGAAAAAACAAACAGTGTAAGCATTATTTAGTGTGTGACCCTTCTGGCCACTCAAAAACTGGAGATTTTGCATTTTTTACTATTTTTTACTATTTTTTACTATGGCGTGGACCTCGTTACAAGCTGCCATGAACATAGCTCCCAAATATCGCTTTACAACAAGGATGCACTGTAGTACCACCTATGTCACCTTATAGTGGTATATATTGTAATTCTCTGGCAGGATAGCACTAGCAATTAGTGTGGGTATGTGTCCCCTTCACTTCAGTGGGACTCACACTCCCATTAATTGCTAGTGCTGGTGCTATCTGCCTAGAACATTGTGTCAGTAGTCTAGTTCGTGGCACTGTTTAATTTTAAGTTTGTGGAGGACAACAGGCTTACACCTTAGCCTCTGTGGTCCCTATGAGTCTTATGCTGGTTTGCATAATAAGGCTTGGGAGGAAATCAGAGGTGAAGTTAGGTTGGAACAGGCCCTGATGCAGAAGATAGAATGCCCTCTTCTGCCCTGGGATTCCTCCCAGCTGCAGGGGATGCAGCTTCAGAAAGGTTTGTGCCTGCCATCCCCTACCGACCCCCACCCCCCAACCAGGCTGTTCCACCTGTCTCTATTATAACTATGCCCTTGGAGGAAATATCTTGAATAGGGCCGGCCTTAGGGTATGCGGGGCCCAGGGTGGGGAACAAAGGTGGGGCGCTATTCTTCCACTAGGCCTAGGGGTGCTCCATGGCTCAGGAGGTGCTCCCTGGCTCGGTCTAGGGGCAGCGCACTGTCCGGGCCTGGGCTCAGGGACAGGTGGAGGGGCACTCCCCTCCTCCCATCCCCAAGCCCAGCCATCGGATCACTTACCTGATCCACCGCCGGCGGCCTGGGCCCCGTGCTGGGCTCGGAGCCTCAGGTGGAGCAGGCACGTGGCAGATTAAATCTGCCACCGTGCTGCCCACCGGCACCACCAGAAGTTCCGCTCCCCCCCCTCCATTGCCTGGCTGTCTCGGCCACGGGAAATGAGGGAGAGGCAGAGACTGACAGGCGGGGGGGGCACCCACGGAGTGAGGGAGAGGTGGGGCCTCTGCTTCTTCCTCACTTCCACTGGTCCCCTCCATTGCCTGGCTGTCTCAGCCAGGGGGAATGTGGGAGAGGCAGAGGCCCCACCTCTCCGACATTTCCTGTGGCTGAAAGATTGACAGGCAGCGGAGGGAGGGGCCATGGAGTGTGGGAGAGACGGGGCCTCTGCCTCTCCCTCGCTTCTGCTGGCCCCCTCTGCTGCCTGTCAGTCGGAGTCAAGTCGGACTTGGCTGCCCCTCAACCCCCCAGGAGCCGAGCCTGGGACTGCTGCCCTGAGCCACCCCGGAGTAGGGCCAGCCCTGATCTTGAATGTGTACTGGATTTTGAATATGCCCAACTTTTTAAAAAGGGGGTCAGCTTAAACATTTGTAAACACCACCTAGGTGCCATTTGATAAATACACAATGACATATAATGTGAGAATAAGAAAAAAGTTTGAACCTTGAATAATACAAATTCTCTGTGCACGATGACTTTCCCTTCGCTCAGTGCTCTCCTCATTTTTATTTTGTTATTTTTATTGAGCTGCCAAAAATGTTTCCTGTGATTTACAGAATAAAAAGGTGTGGCCCTGACTGCAATACCCTATATTCTGATTATTCAATGTAAACCCACCACCACCAACCCCACCACAGACACACACAAATAATTTAGTGACAACCTTGGGCCTGCCTCATTCTTCAGGTTTTTTTTTGTACCATCTGCCCAGCCCCTGCCTGCACTTTGATTTCCAAATGTTATACTTTCTGGGGCCACAGCTCCTTTGTAGCATTTCCTTGTGCATCTAACCATTTAACCCCATACTGATTTAACATTTTCCCCATATCTGAATAAGACATACCATCTCCCTTCTTAAAGTTGCGTAGTTTCAGGTGAAAAGTTTCTGGAGTGATTGTGTACTCCTCAAGAACTGCTTTTTTGAATTCCTCAAAAGTCAATGCTTGGTTTTCCTCAAGCTTTATGTTGTACACATCTTTTGCTTTCTCGGGGATCTTGGGTATCACCAGATTAATCCATAAATCA
This sequence comes from Sphenodon punctatus, assembly GCA_003113815.1. Lineage (NCBI taxonomy): Eukaryota > Metazoa > Chordata > Lepidosauria > Sphenodontia > Sphenodontidae > Sphenodon > Sphenodon punctatus. The sequence goes on along the minus strand of QEPC01010648.1, from coordinate 580,414 downwards.
TCTGGAATCTTTTCTCGTTGAAAGATGTGCTGGGCAGTTGTGAAAAATCTATTGATGCATTCACTTTCTTTGTATATGGGCAGAAGTGCTGAACAGTCTCTGATTAGTTGCCTCCTGTCTTTGTCTTGGGTGCTTCCAGAGGGTAGTATGGGTTGGATTCCTGCGTCTACATGCATTTTGAGTAGCTCCAGTTGGTGTTTTCGCTGATTGTCATTTTCCTCTCTCTCTCTTTGTTTTTCTTCCTGTTTTATTTTCTCCAGTCTGAACTCATGTTCTGTCCTCATTCTGGCCATCTCGAGTTCAGGGTTTGAGCCTCCTCCCTCTGGTTGCCGGTCAGTTGGAAGGGGGTGTTGAGGCACGTTTGGCAGCGCATCTCCATCTCCTGGTTGCAGAAAAAAAGGATTGATTTTTTCCTTCTTGTTTTAACTCATGTTTTATATTTCAGGGTGCAAGAACATTCACTTTTTTAAACTGACTAAAGTAGTTGGGGAATTGTAAAGAAATTTAGCCTTCAGAGCAGCAAAAGGATTTAGAATTTATAAATTGTAGTCATGCCATTTTGACCATCGGTAATTGCACTGTTTTTATGTTAATGTAAAATCCCCTTGAAAGTAGTGTTTAAGTGCTAATTATCTGTTTACAAAAGAATGGCTTTGAAAAATGCAGTGAGAAACTTTGAGCTGTGTTGGGATTTAAAAGAGATGCCATTTTTAAAAGTCTGGGTATATTTTAAAAAGTAACCTTGGTATTCATTTCCCTCCTTTAATGTCCAAAGACCCAGATCTTTGCAGCAGAGGAACACACAGAACAATTTGGGAGTTGCAAAAGGGTGCAAAGGTGTCCTTTATGCTCTGTTTCTGGTGTCTGTGCTGCGCTAGGGTCATTGGTATAACTTAGAGCAGCCTGAGGAGGGGGCACTTCAGCCGCAGGTTGTACAGGGCCCCAGTCCTGCCCTCTGTAGGGCTGGCCCTTCTTCTATATTTAGGTCAGTAGACTCCACCTGGGCCCAAGATGCCTAACCTTAAACCTAGATCTTGCCTCTGTCTCAGGGGCAGGAGGATATGAAGTTGCCATGCCGCTCACCCTGTAGAGAGAGTGTGGTTACCATGTTGGTCCTGAATGTAAGAGATGGAGACAAAGGCACTTTTCACATAGGCCACGGTGGGTGGGGGGATGGGTGGAGACGACAGCGGATGTGCAGCGCATGGGCAGCTGTTCCCACGGGCGCACACCCATCTCCATCCATGGAGCAACCGCTGTTCTGGCCAATTGATCCGTGGGTGTGCAGTGGGTGGAGATGGGTGGAGAGCAGGAGTGCGCATGCACCCCCACCCACCACCCGCAGCACTCCCAAGGATGCACCACCACCACACACCTGCTCACCATGGTGTTTGCACAGGTGCCCCCTCAACCCGCACACGTGTGTGATGGGGGGGGCAGGGGACGTCTGTGTGAAAAGGGTCAGAGTAGTTCAAACTATATCTGGATTCGGAGTTATTGAATGTTCGCTGTGACTTGTTTGTGGACTTTTTTGTGGATAAAATCTCTCAAATCCATCATGGCTTTGATGTAGCACTTTTAACAGTGGGTGAGCCAGAGTCAATTGAAGCCTCATCTTGTCCTGTTTTATGGGATGAATTTCAAGGAGTGTCGCCCTCAGATGTGGGTGATGCTCTTGGAACTGTTTGAGTCACCTATTGTGAATTAGATCCATGCCCATCCTGGCTGGTTAAGGCCAGTCGGGAGACATTAGGGCCATTGCTGGCCAGGATAGTCAACGCCTCCCTTAGAGAGGGCAGGGTGCCAGACTGCCTCAAGGAGGCGGTGGTGCGGCACCTGCTCAAGAAGCTATAATTGGAAGTTGACGTCCTGGCCAGCTATTGGCCGGTCTTTAACCTTCCCTTTTTAGGGAAGGTTATTGTACGGGTGGTGGCTCGACAGCTTCAGGAGCATTTGGATGGGTCAGCTTGCTTGATCCCTGAGAGTCTGGCTTCCGACCGGGTTATGGGATGGAGACTGTACTTGTGGCCTTGGTTGATGATCTCTCCCGACAGTTTCATTTCATTTTTCATCATTTTAATTTTGTACCCCGCAGACTACACCACAGGTGTCTTGTAGCGGCTTACATTCATGAATGAAATATGATATAAATACATAATAAACAGTATATCAGACATCAATCCAATAGCAGTCCACTAGAAGGCAAATATACAAACCCAACCCTCCTCCCGCCCCAAACCTACTCCCTGTTGCCTGCTCTCACCAGGCAGCCCCAACCCTCACGCTGCACTTACCTCACACCTGGGGCTGCCCTCAGGACCTCCCCTATCCCAGTCCCACCTATTTCACCCCACAAAACACATCTCCAAGAGGCACTACTACAAATGCATGGGCCTACAGCCCTGCCAACAATAATATTTTAATATTTTAAGCTGGCTCAATGAAGCCAGCTTCCAAAGAGTATGGATCCAAGCCGCAACCCCTCCCCCATGGCAGGAGGGAGAAGGAGCAGTCCAAAAGTGGGGGCAGTCCAGAGAGTGCAGCGGGGCCCCTAGGTGCAGGACTCTGAAGGTCCCCCTCAAACTTCACTCTGCCAATCTGGGGTCTTGCCTCCACCCCCTTCACATGGAGAGGCCGCATCCGCTATTGCCCTGCTGACGGCCCTGACGACGGATGACACCCTTAGGTGTCACCCTTCGGCTGCAGCTCAAGGGCTGGTGTCCAAGAGCGCCACCCCAGGGCCTTTCTACCTGTAAAGGGGAGGAGGCAGGTGTTATGCACTTTTTCGTCCCTTCTGCAGCTCCAGGGCTTCACCCCTCCCCCACAGTTGGACCAGGGTAATTCAACCCTGTTGATTTTGTTAGTGCATTCGATACCATCGATCATGAGTTGTTGTTGACTTGGCTGCGGGACCAAGCAGGGATGAGCAGGGCTGTTCTTGAATGGTTCTGCGCTTTCCTGGCTGGGAGAACCCAGTGTGGTGCTGGGTGATTATTCATCTTTTCCCTTGTGTGGAGTCCCGCAGGGTTCCATCTTTCCCCCTCTCCTGTTCAATGTGTATATGTAGCCTTTGCAGGAGGTTGTTAGAGAGTTTGACGTAAGGTGTCATCAGTATGCTGATGACACCCAACTATATCTCTCATTTTCATCAGACCCAGGTCCAGCAGACTCGGTGCTTACCTGATGTTTGTCAGTTGTCGGGGACTGGATGAGAGCAAACTGCTTGAAGTTAAATTCTGACAAGATGGAAGTGATGGCTGTGGGGAAAGCCAGGGGAGTGATGGCCCCCATCATTGATCGGTTCCGTCCTCCCCTGGTATCCCAGGTCCATAGTCTGGGGGTGCTCCTTGATCCGCAGCTCCGCCTGGATGTCCAGGTGGTGGCTGTGGCGAAGGGTGCATTTCGCCAATTACACCTGGTACGTCGGCTTAGGCCATATGTCTTGGACTTGGACCTGGCCACAGACATCTATGCTTTTATTACCTCGAAATTAGACTAGTGTAATATGCTCTGCGTGGGGCTACCCTTGTTGATGGTCTGGAGACTGCAGCTGGCGCAGAATGTGGCGGCTCATCTCCTGAAGGGATTGGGCCGATGCAAGCACATTACTCCAGTGGTCTGTTCTCTGCACTGATTGCCGATAGTCTTCCAGGCCCAATTCAAGGTGTTGATGTTGACCTTTAAAGCCCTAAATGGCCTGCGCCCCACCTACCTGCAGGACCGCTTCACCCTCCAGATTCTGGATCGACCTCTGTGGTCGGCTGGGGGTGCCCTTCTTGTTGTCCCCCGAGTTTCCTGGGTGTCGACCATGAGGAGGGGGTTCTCGGTGGCTGCACTGCAGCTGTGGAACTCCTTCTCGTTGGAGGTCCACCTGACCGCTGACCTTTCCTCTTTCCATAAAAAATGTAAGACCTGGATGTTCCACTGGACCTTTGCTGAGGGAGATGGGATGGGTGGGTTGGGTTAGGGTGAGGTTTTATTGTTTTGGGGGAGTTTTAATCCTGGGAAATGTTGATTTTAATAAATTTTATTATATGTTTTTAAATGTTATTAGCCGCCTCGAGATGCTTGTAGCAGGAGTCATACAAATGGAACTATAAATAAATAAACAAACAAACATGTGGGAGTCACAGGCGTCGCTGTTTGCAATGTTGCCCAGAAACTTCCAGTGGGGTGAGGAGCATCTGAACTCCCTGTGTGGGAGTTTGACGAACCCGGGCTTTTAAGTCCAGGGGGAAAGGCAGCTACATCTAAAAACGCCCAAAGACTGACTACTAGGGTAAGGTGGTGTAGACCAGATGTCCAGGATGCTGTGCACAGGGAAATCAGTGCCCTTTTGATCTTATTAGACCTTTCAGCAGCCTTTGGTACAGTTGATCATGAGATGTCGTTGACATGACTATGGGACTTGGCAGGGATCTGTGGGAATGCTTTTGAATGGATCCGCTAATTCCTGTTGAGGAAGTCAGAGGGTGATGATGGGCAATTGATCACCGTCTCCCTCAGGAGCTCTCCTATGGAATCCAACAGAGTTCCATCTTATCTCCCCTTTTGTTCAATGTGTATCTGAGGCCACTGGGTGAGACTGTACATAGATTTGGAGTAAGGTGCCATCAATATGCTGATGACATACAGCTCTTTATTTCATTTTCATGTGACCTGGGTACTGCAGTCTTGGTGCTTACTCAGCTCCTTGTTGCCATTGGGGACAGGATGCAAGTGAGCCAACTGAAACTGAATCCTGACAAGACAAAAGTGATGATGGTTGGTTGGTCCTGAGACCTGGACTGATGGGGTCCAGCCACTTTTGGTCACTCAGGTTCTCAGTCTTGGGATTCACAGTGTTTCTGGATTCATCACTACATTTGGACCATCAGATTGTGGTGATGGTCGAGAGCACCTTTCAACAGATCCATCTGGTGAGAAGGCTGCAACCCTTTTTATCAGAGTCAGACCTGGCCACCATCATCTATGCCTTTATAAACTCAAGGTTAGACTACTGCAGTGCCTCTTTGTGGAGCTGCCCTTGAAGACTATTCCAAAGCTGAAGCTGGTGCAAAATGTGGCGGCCCACCTTCTGATGAGGGTGAGTTGCCAGGAGCATATTATATCTGGGCTGAAGTCTCTGCACTGGCTTCCAATAACTTTCTGGGCACAAGTCAAGGTGCTGATTTTGACATACAAAGCCCTAAACAGCTTGGGTCTAACATAAATGAAAGACTGCCTCCTCCCTATGTACCATTGTGATCCCCACAGTGAGCTGAGAAGAGCTTCCTGCTAATTCCATTATGGTGTCAAGTAAGTACAGCCAAGGCCCATAGTGAGGTTTTCTCAGTGTCCGCCCACAGCTCTGGAACTCTGTTCCCTATATAATTATTTTGGTTTGGTTTTGTAACCCGCCCTGAGACCTTGGGATAGGATGGGATTTAATTCCAAACAAACAAACAAACATCTGGGCTGGGAACTTAGAGAAGAGACTACCAGGGAAGACTGAGGAATGAGTGCAAAGTCTGCCTTCATGTCAGGGAAGGGTCTGGAAGGAAGTCCCGTGGATATGGGACTGTGAGTCGTGAACAGTTTGAGTTTGCTGTAAACTGACATGGAGAGTTTGTGAAACAGGCAGGTAGCCTGGATGGACATCTGCAGCCAAGAGGGAAGTCTTGACAAACTGTTGGGAGGTTGAGGACTAAAGTAATTGATGCTGAAGCCATGGCAGACATAGTCTGGACTGGGTCAGGCTACACAGCAAACGTCCCCCTGGCTGGGCCACTGGGGAGGATGGCTGGCCCCATCCCCTTGCTGCGCCCAGTGCCCTGCCCCATGTCATGACAGGCAGCCACGGCAGCCAATGATAGCCAGCCATGGTGGACCTGATGTGGGGCAAGTCTGCTGGGCTACAGCAGACGTGATGGCCCACTGTGGCCTGCTTTGGCCCAAATGGGCAGACCTTAGCCCAGGCTGTGATCTGGACATAGTCCAGGGGTCAGAGCCCGGGTTAAGTGCTAACACAGCCTGGGACAATGTAGGCGCAACATCTGGCGGCACCTGCACAAATGCTCAGGTGAGGACAAGTGCAAAGTGGATCAAAGAGGTCTTTGAGAGCCCAACGTCAAGTCTGGTTTTACCCATTGATTCTTCATTGACATAACAAGCTGTAAAAAATATTGGAAGGCTTGTCATGCAGACTTAAAACCTTCTGTTTTATATCTGACAGTTTTAGCAAAATAAAATGTGGACTTTATTGCTGGACCTGATGCTGAAGGGATGATGATGATTGATGGATGCCATCAAGATAATGGATAATAAATGTTAGAAGTGGTGACAGATTTAAGTCTTTAATATGCAAAGACTTACACTCATGCTTAACTTTATACCTGGTGACCATGATCATCGTAAGAAATAGTGCTCTATAGTAAAGTGAAATGGTGCATAAATGTTTTCAGGAATGAGGATTAAGGAGGCAAACCTTCAAGCAAAACTCTTAAAATCATTTGGTGAAAAATACTGACACTCTATGTTTAGAAAGAGACAACATATGCAAACCCAAGTCAAATGTACACTGGTTCTTAAAAAGGCATTTTCCATCCTTTATTTTTAAAAGCGACATTTCTGTTCAATAAGTGTCACAATTTGCCATTCTCAATCCTAATCATTTATCAATATAAACTGTTTATATGATTCTCACTCCTCTTCTCTGCTACTTTTTCCCTTACTCTGCTTTCTGGCTTCCCCATCTCTGCTTTATCCTCCGCTGGATCCATTTGAGCATCTTGCACAAGTTGTACCTTTACCACTCTTTCGCCCTTATTTTGATCAGGAAGCTAATGCTGATTGCATGTAAGATTAGAGCTGCTTATAGAGGTCCAAGAAAGACTCAGACACACTCTGTACACTGGCACATTAATTGTACTGCCTTTTAAAAGATGTTTCAGCCACTCAGAAGGTGAACACGGTCAATCTCATCCTCAAAGGCTTGCGCAAGCCCCATTAAAATGAATGCCGATGTCTTTCGAGGATCGGTTCAGGAACCTGTACCAAAACATACCAGTAACAGCTCTGAAATGAGCTTTGTTGTTACCTCTTCTGCACAGTTGTTTTTCCTTTTATTGCCCTGAAACATTTCATTTTAAAAAAGCAATAATGGACTATTTTAACAGCAAAAGTAAGAGTCGTGCTGCAAGACTTACCCCTCCCGATTATTTTTAAAGAGCTTAATTAGAAAGAAAACTAGCGAAAAAGTAATGGACGTAGAATTTCAGATGGGATCAAAAAGGAAAAGGATGAAGAAATATTCACACATAGGATGGCAGTTTACTTGTAATGGGAATTAGGTGCTGAGCTGCTGTTTCTTCTGCTTCTGAGGATAACTTTGAAAGAGAATGTTTTTACAAGGTTTAGGGTTACACTATGTTTCATAGTGTGCACTCCTGATTAGCAAAGTCAGTAACTAAATTCCCATTGGAGTCAGGATTATACTCATAAGGAACAGATTTGTCTTTGCAGGGGATGTTGGGTAGGACTAGGTAGAGGTGTATTAAAACTGGATACAAAGATTTGCAGATTCTTGAAAAAGAAGTCTTTTCCATCAGGGATAATTTGTCCAATAGTATAAATGCAATGTTGTATCTGGGAATATATGTTTGAATATGGGCAGTCCCCCCTCCCCTTACATGTATATACTAGAATTTGTTTTTAGGATTGATTTATCCATGTATGTATGTAAAGAATTTCCATTTTACTAACGTAGGTGCTGGAGGACAGAGTATTTATTTGTTATTTTAGTGTTTGATTTAATCGCTGACATTATGTTGCAATGATGGCTAGATCTAACCGTTTACAGGGAGTGTTCATTTTCAGTGTCATTCCAGTTTATATGCCGTACAGAAAAAGTATGTTAATGTAAATTACCCAGACATCAGCCAAGTGTTTAAACACAGAACTGTCAAAGAGATGCTTAAAATGCAATCGAAGACAGTTACGCAGTCTTTTTACTATATCACTCACCGCCGTGTTCTAAAAGGTTGAAATGAAAGGGAAAAAAGCATTAAGTGGGCATTTATTTGATTGTCACTGCTTTTAGAGAATACTAAAATTCTGCTCAATACAATACCTAGGAATGAGCAGAGCACAGCTGCAGTTAGAAGTTTGCATATATCTTGTAGGAGTTGCAAGGTGATATAATTTGAAGCCTGTACCTTCAGCAAAATGAGTTAGGTAATTGGGGGGGAGGGAGAAAGAAAAAGAAAAAAAGGGAAAGCCTTTTAGGATAATTGGAATTTGACGAGTGTAAATACTATACATTTGCTTTTAGATTCTTTGCAAGTGTTTTACTTAACAAAAAAAAAGAAGACAAGGATGAAGCACCTTTAACTACATATACTGTTTTGCTTTGAATGACTCTTGTACAACAAAGTAGTACTAATAAAGCTCTCAGGTTCTTTGCAGCACATCCAAGCATGCACCACCATGTTTTATTGCTAAAAAATATCTTTGCTATAAAAGATGCTCACTGTCTTTTGGAAATTGGAAGTTGCTGTATTAGTTTTGTAACTGGCACACAGAAATACAAAAATGCGAAGTTTGGTTTATTTTAAAATGAGTATTCTACTGTAATAACAGGAATAAATAAAAACATGATCAACTAATCAACTATATATAAACATATAGGCACATTAGATTGCAAAGGATATTATCAAATTCATGATGTACATCAGTTTTCAGTGAAAAGTCCATGCTTATTTGGGGCAACATTTATTTATTTATATTCAAATTTGTACCACACCCTGTTCCATTAAGGTTCAGGGTGGCTTACAACATATAAAAACATTTATAAAAATGTATACAAACATCTAAAAATCCTGTTAACCCTCCCCCCCGTCCCTAACCCTCCCTCCTCCCCCGCCGCCCCCCCGCCCACCAAATGCCTGACCAAACAGAAAGGTCTTACATCGCTTCCAGAAGATGACAGACTTGGGCTTAGACTAATCAGCCTTAGCTGAGTGGTTCCCAAGCTTTTGGTCTGTGTAACCCTATTTTAAAACTTTGGTATAATTCTGTGACCACAGACAGCAACAAAGACATGCAGAATATATGGAATATATCCATAGACGTTAACCATGGGTGAAAATAGATGACATCAGTGAGGTGTGTCCCCCCCCCCCCCAGGGTAAATCATTGCAGCCTGCCACCCCTCAGATTGGCGAGGAGGGCTATTCACATGTGCATCCCTCCCCCATAACCCTAGTATAAGGGCTGATATCATAGGTCCCGCCCCGCCCTGGGTCAGTTCGAAGAGCTGTTCACACAGGATAGGACTCCTGGGCTAATGCTGCCTAGCAGAATTGGCCCCCAGGAAGAGCTGCTGCCAAACAGCTGATTGGGGGGGGGCTCTTGGGGCCCCCATCAGCTGTTTGGTGTGCTCACCTGACCCAACAAACAGCTGCTCGTAGGGGTCTCTCCATGCCCTGGGTCCACCCAAAGAGCTGTTCATGGGACAGGACTTCTGGGCCAATGCTGCTCAGCAGGTTCAGGCCCAGGAAGAGCTGCTGCAAACAGCTGATTAAGGGTGCTCCTGGAGGTACTGGCTCCTCCAGGCCCCCCAATCAGCTGTTCAGCAGGGCCAGGCTATGAACGTGCCTCCAGCTACCACTACCCGGTCAGCTGTTCAGTGGGGATGGGCTATGCATGCTCCTCCAACCTGCCCAATCAGCTCTTCAGCGGGGCTGGGGTGCATGTGCTCCTCCAGGTCCCCCTGACCAGCTGTTCGGCGGGACCAAGGTGAGCTTGGGGACCTGATCCTCCAACCTTGTCTCGGGGTGGGGCTCCGAGGCCACAAAACAAACAGGAGGGAGACAGTTAGCCTGGGTGGCCAGGCCTTAGCCCAGACTGTGTCTCCAACCTCCGCATCTCGTAGTGGCTTGCAGCCCGCCCTGGGGTGGATGCAGACAAACATCTGGTGGTGATGGAACAAACTTGCAGGTAAGATCCAGGCTAGCGCAGGTTAGGTGAAGGTAAGTGTGGCTGGATGAGGCGACCCAGTTCTGGTGAATACACAGCATTAAAGGAAGAAGATTCCGGTTATCTTTGCTTCTGTCATGTCTGTTTTCTCTCCATGTTTCTATAACCTGTTCCTAACATTGGCAAAACTCTCTCTGTTAGATACTGAGTGCCATTTTATGTAAGATCAAGCCTTTTTTCCCAAGATACCAGTCTCTGACATCATTACACGTTAAACATCACTTAAAATCAGCAACTTTTAAAGCCCTATAGGTGTAATATTGATTCTGTCCAAATCACTGAAGAGAGATAGTGAATTTCGTGTGCACCTATTTTTCTTTTTTCCCATCAGTGTCCAATGTCATGTTCACCTATGAAAGCTATTTTTAAAATTGTTTTAAAATAGCAACAGCTTAAAAAAACAGAAAAATCTAAGAATTCTTCATTTGCATTATCTACGAAACCTTTTATTTCTCATCGATTAACTACATAATTTCTCATTAATTTTCAGTTAATTTGGACATTTGTTGAAAATCATGATAGAATTTCCTTATGTAGAAAAAAGTTTAGATGAAATTCTCATGATGCTGTTCTACTTTGTCTGTAGCATTATCCTCTCTAAGTGATGTGAATGCTGTAATCAATTAGAACTGCAAAACCAGAGGTTGCAAGTTGGCTGTTTTAATTTATGAAAGACTCCAAAATGATCTAGTCTACAGTAGCAGTTAATTTCAATTACAAATTAAGGATCTGAAATTGCAATTTTGCATTCACTTAAGTCATTGCGATCAGTTAGTTTCAGAACTTATGTACGTAAGATGATAACAACAATAATAACTTTATTTCTATAGCGCCCAGTACTGGGTGATGCTTGTAGCACTTTGTTCCCGCACAGGAAATAAGGCACAACTCAATAAACACACGGACCACATAGCTTTGTGTGAACTGGCCGCAACTGTTTATTAATAACCAGCCAACGATAAACCTGTTAAAGAACAAAACCAATTAAAACCCAATCACCCTAACAATGAGAACGGTGGATCCATAACCCTTTTTAATTTTTCATCGCCAATTAGAATTCATCAGAATTTCCCATGAGCCAATCAATGAGACCACTCATTTGGGTGAGTCCTAAGAGGAGTGAGGTACACCCTGACTGTTAGACACCTGGCCATAATGACCCTCACTCCCCGCGTTCAGTACCATGTGTTGTTACCCGGATTGGAGTTACCAGTCCAATCCATTCCACCATTAGACCACCTTAGCCATACCCAGGGAAGACTTGACAACTGGCGCCACATCGGGACCGCTTAGATCCTTCCATGTGGCACCTTACGCCAATCTCCCTCTAC